>NW_019168159.1:22571160-23171160 GCF_002303985.1 Durio zibethinus
TGCTCTGTTTAGAGGAGCAATTTATGTTTCTCAAAGTCGTTGAGGCTCTGTTTAGAGGAGCTTTGGTAAAAAAAAAAATAAAAAAACACAAAACAAAAGAAAAAACATAAAAAACAAAAAATGACAATGTTGAGCTGAGTCTTAATTGGGTGTCTACGTCTTTGCGCAATTTTTGTTTCACAGAAAATGTGCAAAGAGGGGCAGCTGTAGACACCCAATTGGGTCCAGGCCCAGATCAATTGGGTCTAGCCCAAATTAGTAAGGCCCAATTCAATTTTTATCCTGTATTATTTTTTTTCTTTTGTATTTTATGTATTTTATTATTTATTATTATTATTATGTATTAATATATGTATATCTGTATTTATTTTTTTTTTATTTAGAATAGATTTATATGTATTTTATTTATATAGTTATATATTTATTATTATATTATTATTATTATTATTTTTAATATATTTTTGGGTTTATCTTATTTTTATTTTTTATTATTTTTTTTAAATTATCTGTTAATTTTATTTGATTTTTTTCTCGATTATCTTATTAGTATTATTTTTTTTTCTTTTTTTGATGGCTGTGATTGAAAGTTGAAAAATCTCATTGTGAATGGGAATTCAATCAGAAGAGTCCAGATTGGATTCAAAGATTAAATTCCCGCCCAATGAGGAATTGGGATTGATAAGGAACTCCTGATCAATCCCTATAAAAGGGACCTTTGGAACAAAATGAAGAACACATAGAAAAACAGTAAGCAAAAGCTACTGATTGAGAGAATAAGGCCGTATAGAGAGCTAAGAAAAGGTTTAGGAGTGTTCTGGGAGTGAGAAGAAATTTTTTGAAGCTTTTTGGCGATTTTTTTTTTGGAAATTTCTGGAAATTCCAGATTTCGATGAATTTTCCGGCGAAGTTTGAATTTTTCTACGAAAATTTCGGCCAAACTTGAAGTTTTCGGCAAAGAATCCCAGAAACCGATGATTTTTTAGCCAACTTCTGGTGAACTTCCGGTGAAATTTTCCAAATTTCGGTGACATTTTCCAGAATCCGACGAACATTCCATCGGAGTTTTTCATCTTTTAGAGAGAAGGGAGAGAAAAAAAAAAAGAAGAGAGAGAGAGGGGAAAAGGTTTTTACCAAAAAATGAAAGGAACTACCTTTTATACCCTCCCAAAACGACGTCATTTTGGCTTTAAGTGACCCAGAGGATCCGCACGTTTTGTTGTGACCCGACCCGAGCGTCAACCCGCTTCCTGACTCATGCGTGCCTGCCCCCTCCAAGCCAAGCCGAGCCGAGCTTCCTAAGCCGCCCCTCGAGCTGTTTTCTCTTCTTTGAGCCGAGTCGAGCTGCGATCCGAGCCGCTCCAGGTTTTTTTTTTATTTTATTTTCATTTATTTGTTTATTTGTTTATTTTTATTTTTTATTTATTAGATTAGGTTTATTTAATATTCTTTTTATCTTTATTTTATTTTTATTTTTCTTTTACTTTTCTTTATTTTTTTTATTTCTATTTATTTTTTTTATTTCTATTTTCTTTAAATAAAAATCAAAATTTCCAAAAAAAATATTTTTAGGGAAAAGTTGAAAGTATCAATTTTCCTTAAAAATAAATTTCAAAAAGGGTTTTTGAGGAAAAGTTGAAAGTATCAATTTTCCTTGAAAATCAAAATTTCCAAAAAAATATTTTTAGGGAAAAGTTGAAAGTATCAATTTTCCTTAAAAATAAATTTCCAAAAAATATTTTTGGGAAAAAGTTGAAAGTATCAATTTTCCTTAAAAATAAATTTCCAAAAAAAGGGTTTTTGAGGAAAAGTTGAAAGTATCAATTTTCCCTACACAAGAACAATAATTCTTTCCTTCCTTTCTATTTTGATTTTGATTTTGATTTTTCTTTAACCAATCCGACGACGGAGCCTCTGCAAGTGAAACAGTAGTTTTTCTGGCATACTCTCGAGGTGAGGGAATTTTCTCAATTTTCTGCTCAAAGTATTAAAGTCAATTGAGAATAATTTCCAACAATTAATTACTTGGTAAAATTTTAAGGCTTTTTAGATAACACAAAATTATGCTGGTACCATCTTTTGATGGGCGTTGTGAGGGTGCTATAACCTTCCTCACACGTAACTGAACTCCTGAACCCTGTTCTGGTTAGCAGACCCGAACCTATTCTTTTAGGGACCCTTAAGCTTAGGTGTTCCTTGAAAGGACAGGATGCTTTAGGTGGCCCAATCGCACGTAGATAAAAAGATTGTTGGTGGACTCCGCTAAGTCAATGTCTATGCGATAGATCTCCGGATCTAGACGTTTATTGACAATCTCAACATTATACTTGGTTGGCCTTGTCTTTAATGTTGGCCTCGTCTCGAATACATAAATTTTACCTCTTAAGATACTCAATAGTCTCTTCGATTTTATAATCTCTATTTTCATAAATCAGAAGTGTAAATTATTCATTCAATTAATTTGAATATAAATAATATTAAAATATTTTTTAACTCAATACCTTAACAGATATTTCATAAAGATCATCAATATATATATTAATTAAATTTCTTAGCTTCTATATTGAACAATACGAACATCATCCTTTTAGAATTATCATATTTCTCAATATTTAGCTTGTACCTATAAAAAATGTATATTTCTACAATTATAAATATAATTTAATAATTTAAAATACTTTTATCATCATCATTGAATAATAATTTTTTTATGTATCAAATATAAAAAATATAAACATTATTTACCTTGGAGTTGGATTTGGGACATCAAAATTGTAGGAATAACATTGAAATTTTTCATCAATTTCAAATAGTTTCTTGTTACACCCACATGACATACAGTACCAACAAAAAGTGGTATCATTTTTATGATAGTGACTCTACTGATGAAAATTTTTTCCTATATATACCCAATCATCTTTAAATTAGTTATCAACAAAAAAATTTAAAAAAAAAGAAAGCTAATATCATAGTTAAAGAAATATAAAATATAAGTATAAAAAGAGAATAACTTTTGAGTAGCAAAGACGAAGAAACGATGCAAAGTGAAAATTAGAGAGAAAATTGAAGTAAAGTTGAGTAGCGATAAAAAATATAAAATTAGTTAACAAGGGTTAAAGATGCATTATGCTTAACCTAAAGCTACTTATACAAAAGATGTATTTTAAGTTAATTAATAAGATAATTTTTAAATTATGAAAGTTAATATTGAAATAATAAAACTGGTAAGTGAATAATGGTCTAATAATAGTAAGTTGATTGATATTAAAATATTTTATTCTACTATTAACATTTAGAGATCCCTTAATTTAGAACAATAAAACAAATTAAATTTATTGTATTTAATAATGGTAATAAAACAAATTAAATTTTTATTAAATCAACGTGCATTAATATCTAGATTTTAAAATTATAAAATGTTACAAATGAAATTAAATTAAATCCACGTATGTTAATATATTATCTAATGAAATCAAACGTGTATTAATATTTTACCAAATGAAATCATATTTAATGAAATTTAATTCTATCAATCAAATATAAATTAATAAAATATTTATTCCATCCATTTAATTATGATTAAACATAATTATTATAATAAGCTTATACATACTTCTTCCAATAATTTTTTATATTCAAGCTTAGAATCAAAATCTTACACTTTATTCACTGTAAGTTTGGTGTTAGTATCAAGATTATACTTGGTTGCCCTCGCCTCAAACACACAAAATTTACCTCTGAGATATTCAAATATCTCTTCGATTTTATAATCTCTATTTTCATAAATCATAAGTATAAACATATCATTCAATTAATTTGAATATTAAATAATATTAAAATAATTTTTAACTCAATATCTTAATAGATATTTTATAAAAATCGTCAATATATCTATTAATTAAATCCTTAGCTTCTATATTGAACAATACGAACATCGCCCTTCCAAAATTATCATATGCTCAATATTCAGCTTGTACCTATAAAAAATGTAAATTTCTACAATTATAAATATAATTTAATAATTTAAATTACTTTTATTATCATCATTGACTAATAATTTTTTTATGTATTAAATATAAAAAGTATAAATACTATTTACCTTGGAGTTGGATTAGAGACATCAATATTGCAGGAATAACATTGAAAATTTTCATCAATTTCAAATAGTTTTTTGTTACACCCATTTGATATATAGTACCGACAAAAAGTGACATCAATTTTCATGATAGTGACTTTACTAATGAAAGATTTTCCCTATATATACCCAATCATCTTTAAATCAATTATCAACAAAAAATTTTAAAAAGGAAAACTAATATCATAGTTAATACATAAAAGCTAACACCTTTTTAGACATAGAATAACTAGGACTTGAAAGTTAATATTTATTTGGCCAATAAACAAAGAATTTGAGAAAACCCTTTAATCTTTGAAAGTGTTTTTTTGCCTTTCTTCTTTTTTTTTTTTTTTTTTTGCTTGTTGGATAATGCTAAAAATAATTCATTCTATTCTAAAATATTTTATGAAAATGTACATTTTGGATAATTACCAAAGGAAGAAATATAAAATATAAGTATAAAAAGAGAATAACTTTTGATTTTAAAATTATAAAACGTTACAAATGAAATCAAATTAAATCCACGTACATTAATATTTTATAAAATGAAATTAAACTTTTATTAATATTTTACCAAATGAAATCATATTTAATGAAATTTAAATCTATCAATCAAATATAAATTAATAAAATATTTTATTCCATCAATTTAATTATGAAAAATTAATTTGCTATATTTGTTTTCTATATTTACACATGAAATACATCAATTACTCAAATTGATACTATATTTAATCAAATATAAATGTATCAAATAATTAATTAGAGAATCAATTATTTTATAATTGTAATTGTAGTATTTATTAAATTATTAATTATATATTGATTGATTTAATTTATCAAATTAAGAAATTTTAAAATTTTAATACTTTTAATATGAATTGAATTGAGACTGATTCAAGGTTAATAATAAAAACATATATATAATCAATTTAATTTTTTGAATTATTTTAAATTAAAAATGTATTAAATAAAATAAAATACATTTATTAGATATCACGTGATGACTTTTAAAACCATACACATGTCAACATTTTAAGTCGTCCACATAGGATTTTTTCATTTTTACCAAAAGCTTTGGCTTTTATATATTTATATGAGATTTGCTTTCTATATTTACACATGAAATACATCAATTGCTCAAATAGATATTATATTTAATCAAATATAAATGTATCAAATAATTGATTAGGGAATCAATTATTTTATAATTGTAATTGAAGTATTATTAAATTATTAATTATATATTGATTTAATTTGTCAAATTAAGAAATTTTTAAAATTTTAATACTTTTAATATGAATTAAATTAAAAGTGATTTAAAGTTAATAATAAAAACATAAATATAATCAATTTAGTTTTTTAAATTATTTTTAAATTAAAATATAAAAATAAAATAAAATGTATTTATTAGATGTCATGTGACGATTTTTAAGACTGTATATATGTTAATATTTTAAGCCTTTTATATAAGATTTTTTTATTTTTATAAAAAAATATAGTTTTTATGTATTTAAATAAGATTAGAGGAATACTAGCGGCAACTGTACTTACACCCACTTTTTGACACTCGCATATTTCTCTGAACCAGAAAGAAAAAGAGTTCCAACTTTTAAGTAACAATTTAATGCGACTCACCTGTCTTCTTCCAAAATCCTTCTTTCTGAAAGCTTTTATAGCAACCTTACAAATCCTCAAACCGTATCTTTTTCTTCATGTCGAGTATAAAATCACCATGGAATAACATACCAAAATAAGGCATAAATCCATCTTTGGATCCTATGTCCATTGATGATCAAAAAAATTCTGATAAGACAAAATAAAATTCTTTAGCCACATTTTGACAAACATCTCTCAAGTATAACTATTCATTTAGGTAAAATGAGTACTGAATATGCAAAATTTTCATGAAAGTATTTTAGATAACAAAAAAAAAAAAATGTAACAAGAGTGTATTTTAGTCTGAGAATAAAGGTATTGTTTGTACACATTAAGAGGGCCTGTCAAAAAAAAAAAAAGATGATAAAGTTTACCTATTAAATATTAGGTAATGGGTTTCAAGTTTAATAATAGAGGAGATGTGGGTCTATAATAATGGTTCGAATCAGATTTCGTTTGATTTTTTTAAATAATATATAATATTATAAAATTTTAAAATTTAATTCGAATTTGAATTGATTTTTTTTTTTAAATTGATCTAATTTAAACTGAATTCTATTAATTCTGTTCAATTCATCTACTTTTAGAATTTAATTTTTTATTTTTATATATTATTTTTATAGGATTTTTAATATGTTTAAATAAATTTATATATAAAATAATTATTTTTATTTTATAAAATTTTAAAAAATATATATAAAAACTAATAAAAAATATATAATTTATTTTGATTTGATTTTTTTTCAAATTTTCATATCCCGATCTAAAATTTTAATCTAAACTTAATATATATATATATATTTAATATTCGAATTTAATTCTAACTGAATAAAAAAATCAATCTGAACCAAATATCATGATTTCAAATCAATTTTTTGTTTTCTCAGTTTTTTTCTTATCCTAGCTCTCTATATACATGAGTTTTGAAATGTGGGTGTTGAGGGTGACTGCCACTAGCATTTCCCTATCAATTAATAAATAATTTAACAGAGGCATCATCGTGAGTTTGTTTCTTTTTTTCCTTTTTGGCCATTAGTCTTGTTAAGGGGACTAAATGCAATCCCATTTTGTTTTTTTACACCCACTTTTTTTTTAAATTTTTTATAAGTGAAATTAAAATACTCTTCTCACAAGTTTTCAATATCTATCTCCAGTAAATTTTATAATCTTTTAGAAATGCGTTTTCAAAAAGTGTTATGACTTTTGAAAATAGATTTTCGAAAAACTATAATATTTTTCAGAAATATATTTCTTAAAAGTCATAACACTTTTCGAAAATGTATTTCCAAGAGTGTTAGGAGTGAAAGTTTATGAAATATTACCAAAAAAAAAAAAAGAATTTTGTTAAATTTTTTATGAATTAGTGTAATAAAAAAGTTTTTATTAGAAAAAATAATAAATTTTAAAAATGATAAAAATATTTACTTTTACTATTTTGATCTTACATAAAGAATAAAGTCTTATGAAGCTCTAATTAAATTAAAGATAAAATAGTAAATATAATTTTTAATAAATATTTTTTGTATCGATTATTAAATTCTATAATAAATCTAAATAAACTAAACTTCTTGAAAAAGTCTCTCCATCTACTTATCATGATGGGTTTTCCTAATTAGCATATTAGATTTTGACAAAATTTTGTATTATTCGATAGTATTACTTGTACAATTTTAAAGAGTTTCAGCCGTTTTATGTTGATTAGATTTGATAGTTCTTTCATCATCCTTCGTAATATTAAGAGATGAAATATTTAATTAGGGCATCGTAAGATTTTATTTTTTCTCTATGATCAAAATAGTAAAAGTAACTTTTTATTAATTTTAAAATTTAAAATTTTTTCTATTATTAACTTTTTTTCATCACACTAATTCATAAAAAAATTTAACAAAATTCTTTTTTTTTGTAATTTTTCATAAATTGCATTTCTGAAAAGTGTTATGAATTTTCAAAAATGCATTTTCAAAAAGTCATAATTTTTTCTAGATATAAATATTCAAAAACTTGTAAGAAGGATATTTAAGTAATTTCACTTATAAAAATTTAAAAAAAAAGTGAGGTGTTGAAAGAAAACGGTAATGTAATTAGATTTTCTCTTATCAAAAGTTATGTAATTAGATGATAAAATCCAGTATGTACATCGACATGAAATTAATGTTGGGCCCTAATATGAAAGTTTAATATATATATATATATATATATATATATATAAATATATATGCACAAGGAGAAATTCACTTGTATTAATGTAAATGATTCATAATTTTTTATCATTGAATTAAAATGATTAAATATAAGTGTTATAAATTTAATTTTGATTCCAAAGTTAAAAAAGTATATAACACTTACACTAATGTAAGCAGATCTTTATTATATATATATAGCATGAGAGATTCATTTACACTAATATAATCCTTATATTTTTTTGGATTTTTGGATCAAAATTAAATCATTACTCATTTGAATCAAAATAATATTTTTAAATTTAGTAATTTTATTTCAATAGTCCAAAAAATATAAGAACTACATTATATAAAATATAAGAATTATATTAATATAAGTGAATTCCTACTCCATATAATATATATATTTATACTCTCCCTATTTCTATATCTCTTTGATTTTCATGTTTGACATTTTTTATGAAATGAACTCAAATTTAATTATTATTTTCTAAAATATAAAAAATGTGTTTTGAAAATTTTGAAACTAAAAATTTGAAAATCTTATTTTTAAAAGTTTTATAATTTTATTAAAAATAATAGTTAAAGTTAAATTTGTTTGATTAAAAAGTCAAGGAAGGACAAACATGGATGAAATGAAGGGAGTATATATATGTGTGTTATACCCTCCAAAGTCCAAATTCATTAAACAAAGAAATTAATCTCATGATGTAAAGCATAAAATATAACAAACAAAATGAAATTATCTCAAATTAAAGAATTGTGTCAAAAAGGATGTCCTCGTACTTGTAGCAATGCACATAGTAAATAGTTGGTTTTAAATTTGTAAATATACTACATATTTTTGCATTTTTCTAATTTCTCTCTCTCTCTCTCTCTCTCTCTCTAATTATCGCAATTTAATTAGTGTGTAGTGATCTTTATTTAAAAAAGTTCAAATAATCATAAATTTGTACAAAAAATATGTATATATATTTAGGCAATTAATTATGAACAAAATATTCCTTGACTTATGTACCAAAAAAAAAAATCATTGACTTCGTCTGGCATAGAGGTGTAAATGATACATTAGTACTCACAAGTTACTCGGATTCGATTAGAATAAAACTCGAATATGGTTCAATTATTATCGAGTCGAGCTCGAGCTCAAGTAACTCGACTTATCGATTGAGTCGAATTTGAATATTCTTATACTTAGCTCGAGTAGTTCACAAGTCTAATCAAGCTTTTACATTTAAATTTTTTTATTATTTTAATTAATAAAATATTTTGAATTCGAGTTCGAGCTTGAACACAAATAATTGAGTTCTTGTCGAATATAAGAATCGAGCTTATTTTAACATATTAATCAAGTGAGTTCAAGTAGCTCAATTTCGATCACTAATCGAGCTCGAGTTAAAAAAATGAAACTCGATCGAGTTCGAACTGAATATCTAGTCTCGAGTTGAGAGCTGAGCTCAAGCTCGAACTTCTCACTGTATTAACTCGACTCGACTCGATTACACTATAGTCTAACCAATTAATGAATGGGACTAGAGGCAATAAGTAGCCTCTCCCAATCATCTTTCCCCGTATATTTTCCTTGAACAAAAATGAAAAAGAAAATCCAAATGAGAGCATGTTGAGTTCACTTTCACGAATATTGATTAAGCCATCAAGTTAATTCAAATATGAAAAACTTAAATAAGTACTGATAAATTTCGAAAAAGATCTTTGTTTATTATTTAAAAAATAGTAGAAAATTTTATTATTTTATTTAAAAGTGAATAATGAAATTTTATCTAAATCTATGGATGATATTTAGTGATTTGAAATTGAATATGAAAAATAAATAAAAATTAATTAAAAATAAAAATGATTTGAATAAATATCAATCATAAATTTAGATGAAAGTGAATTATTCATTCTTAGATAAAATAATAAAAATTTATATTATTTTTTAAGTAATGGAGACATATTTTTTATAAATCAAACTGAGTCATTCATTCTTAGATAAAATAATAAAAAATTACATTATTTTTTAAGTAATGGAGATAATTTTTTCTTATAAATTCATTAATTTTATTCTCGGCCAAAGGCCATTTTGTTAATACAGGCAATCCAATTAAGTATCCCATGCACCGCGTGTTTGAATTATGGGCATTGATGATGCAATCAATGCAAGACACGCCAATTTTAATGAGGTAGTTGTCCATCGCCTCTCCTATAATAATTTTATGAAGCAAAGATACTCTCGTTTGATCGATCCCAAACTGCATAAAGACATTCCAAATGAGTCTTTCAAATGCATCCAATAATGTTTTCGGTCTATTAGAGAAAATCATTTTCTCGTCACTCTAAATTTAAACTAGTCAAACTTTTTTACTCTTGTTTTTGTAGTGAAATCTTTTGTCTCATTTTCTTTTAAGTATTTCAAACAGTTAAAGATTTAAATTTTAATTATTAAAATTAAAAATTTATTAACATATTATGCAATTATTCATGTCTTCATTCTCATATCATTTTTGTTTTCATTTTTTTTAACTAATCTTTGATATGAGATGATCACTCAAAAAATTATAGATATTTATACGTGATAATTATATCATCGTATTTGATAATATTTTAGTGGTTTTATATGGTGGTGATCTTAGATCACGAGAGTGATTAGATCATTAGCTTAGAAAGTGATTTAATTCTCATCCAAATGGATAGAAAATTTTTATTAACAAAGTGAAATAATATATAAAATTAATAATAGTCAATATTTTTCATTTAATATATGAATGAAAAAATTCATTCTTCTCAAAATTAATTGTAATTATTTTATATTATAAATTTTTATATTTTCAAACTAATATTCAATGTAAGAAGTTCAAAAAATAATTTGTGTGATTTCTTTTTTTTTTAATTTATATATAATAATCTTTTGATTTTTAATATATTAGCTTTATTTTTTAATTCAAAAATTTTTTACATAATTTATATTATAAAAACTAGTTTACCTATCAATAAATATATTTTAAATTAATAATTTTATTATATTTTATTATTAAGTAAATAAAATATTACTAATACTTGACAAATTATTATCTTTAAATAAAATTGAAATCGTTAGCTTGTGTAATTATTATCATATATATACATGATTATTTTGGAACTTTAAAACAAAATAATATTTGATTTTTAGTAATACTAAATATGGTGATATTTAATTAGTAAAAATCAATTAGTTTTAATCAAATAAAGTGATTCAAAATCATAACTGATAAGATCGCCTTACACTACTAGAAAATTAAGCTTTACCAATGAAATTTTTCATTAGTAAAAACTTAAAATTCGTCAGTAATACTTTTAGCAACGGTTTTATCGATAGAAAATTTTTGTTAATGCTATCTGTGTCAGTGATTCTATTCCATCAGTAATACTTCAAATCTATCAATAATTACTTAAGGAAAATTCATTGGTAGAATCCATCAATAATTACAAACAAATTTATTAGCAATGGATTTTCTTACAAAATTTTTAGTCAGTAATTAGCTACAAAATTTTTGATCGATAAAATCATCGGTAAATCTGTTGATAATGGGTTTTTTTCGTCAGTAATAATAAAATTCCATTGGTAATAATATTTTTAAATCATATTTAACTATTATTTTATAGCTTTTTTATCATTTTACTATATTTTAAATTTTATTTTTAAAATAACGTTATGAATACTAAAATATACATAAATAAAAGAAATAAATAAATAAAACATTCCATTTCATTTATAAAAAATATAATAATATTTTACAGAATTATTTATAAATTCTAATTACAAAAATATAAAGAAGAAAAGCCATATTCTATTTACAATTTATACCACAATGTTGAAAGTGGAATGAAATTTTTATAAGATTACAATAGAACACAATTTGTCAGTCATTATTCTATACATGTCATAAAGAATTTTTGTCTTGAATATTCAAAATAATGAAAAGAAATAAAAATAAAATACAACAAGACACAACCTAATATACCTCATTCATTTGATGAAAAACATAGATTCCATCTTCATTACCTTTACCTATAATAAATGATGATATGCAAATGGATAAACAAAGAAGACAAGAAAAGAATGTGAGATGCATATAGAAATTAAGTGCTTAATGAAAAGTAAGATAGAACATGGAAATTTCATTTATAAACAATAACTAAAAACTTTAGTAGTATGTCCAATGTATTTAATAGCAACTACACTACCATCATGTGCCTACATGTGCACATTCAAGAACTTATGTCCATCAGTTCATATGTGTAAATTACATATGGATGTATTGTCTTTGCATATATAAAAGTGTAATCCATCTTAAAGAGGTAACTAATTGTATCTATCTTTGTTACATATTAAAATATTGAAGAATGTATTATGAAAAATAATCAAGAATGTTACTAGTAATGTGCAGAGGGAAGGGAAATGAAGAAGAACCCATAGCATAAACAACGTAATCCACATTTGACAACTAATCTAAAATAGCTAGGTTTGCTATGGGAAAGACCTAATCATGTATGGTTTGCACATAGTTATATTCTAAGTTTCAGGTATTAGAATTTGTATGATTAATGGTAGATATTAAAACCCATATAACAAAAAAGTATGAAAAATAGTAGTAGAGACATAAGAC
The DNA here is from genome assembly GCF_002303985.1 of Durio zibethinus. The sequence goes on from NW_019168159.1 coordinate 22,583,760, forward strand.
GGACGTCAATAAAAAATAGTCTCTTATTCCGTGTATTCAAACAAGCGCAAATCAAAGGATGTATCATTTACCTCATGTAGTGAATTCATACCCTCGTTTAAAATGTAGAATACCCTTTTTATTCTTGAAGGAAGAGCTAAAACTGATGATCTTCCCTATACATAAGAAAGTAGTAGTTGATAAATATGAAACTTTCAATATCATAACGTGGCAGAAACTCATTTATCTCATCAAGCCTTTTAGATTTTTAACTTTTATTCAAGGCTTTTTACCTTCTCAAGTTTGCACTCATAACATGATCTAAAATGCAATTGATTTCCCAATAATTGAGTAATTTAATATTTCATTAAAATATATCAAATTTCAAAATATGGCTGTGAAACAAGAGAGCTGTACCTAGTTCATTCTATTTATATAAATAGAGACATTTTTCTAATTAAGATCATCTAGTACAATCGAACAATAATTTAACTAAAGCTGTTGACTCACTGCTTTGTATTGTCAGTTTAAGTTCTGCAATTGGACCTCCACCACAAAGAGTCATTGTAGGTGGATCAATTTCCAACTAACTAGCCATATAGATTATCTCTTTATACAAAACATTTATGAGGAAATTACAACACTTGATTATACACTTACACATATAATTATACAATAAATGATTAGGCATAGGCATACTTGTTAATCTCAAAACATATGTGAAGAAATTACAACACATGATTATACATTGACACATATGACAGAAAATGGACAAGTTCCTGTAAGTGTCAACTGAGTATCCAACTCATCTAAGAAAACATGATAATGGGTAGGCCTTGTGGTTCCCTGAATAGTAAACACAAATTATACAAAAAAAAAAAAAACCAACATTACAATAAAAGACAAAGGGCTACCAAGGTAAGGTTTATAACATATTGAAAGTCAATAATAATAATTCTTTGTAATGAATTATCAAATACATTTAGCACAAACTTCTCAATATAAAATCATCCAATCAAATAAATAAAAAAAAAAGATTTCAAACCGTAATTAAGTGCTACCAGCTTATCAACAAGAAGTCAAAGACTTGAATCACATTTCACTAAGCTACAAATATATAAATTATTTCAAAACATATATAAATCTTAATAATATATACATTTCTTCAAAATAAGATACCTATTAGTAATATATAAATTATAACCTTAAATCAACATAAATAATTTTAATTTTCATAATTATTATTAAAATCTAGAAAATATTAAATATAAAAACATCATAACATATCTAAAAGTTAATAAATCTATAACAAAACCAAACAAATCTCAACAAAACTTTCACAAATAAAAAATAAATAACTCAATAAATAAAAAAATTCCCCAACAATACTAAAAATAAATCCGAAAATATTAACAATACTCGACATTAATACTTAACAAAAAATTCAACAAAAATATATAATCAACAAATTTCAACAAACATATAACCAAAACCTAAACAAATTTCAACAAATATAAAACTAACAAACACTCAACAAATTGGTAACCAAAATCCAAATAATTTCAACAAATAAATAACTAACAAAAACTCAACACATTGGTAACCAAAGCCAAAACAAATTTCAACAAATCTATAATAAAAAATTAAACCATAAACTTAACAAATATACTACATAAAATATAACATAAAATAAAATAATTAAAAAAAAATTGCCAAAAGGAGGGGACACACTAATGCTGGCCAACGCACTCCAATGGCAGTGAAGGAGGGCAAGGTAATAGGGAAAGAGGGAGGGAGAAAAGGGGAGAGTGGAAGAAGCGAAGGGAAAATGAATTAGGGATTAAGAAATAATTTGGGGGAAAAGAATACAGCGACTCGATCAGGGGGAGATTTTAAATTTTTGGCTATTAACGATGATTTTATCGATGAAAATTTCATCCAAAATATTAAAAAAAAATTTAAAATACTTTTACTAATAGTTTTAGCAACAAATTTTTCGTTAGTAATGTCAAAAAAAATTTTCAATTTTTTTTATTGGCAGATTTTTCCGTGAGCGACATTTAGCGATAGATTTTTTTTTTTGTAAGTAAAGCCGTCGATAAAATTAGAGACAATTTGTCCAAACTTTTAGCGATGGATTACCTACAGATTTAATTCCGTTGATAAAATCCATCGATGAAAGTGATTTTTTTTAAAATTCTATCTATAATCTGTCAGTAATCTATCGGTAATTAATGATGAAAAAATTATGTTGATGATGTCTAAAATTCTAATAGTGTTAGTAATAATATCACCTTGGTGATTAAATTATCATGGTAATCTTAAAATGATATCAAATACTACCTTATAAAGCTTAATCTTTATAAACATTTATTGCACAAAATAGTGCTTAAGTAGGTATATCACTTTTTCCCTTAATTTGGATTTTGTCTTGAATGCAAATTTCATGTGCATTTGACCCTATTTTCATGATTAACAAGAATTGAAACAAGTTACAAGGTTATAGTATGAATTCAAATAGCTTAATTATTCAATTGTGGACCAAAAAAAAAAATTACTTGATGAGATGGCATTTTGAATTCAAGTTTTAATTAATTTTAATGCGAACAACCAAAATATACCTAATTAAGCATAATGAAATATATATGTTTTGAAATGAATTTGCTTTATCCATTCAATCATAAGCTATAGTGGCATTAGTAGATACAATTACTTCTAGAAAATCAGGATAATCCTTTACCCAATAAATTCCTTCGTTTATCAGTAATCCATGCATTGCTAATCTACGAGTTGCTTCATTTCCTGATCTTCTGACAACAATTGAAGTCAACAAGTTTGAGTCTAGCTTCTTTGATTATTAGTCCAATAAGAAACATATCTTGGTTCCTTGTCTGAAGATTTTTAATGACTGTTAAAGCATCCTCTTCTAATAAAAATTTATGGAAGCCTATCTCCTTAGCGAACTCCAGTGCTCGAACAGCTGTAAGGGCTTCAGTAGTGAAAAGATCAATCACCCCTGGCATACTGTCACTATGACCTCCCATAACTCTGCTTTCCTCGTCCCGAATTATAACACCTATGCCTCCTTTCTTCCTTACTTTATCCACAGCTCCAAAATTTATTTTGAAAGTTCCTTTGTTATGACGTTTCCATTGACCATCACCTTCTCCACTACAGTTAGAGTTCTGTTGCTATGCTCTGTTAAACTCCAACGTGTATCTTTTTGTAAAATCAGTTGATGCTTTTGGTTCTCTCCTCTTTTCCCTATGGCTTTCATTGTTCCTGTCATTTTATATTATCCATATTCCTATCATAAACTATTGCACCTATTCTGTTGTAAGTTTTCCCATCACCTTGTAAAGCCAATGCAAAGGCTCCAGCTGTTGATCACTTTCATCATCCCACTGAAAGTTAAGGTTTTGCCATACACCTATCGCCCAACAGCACTCTTTCATCGTACGAATCACTGTTTCATCATTGTGTCCACATCTCTGGCACGTTGTCGACACTGAAAGTTGTCTTTTTGCCAGATTCACCATCACTGGCAGAAAGCATTTGCTTACTCTCCACTTCAGTGTTTTGATCTTCATTGGTAATGGGATTGCCCATATCCTTGGCCAAACTTCTTGACCTCTTCTCTTATCTTAATTATTCCCCGTCTCTAAGCCAATGTCTTGTGATAACTTACACAGCATTCTATAACTGCTCCTCACCGTATATATGCCCCTATTGTCAAAGTGCCATACTAGGTATTAGGCTTGTCTAGCTTACTCAAAGGTAATGCATATATTGCTCCTGCTTCATTTTGTGAGAAAGTTTCATGTATAATAGACCACTTCTAGTTATGTGTTTGTTCATCGATCAACTTTGACACCAAACCATTCTCATCGTTGTTGTTCTGTAGAGAGTATGGTCTGAACAATGCAGTGAAAGGGAGCCATTTATTAGTCCAAGATAGATCTTTCATTGCCTACACTCCATTTTAAACCTTAAAGCAATACTACTTTTGTTGCCCAAATGCTCTTCCATGTTAATGAAGGATTTGTTCAGAGATCAGACTCAAGGAAAGAACCATATGAAAAATATTTGGCTTTTAAGACTCTGTGTCCTAGCGTGCTGGGATTTGTGAGGATCTTCCACCTTTGTTTAGCTAGCATAGCTTTGTTGAAGTCTCCCATTTCTCGAAGAGCCATGCCACGACCTTTTTTGGCAACACATTTTTTTATAGCTTTGCCAATGGATGCCTTTTGTCTCCTTGTTATTCGTCCACCAGTAGTTGCTAAGCAAGCTATTCATTTCTTCACATAACGCCTTTGGAAGTAGAAAACAACTCATGGCATAAATGGGAATAGATTGTAAAATGGACTTGATGAATTCTTCTTTCCCGCATAGCGATAACATTCTTTGACATGTCTCATTCATTCTAGCATTCATTTGGTCTTTCAAGTATTTAAATGCCCTTTTCCTACCTTTCCCCACCATTTTAGGTAATCCCATATACTTTTCCTGATTTTTTTTTTCTTGAACTCTTAAACATATTCTTTATTTCCTCCCTTTGTCTTTTTCCTGTGTTGTTGCTAAAAAACAATATCGATTTGTCAAGATTTATCTTTTGGCTTGAGCTTTCTTCATATCTCTTTAGCATGTGTATCACCTTTTCGCTTTTGCTTCTATTGGCCGTAGTAAAAAGAAAACTATCATCAGCAAAGAAAAGATGAGTAACTTAAGGACAATTTTGGCTTACCTGCATTCCATTTAGTAGCCCTATTCTTGACTTTTCTTTAACATCGCAAAAAAACCTTTAGTGCAAATTAGAAACAAATAAGGTGAAAGGGGATCTCCTTGACGACATTCTCTTTTTGGAAAAATCTCATTAGTGATACCTCGATTAATAACAGAGTAAGAAATAGAGTTTACACATTTCATCACCCTAGAAACCCAATTGGAATGAAAGCCTTGTCTAACCATGATCGCCTCAAGAAATTTTATTCCACTTGGTCATACTCCTTACTCATGTCTAGTTTTAAAGTCAACAACACTTTTTTTCAATGTTTCTTTGTTTTAAAGTGGTGCACAAGTTCATAGGCAACTAAAACATTATCTGAAATTAATTTGCTAGGGACAATGCACTTTAAGCCTTACTAATACATAACGGGAGAATTGTCTTAAGCCTATTAACTAAAACTTTTGATATAATCTTATAAATGACATTGCACAAGCTAATTGGCCTAAACTAGGTAATATTCTTAGGGTCTTTAGTTTTTGGAATTAGGACAATGTTAGTGTGATTTGTCTCAACTAAATCCTTTTCCCCTATAGACACTCCATGTTGTCCAAGGATTTTTTTGAGATTAAATGGGCTTTGAACTTTATTTTGATAATGGGTTGAAAATTTGTTTAGTTGGGCTTTAATTATGAAGGTGAATTTTAGGCCCAAGATCAAAAGGCCAAAAGTATAACTATTTTTAATTGTTATTATTTATATCTATTTTCTCTATTTTATCTTAACTTTTAGTTTTTAGTTTATTTTACTTTATACAGTTTTTGTTAAGTGAAAAATGGAAAATTTTGAGCAGTTTCAATTTTTGCAAATTAATTGACCAAGATCCAAGAATATTCAACACAAGTTAATTTTAGAAAACTTGAGCTCCAATCTATGGAAAAAGCAAAATCAATCTTTTAAAGAATTAAAATTTTGATTTTGTCAAGATTTTATTGAATTTGGTATTTGCCAAATTGAAAGGGATTAAATCTTATATAAAAACCCTCATATCCAATCAGAAATCACAAACAATCACAAAATAAATAGTAGCTCAAGCAAATAAAAATAATTTTTGGGTCTTTGGTTCTAGCATTTTGGAAATTTGATTCAAAATTTTAGGTGTTTTTAAAGTTGGTATGTGGAATTTTAGTAAAGGAGTTGAGGAACCTGTTTGGGTTTTCTGGTGTTTCTAGAATTTGTGTAGAATTTTTTAAGCTTTTAGGTGTTTTTAAATTTTCCTAGGTTTTTTTTTGAATTTTTTTTCTAGGTTTTTCTTGAATTTTTCGATGAGTTTTTCAAATTTTTAGTGGATTTCACGATGGGAGGAAAAACACGATGGTCAGATTCTGGGTTTTTAGGATTTTTCTAGGTTTTGTTTGAATTTTTCACCACCAATTGGATTTTTTGATATCGAATTATGAGATTTTGGCTAGAATTTAGAGAGCAGTTGAATGTTTTGATCGATTATTTTAGAAATATGGCAAAGCTTTTTCATAGAGAAAAAAGGTGGAAAGCAAATCTGAAAGAAAAATGCTAGCTTTTGGCTTTTATACCAAAAACAAAATAATGTCATTTTAGAAGTCCTAACTCGTACCTAAACCCGACGATTTGTGCATTAACCAGCTGCCTGACCTTACCTAATCGTAGGTTTTTCTTTTTCCTTTTAATTTTTATTTTCTAATTTTATTTTATTTTTTCTTTTTATTTTGATTTTTATTTTAACAATTATGATTGAATTGAAAATAATAAGAAAAAAAAAATTTTGACATGAATTTTTTATAGTTATAGTTTATTTATTTGCATGATATTTCTGCATTGGATTTTATTTATTTGCATAATCTTTGCTTTGTTTAAATTATGAGATTATTGCATGATGATATTTATGATTTTTTATACCACTTTTGTATGATTATTACTTTGTAAATAAATAAAAAGAATGAAAATTTGATTTTTCATAAGATATTTAATGAATCCAACAACAGAGCCTCTTCAAGTGAATAATGAGTTTATCTTGAATACTATTAAGGTTAGGAAAAAAAAAAATTTTGCAAAAGCTTAAAGATCTTTTTCCAATATTTAAATATCGAAATTAATAAAAATATCTTTGATTAAGTCTTAAATAAGATAATATGTGATTAATTTGGAACCAAATTTGGTGTCATTGGGTGCTAGAACATTCCTATATGTAATCGACTTTCGAATTTAGTTCTATTGATGTAGACCACAATCTATTCTTTTTAAAGACCCTCAGTTTAAGTTTAAGACAACCTTATAAAGGATATATTCACAAATGTGGCCAATCACACCTAGATAAAAAAAAAAATTTAATGGTGACTACATGCTTTTATGTCTAATGGTCAAACTTGAACATTATGACAGTTTGGCAACTTCACTGAAAACATTAGAGAATCAAGCCATTAGTTATTCATATGTTATCTTAGGACTTGTTTTGATGGTTTTAATTATGTAATTATTTAAGATTTGTCTCATATGCACTAATCTATTTGTTTTTTTTGTAACTTTTCATTTTTTTTTTTACTAATCTATTTGTTTGATTGGAGATGTTGGATTTGCATATAAGAAGGTTGGTATGTTCCTTCACACACACTACACATGCATTTATGCAAAAGCTTTATACCTGAGTTTTGTTCTTTCTTAGAAAGGAGTGAGTACCTACACTTTCATAAGGTGATAACTTTTGTGTAAGTTAGTGAAAACTCCCATTCAAATTAAACCATTTCCATTTGAGCCTATAATAGGAGGGATAAGGTTTTTAGTGCCTTACTAGTCTATAATAGATGATGACATAAGGAACAATTTAAAAGCCTTTATTTTGTCAAAATGTTTGAACCGAGGATGTAAATAAACCTTAAGTTCCAAACCTACGTTAGAGCCCTGCCTTCCTATTTATATATAAAGTCCAAAATAGGGGGAGGAACATTTCTTGTTTCTTTACTTGTAAAAATTGTATTTTATTCCTTGTATATATTGTATTTACTATTGCTTTTCTTTCATTGTATATTCATGCATTACATCATCTGATTTATCATAGGGAATGATTGTCACAAAATAATTTTAACAAAAAGAATCTTGATTAATCCATGGAAAGTCTAGCGAAGTCCCCTATTGGCCTGAAAATGAAATCTCAGGAAGCTCAACTTAAGGGAGATGATTGCTTGCTAGCCGATTATGTGTTTACTCTCCTAAATAGAGTTTATTTCAATCTCAAGAGAAATGATCTCAATGAATTGGTTAACATTTGTAAGTAATGGGATGCCACTATTAAAGAAGACTTTCAAAGGAACTATGGAGACCTAGTGCTACTTCTTTTAGTCCGTTGTTGATGATCAGCTTATTCGAGCTATGGTTTAGTTTTGGGATCCTTTGTATTGATGCTTTGTGTTCAATGAAGCTAACATGGTGTTGACTATTGAAGAATACTTAACTTTGCTTCACTTAGACCTTTCCAATCTTGACAAGATATATTGGAAAAACAAGACTTATTACCAAAAAAAAAAAAAACTTGCTTAATTGATGGCAGTAGATGTCTAAATTGTTGATGCCTGGTTAACAGAACAAGGTGAAGATGTTGGCCTTCCTTAGTGTGTTGTTTGTGACTTTGTAAACAAGCATTTGGGTAACAAAAAGGAATGGATTTGATGGCATTGGCTTTTTATGGGATGATAATATTTCCAAAAGCAATAGCGTATATTGATATTGCAATGGTGGATTTTTTTGATCAGCTTAATTATCATATCAATCTTGTCCTTGCAATCTTAGTTGAAACCATTAGATCTTTAAATCATTTTCGATGAAGTAGAAAAAGTTGTTTTACTAGATGTGCATAATTGTTAACGATTTGAATGAAAAGTCATATTAAGAGCAATGGAGGTAGATTTTGCAAGCTATATTTTGGTTCAAAAACTCCTATCAAGGAATTTTGTGAGAATGAATGGCCTACACAAAAATTTAAGGAAACATATATCTCACTTTTGCATAAGCTTACCAGTCAAAATGTGATATGGAAAGCACTTTGGATGCCTTATGGATTAGTGCTATATAGTTGTGAAGATAAGCTTTAAGTTCTTCTTTTAGCCTTTAAGGTACAATGAGTTATTCTCTAATCATGGTACAAAGACAGCATGGATATGAACAATTTATCCTAATCACTTTCAGACTTAGCAAAAGTTCTTATATGTCAAAATTGATGCCTCAATGAAGATAGCAAAGGCCATACAAGCATGGATGATGACTCGAAGAGAAAATAAAAAGAAATAGTCAAATAAGGTTACCTCTAAATACTTTGTGTGGCATATTAGGCAAGGCAAAGATATTGTACTTTTTAAAGACACAATTTCAAATGGCCCAGTGAAACTAGTACCTATTGATCCATTAGTGGTAGTTAAAATTGCTAAAAGAAAGCTCCACGATGAAAAGGATGAATTGGAGCTTGAAAACAAAAGGCTTAAAAAATAGTTAAAAGGGAGAATGGATAAAAGGTTCAAGCACTTAGACAAGAAAAAGATGAATAGCAGAGTCTGTTCACTGATCTTAACATAACACAGTCATCCACCACTCATGAATTGGAACAACTCCTAAAAGGAAATAGACAATTTACAAGCGAAAGTGCAAAAAAGTAAAGAAGCACTATCTGAGGCATAAAAGGACATCCAAATGCTAAATGGGTTTGTTGTCAAAATTAGGACATAATGCAGGCTTTTAATGAAGAATATGAACAAACAAAAGAAGCATATATGAAGAAGCATAATCAGTTGGAGAGCCTGTTTGACCAAATCATTATGACTACTTATAAAGCCAAAAACATGTTAGAGAAAGTCGAAGAGTGGAAGACAAAGGTGCCACCAGTTTGAACATATGTTAAAAAATTGCTAGATTTTCTCAATAAAATACAAAGCCAATATCAATAGATTAAGAATTTCTTTCCACAATAAACTTTAGATTTTTAATGGATGTAATTTTGGATTTGATTAGAAATAACTTTTAATTCAATAAAGATTTTTGTTGTTAACAATCATTATTTGGTAAATACTTTTTATTGCATGCATTCATTCATTCACATATTTATCTAAAATTAGGATGATTTTATAAATATTTTTTTAAATATGCATGATAACATTTCATCCTAATTTTAAAATTGTTGTAATTTACCATGAAACCTATCACAATTCAATCCTTGGCCCATTCCCTTACAAAATGATAAAGTAGTGCCATGGAAATATGATTACAATGTCATGACATAAGGATCAAATGATTGTTAAGTTGCAAACAACCTAAATGCCACTAGCACTACAAATATAACTAGAATAGGTAGAATGACTCAAAGTGGGAGATGTTATACTCCAAAATCATTAGAAAAGACATGAAAAAAAAAAGCTAAAGAAGGAGAATAGGTGTTAGGAAAATGAAAAAAGACTCATCTTTTAGTGACTCGAGATGTGCAGCATAAAGAACTTGTCACTGAAAAAGAAGCCTATAAGTTTCTAAAGTTAATTAAACACATCAAATACAGCGTGGTGAAGCAGTTGAACAAGATGCCTACTCGAATTTCTCTATTGTCACTTTTATTGAACTCTGAACCATGAAGGAATGCCTTGTTGAGAGTGTTGAATCAAGTGCATATGAACCATAATATTTCTATTGAGAATGTCGACCATATTGTGGAAGTATTATGGCTTCAAATTTCATAACTTTCAATAATGATAAGATTCCACCAGAAAGTTGAGGCAGTACCAAGGCTCTTCATATCACTACTATATATTAAGGTCATATCCTAGCTAAAGTTCTTATTGATAATAACTTTTCAATCAATGCCATAACCATGATCACCCTAACAAAGTTACCCATTGATGTATCATATATGAAGACTAGTCATATGATAGTGCAAGCTTTCGATAGGTCTCGAAAATGAGTGCCAAAAGACATTAAGATACTGATGCAAATAGGGCCATGTACTTTCTCTATGAAATTTCAAGTCATAGACATTTCGCCATCTTATAGTTGTCTGTTAGGGTAACCATGGATTCATATAGCAGGTGCTATCCTATCATCTCTATATCAAAAAGTAAAGTTTATAGTCAAAGATCAAATAATTTATGTTTTTAGAGAAGAAAACCTACTAGTGACTAAACCTATGACTACTCTATATGTCAAAGCTATGAAAGAGACATTAGAGTGCTTTGTTAGATCTTTTGAATTTATTAATGCAACTTATTTGAAAGAGAGATCAAAAGTGCCCACTTTATGCTCATCAAGTGCAATAGAGATGGTCATTAGTTAAATAGTTGGTAAATGATGGCATATTAGATACGGCTTTAGGAAAAATTTGCAAGGCATCAAAGAGCCGCCAAGGGTGTTCAAAAATAAGGAAAAATTCATACTGGGTTTCATGATCACTATAATAGAAAAGAAGAGAGTTATGATTGAAAAAAAAAAAAGATAAAAGGTTGGCCCATCTTAAGGGACAAGAACTAGAACATAAGAAAATGGTTATCCCTTACCTTAATAATACATTTCATTTAAGTAGATGTATTCACCCTGATTCACTAAAGGTCACACAAAGGGAACCCATGCCAAACATGAAAGAGGCCTTTTCTGAACTCTATATCCATATGGTGGATGATGAAGTGACAACAACTCAGAAAGAGAAACCCCTTGTTTATCTATGTCCTTTAAGCGAAGAGTTAAAAAATTAGAAAATAATAAAGTTTCCAGTTATCCTTAAATCTTTCACAAAGTAATGTAGTGAGTTAATTTCCCCAATGCTTCTGCCTCAGAGCATTTGGAAAACTTTTGTGTATGTGTTTATCTTTCCTTTATCATAAAATGTCTAGTGTTTTGCATTTTCATTTCTTCTAATTATTTCATTCATTCAAAGTTACAATTTTTTTCTTTTTTTTTCCTACACACATGCCAACATCCTTTCAATTTCACCCATTTTCAAGTTTTCAAATAATGAATGCAAGAATAATCATGACAATAATCCATGATTTGACTTTGAAAAACCTATTCATGTTGACAACCTTGGTAATAAAAAGGATTCAAATAAATACAATTTATCCCCTAATTTTTTAAAACAAATGGAACAAGAAGTAAACAACTTGAACCTTATGAGGAAGCTAAAGATGTAGTCAATTTAGCTAATAAGGGAAATAAGAAAAAGGTTAAGGTAAGCACATTTTCGCCTATAAAAAGAGATAAGTTAGAGGAATTGCCTGGTGAGTTTGTTGATGTGTTTGCATGGTCATACAATGATATGCTAAGACTCAATTTACATATTATGGAACATTGATTGCCATTAAAGCCAAAATGCAAGCCAGTGTAATAAAAGTTGAGAAGTATGAAATAGGACATACTGTTAAAAACTAAAGAAAAAATGAAAAGCAATTTGATGTAAACCTTTTAGAAGTAGCCAAATACTCAAAATGGCTAGCTAACACAGTCATAATTTTCAAGAAAGATTGAACAATTTGAATGTGTGTGAACTATAGAGATTTGAATAGTGTTAGCTAGAAAGATAATTTTTTTTACTCCATATTGACATTCTTGTGGACAAAACCGTTGGGCACTCCACATTCTAATTTATGGATGGTTTTTCAGGTTATAACCAAATTAAAATGGCCCTACTAATATATCTTTGTAATGGTTGATTACTTCATAAAATGGGTAAAAACAGCTTCTTATGCTAATGTGACAAGGGCGATGGTGTACAGATTTATAAAATAGAGATAATATGTCATTATGGCCTTTCAGAAAAGATCATATCTGATAATGTTCGTAATCTAAATAACAAGATGTTAGCAGAAGTTTGTACTCAGTTTAAAGTGAAGCACCATAACTTGACCCTATATCGCCCAAAGATGAATATGGCAATAAAAGCTACCAATAAAAATATCAAGAGGATAATAGAGAAAATGATTGATAAAGATTGGCATAAAAAATTGCCTTTTGTAATGCATGCTTATAAGACATCAGTACTGACATCTACTAAGGCAACTCTTTTTTCACTCGTATAAAGGATGAAGGTCGTGCTATCAATTGAGGTGAAAATTTCCTCTTTGAGTCTTGATGGAAGTGGATTTAAAGGAAGCAAAATAGGTCTAGAATCATTACGAACGATTGAACCTCATTAAAGAGAAGAGGCTTACAACTCTTTGCCATGGTTAGTTGTACAAAAAAAAGTGATGCAAGCATATGACAAGAAAGTTTGATTTAAGTGTTTTCGTGAATGAGAATTGGTTTTAAAGAAAATTCTTCTGAATCAATATGAGGATCGAGAAAAATGGATGCCAAATTAAAAGGTCCATATATAGTCAAAAAAACTTTTTTAGGATAAGTGTTGATCTTGACAAAAATGGATGGAGATGACTTGTCAAACCCAATAAATTCAGATGCTATAACAAAGTACTTTGCTTAAGAAAAAGATAAGAAAGGGTGAAGGAAAGAAAAAAAATAAAAGAATAAAAAGAAGAAAGAAAAAAATGAATGAAGACTCATATTGAAAACAAAAAATGGTAGTTTAAGTCAAAGAAAAGATCTAAGTTGAAAACCTGAGAACAATACCTAATACAACAAACTCAAAAGGTTAAGTGCATTAATGGAATAGGTCTTAACAGAAAGAATTTGAAATGTTGTTCATGATTGTTTGAATATTCACTGTCTAAATATGATTCCCTTATTTAAATTTTTTGTTAGTGTTCACTTGTCTAAACTCCTAACTTGACACATCATTGTACCTCCTAATAATGAACATTCATTTTTCTTTAGTTTATCTTGCTGTCTAATACTTTTCATTCTCATAAATAAAGGAAATGCTAATTCATTGCACTATTCATAAAATTTGGAATTATGATAAATCATTGATAATATTCATAAAAGATCTTACTTTGCTTTGTGAAAGTCAAAGATGACAAAGTTAAAACAAGAAAAGGGTGAAATTTGGAAAATTGCTCATGTTCAAACTCATCAAATCAAAGTAAAAACTTGTTGGAAGCAGTGTTGAATGGTGATATTGGTAAATGATCATCACAGCTCATAAGGAATCAGTTCTTAAAATATACAGATTAGTTTGAGATTGGTTGTTTTCAAATAAAAAAAAAGGATTGACTTAGAGAACCTTTTTGCCACAATTTGGATGCATTATATTAGTTTATAATAATACTCTCATCACATGTATTGCATTCATTGCATTCATGAATTACATTCTATATATATTTTTTTAAAGAAAAATTTTAAACTTTGGATTTTTAAGGTTGAACCTTTTAAGGAAAGGACCAAGTTATGGTAAACCTTTTCAAAATAGGCATATCTCATAAGACCCTTAGGTCATAATGTAACAGAGTAATTTTCAAACAAGATTTCTTTTAAAGTTTCAAAGCCTTTGTATATGAGGAGCCATTTTTTAATAAGATTCTTTTAAAGTTTTATAACCTCAGTTTATGAAAAGCAATTTTTGGCCTTTGTTTATAGGGAGCAATTTTTAGACTATATTTATGGGGAGCAATTTTCAGACAAGAACTTTAAAGGTCCAAGGCCTTTGATTAAAAAAGCTTTCATACATTTTGAGATTTGTAACATATCCGGGCATAATTTCTAAAGAGCTTAGGGTAAAACATTTTAAATTTTCAAAAGTTTCAAGGCCTCTAATTAGAGGAGCTTCCATACGTTTTGAGATATATAAGACTTTCGGGGCAAACATTTTAAATTTTTAAAAAGTTCCAATGCCTTTGATTAGAAGAACATTTAAAGATCTCGAGATTTATAAGACATCTAGGCATGATCTCTCATTTTATGTTCAAAAGTTGTAAAGCCTTTATTTAAAGAAATTTTTTTGTAAAGTTGTTTCCAAATAGTCAAGTCCTTTGAATTCTTAAGAAAAAAACAAAACAAAACAAAACAAAAAAGGGAGGTTCATTTTCTTATCCGGATAAAATCATTATCTATGTCTTTACATTATTCTTGATTCTCAAGATTATGCAAAAAATGGTAGTTGTAGACATTGAATTTTATCCGGAGTGACCTAACACTGTTGATCTAGGCTTGTTCTTGCAATACCAAAATAAAAGGCCAAATTTGGTGATTTAAAGTGATCGATTATCTGGCTAAAACAAAAGAGGTCAAAAACCAAAGAATGAGGCCCAAATTTGATAAAAAAGGAAATGCCCATTAAGGGTCTATTTGTAACCTAAAGACAGCCTAATTACAAACTTAATTCATAACCCAATCATTGCCTGGGCATAGCCCATTTTAAAAGCCCATTTACAAACCCAAAAAAAACCCATAATGTGACTTAATTTTTAGGCTCAATTACCCAAAAAAAAAAAGCAGAAAAGAGCTCAAATTAATCATTAAAATTGACCCGAGGACAAGGGCCATAAAACATAGCCCGAAACCAAAATAAAGGAAAAGCCCATATTGCCTCCTTAGTAGATCACGTGATTTCATGCTTGGAGTGGGGACAAATTAGCGAAACAAAAGCTGGTGGTAGAAGAGAGGAGTCAAGAACCTGCAGAGAAAGAAGTCAAAGACTAGTGGCCGGTAATAGGGAAGAGAGGGAAGAGAGGGGAAGAGAAAGAAAATAAAAGAAAGTGGAGCTTGGTGGGCAAGTAAAATGGGGTCTTGGATGGTATAAAAGGGAGGTCTGAAAAAATATGGCGTTTTTAGAAAGGGAGAGAAAAAGAAAAGAGTTTAAATAAATAAAAAAAAGATCTACGAAAGAAGAGAAGAACAGCCATAAACAAAAAGGGGAGGTTGCTAAAAAAAAAGGAGTCTGCCGAAAGGAAGAAGGAAGAAAAAACCAAAGGAAAAACCAAAAAAAAAAAAGGAGAGCGAAGGAGCTAGAAGTTACGGGAGAAAGAAAGTTTGAGGTCTGGAACCAAAATGCGAAGAAGAGAGGTAGGTGGGAAACTTACCTTGGTGAAACTTGAAAAGAGCTCCATTTTGTGTAGGTTTCTGACTTCCTCCTTTGACATGTGGGTCCATTGTTGAAGGTTAAAATGTACTATACACACATATATATATATATATGTATATATATTTTGCACCTGCATGGCTGTTCTCTATTTCTGCGTATATTTTTCTACATCTGAATGGATGTTTCCTGTTTATGCGTATATATATTTTTTTGCATCTACATGGCTGTTCCCTGTTTCTGCGCATATTGTTCTGCATCTGCATGGCTGTTCCCTGTTTGTTCCCTGTTTCTGCCTATATTTTTTTTACATATGCATGGCGGTTCCTGTTTCTGCATATATGTTTTTATATTTGCATTAGAGATTATAATAGCAGTCGTGGTCACGTTTTCGGTCGCGTCGCGTTTATCACATTTTTGGATATAACGAAAATCATTACGATCATCACGGTCATCGCAGTCATAAATTTTTTTTTTTTGCACAATTTATTATAAAATGTAATAATTATATTTATAAAAACTCTTATTCAATGATTTTAAAAATAGTTTATGACACTCTATGTTTTTTATTTTCTAAAAAAATTATTCACAATTTTATTTAGATTATAGAAAGCATTAATATTTGGTTTATCCTCAAAATTTTTCTTGACCAAGTTCATATTCAATATTAATTCTAGATAAATCAAATACTAACAAAACATAATATGTTAAATACCAAGCATTTATATTTAATAAAATTACAAACTTAAAAATATAATAATTTCAAATTCTATCAACTACAATTATTGATATATATTTCAAATTTTACCACATGGTAGAATGATGAGGAAGATCAAATTCTCTATCTTTACTTTGAGAGCCAAGTTGACTCCATCTCCATCCCTGAGGCCTTTATTCTTGATACATTTGAGGTGAATGATATATTTGAGAATGATACATTTATGGTGGGAGATACATTTGTGGTAAATGATACATTTGAGGTGGATAATAACCATATAGAGGTGGATAACCATAAGGAGGTTGAAAATTAAGTTGTTCCAGTGGATAGTAATGTCCTTAAGTACTAGTAGATGATTCACTATACTCAAAGTTATTAGAATTTGGTCTCCCACCTGAAGATGAAGAACCTTTAGAAATATCATAGTGGTGCTTCTTGGCTTTTCCTTTTGATCGAGCTGTACGTGCACTTTGACCCTCATTAGATTCAGCAAATGAATTTACTCTGTATTCTGTCATATTAATGAAAAGTCCACCAGTAGCAACAAGCCCAAATTCTCCTCCAAGTGGGCTGTAAGGTCGATTTACATCCATATTATCACCAAAATTCACACCATCACCATCACCATCACCATCACCATCTGGACTTAAACCACCACCATCATCACTCTGACTTGGTGTTGAACTTGAACTTGAATGAGACACATTCTTTTCTTGAGATTGGCGTGATTGTTCCACATTCATTTCATTATCAGAATTATCTGTGAGCAACTAATCAGAGTTTTGACCATCTAACAAAGAATTTTCTTTCTCTTGCAACCATTCTGTTAGTGGATCATCATCTTCAAAAATATGGTCAAGGCTAATAGGATTAAAACTATTATTTATCTCATCGATGCTCATTCTTTTCTGATGTCTCATCCTCAGCTTTATGTTATAATAGGTATATACAAGTTTCTGAAGTCTTTCAAACTTTAATTTGTTTCTTGCTTTGGTGTGAATATAGCTAAATATGCTCCAATTACGTTCACAATTTGATGCGGATGTGGTTTGACTAAGCACTTTGATTGTTAGTTTTTGTAATTCAGGAACACAAGTGCCATATATCATCCACCATTCAGTTATATAAAATTATTTAAATTTAATTTGAATGTGCTATACAATTAAATAATATAAATAAATTATAATTATGTAATCTACTATTTACCTGGATTCATTTGCTTCCAAGCTTTTTGTGCTTTTAGAGTACCAAATGTTTCATGCTTGTCTTGAAATAATAATAACTACATCAATTGAAAATACAATAATAAATGAATAAATAAAAAATAATTTAATTTGTAATACATAAAATAAATGTTAAAGTTATAAAATAGTATTAAATACTAACTTGATTAATCACTCTAATTTGAGTGTCTATCAAAGGATCTAATATTTTCAATAACTGCTTTTATACCTTTTAATGTTTCTTTAAATACATTTGCAGAATGTTCTCTCCAAATTGAAATTGTTGATTTAGATAGTAACCTAAACATAATTCATAACAATATTATATTAAAAGCAATAAAAAATAAATATATAAGCAATTTAAGTATAAAAAATAAATATATTTTTTAAATACCATATATATTCTTGGTTTACTTACCAGCTGAATGTAGCCAGAGCGCATGAAATTTCATCTATTATCAATAATCTTTTCATATTCTGCAGAATAACGATAATTTTGTTGAATTGCTTATTTAGCTCTATCCACAGCCTCGTAAATAAAGCCCATTGTTGGTTTTTCATCACCATCCACAAAACGCAACACTTTTACCAAATGCTCATAAACTTTTATTATATCGCTTGCTTTTTTTCAAAAATCTTTTCCCAAAATGATTTTTTTGACTTCATAAGCAGGTTCTGATTTTTGTTGTCCCCATTTTGAATCTTTAAATTTCTATATATTCATCAATAAATTTTTAGAGTAATATATTTTAAATTAATATTTTAAATAATGATATCATAAAAAGATGCTAGATTTAAATAGTTGTACTAATTATTAAGTACTAACATTTGAATTGAACATCTCTCTCAAACCTTGCTTTTGCCTCATTATTTTTTCTAATTATATGAAATGAGTGACAAATCGGGTAAGAGCAGGACAAAGTATTTGCTTCTTTTGTGTATATTTCTTTATCAAATTAACAGTCCATATGTGATTGTATATAAAATAAGTCATTTTCTTTACATCATCCAAAACCTTTGCCACATTTTTTTTTCCAATATTTTCAAGGCACAAGTCCAAACAATGAGCTGAACATACTGTTCAATACAAATGTTTTCTCTTCTCCATTAGTCTTTTTCCTGCGGCTTTAAGTGCTATCTCGTTATTAGTAATTATTTGAACAATGTATTTTTCTCCAATTTCTTCCATAACTTCATCTAATAATCTGTAGTAAAAGTTTGCGTCTCTACTACAAACACTTGAGACATCTACAGATTTCCAAAAATTGGTCCCTTTACTAGAATAAAGAAGAAAATTAATGATATGCATTTGATTCAAACTACTGGTCCAACTATCACACATCAAAGTGACACCCAATTCATTCCAATGAGTTTTTAATCCATTAACCCATTCATAAACTTGTTGATACTCAAACTCTAAATACACATCAGAGACCTCATAAAGTGTTGGAAATTTTATATGTTGGCCAACTTCTGCTGCCACAGAAACCAAATTATGCAACCATGGAGAATTTGCTAACTGAAAAAAAAGTCGATCATATATAAAAAATTTTGATACTGATTCACCCATCTTTCTTCTTAATGTCTTTAAAAATGAGTCACTTACTTTTGGTTGCCTTGAACTCTTACTTCTAACCAATTCAAGTATAACTCCCCTTAATGAAAATTCAAACTGATTTGGAGTTGATTTTCTTATTCTTTCTTCAAAATATTTAGCAATTGAGCTATGAGAGCTTTGTCCCTCTTCATATATGTTACTCCAACCACTAGTTCTTTGTCTGAATTCTTATCTTCTGTGCCACTCATGTCATGATTGGATACTATCTCGCACAACTTGTCTAGTAGCGATGTCTTCATCAATAAATCCTTTATAATCATCTTCCCCTCTTATCTGTGATAAAAATTCATTTTTTCTCCTTTTGTTATCAGCTTTTTTTTATTTGCTATTTTGAAGGAGTTTCATCATACTTTCTCTTATTATACCTATTAATAATATAGTTAAAAAAAGAAAAAAATAGTTGCACATGCTTATGTAATTTTATAATTTTTATTAAGAAATTAACAATAATATTTTCAAAGGAATTACAAAAACATAATATACCAGTAACGTTGAGGCATGGTGCAACATTGCCAGTTTTATGAGCAATGTGTTCTTTGAAATGTATTATTCTTCCTTTTACAATTTTACCACAAAGTTTACATGAAACATTTTCTCTTGTATTTGACACAGGTGTTCCAAAATGCCAACATATATCATCACTTGGTGCGCCTTCTACTTCTTTACTTGGGAACTCTTCATGTGGTGGTATACTTGCTATTTTGTATAAAAACAAAATAAACTTATATTTAGAAATATTAATATTACTTATTACATCATTAAAAATTGATTTTACACTAAATTTTTTAATTTTTAGTTTTTAATCTTAAGAATATTATTAAATAACTTAATCTTTTTGATACACTAATAGATATAAATTTTTTTTATCACAAATAACTTTTAATAATTATATAATAAATACAATCTTCAATAATTACACAAAAATAACAAGAATTAATCAATATCAAAAGAATTGACAGCAATATAAATATCAAAACAATAAATTTTTTTTTAAAATTTCATATACAAAATTATAACTTAATATATAACGCAATCAAAATATAATATTTAATTTTAATTAATTTTCATCTAACTTATATAAAAAAATTTATCAAAAATTTTCATCTAAAATCTTTATATATATCATATTAAATTATTAATTCCTTAATTTTTTTTAATTATAAATCTTCAATCCCTCTAATTAGAATTTATCTAAAAAAATTTCAAAAATTAAAAATTTTCAAACTTATATTTTAATAAAATTTTCAAACCTATATATTTTATTTTTTAGTTTTTAATCTTACTAAGAGTAATAGATCATAAAATGCTAAATTTATTAAATAATTTAATCTTTTTGATACACTAATTGATATAAAATTTTTTATCTCAAATAACTTTCAATAATTATATAATAAATACAATCTTCAATAATTACATAAAAATAACAAGAATTAATCTAATATCAAAAGAATTGACATCTATATAAATATCAAAACAAAAAAAATATTAAAATTCAGATACAAAATTATAAATTAATATATAACACAATCAAAATATAATATTTAATTTTAATTATTTTTCATCTAACTTATACAAAAAATTTATCAAAATTTTTCATCTAAAATCTCTATATATATTATATTAAATTATTAATCTCTTATTTTTTTAATTATAAATTTTCAAAACCTCTAATTAAATTTTATCTAAAAAAATTTCAAAAATTAATTATAAAATTAAATAAAAAATTCAACCCCTACCCCCCAACACCTCACCACACCCAATCCCTCCCCACATGTCCCAATGTCCCTCAATTTGTTTAATTCTAACAGAACCATCTAGAAACGCAGCTTGCTCTTTTCTATTCATCTTCTTCATGTGTCCAAAGCTTGGCTTTCCAAAATTTTTTTTTTTTTTTTCCCATCTCTCATTTTCTCTTGTATCCCTTAATCATTATCACTTACCTAGTACCTATGGAATACCTCATTCGTCTCTCTTAGACTTTCACAACATACATCATTTTAACAAAATTTTTTTTTAAAAAGAGGTAATTTAACAATCTTTTCTTACCTTATTTGATCTTGAATATTGATTGAAAACTTAAGGCTAATTTGAATTTGGGTGTCGAAATGCCGATTGAATGGTTGAAACTTGAAATAATTTATCTGTTTTCTAGCTCGTTTTCAGATTAATTTTGATCTAAAGATTTGAGATTCTGAGTTTTATTTTTTTCTTTTGCTTTTACTTTTACTTTTACAGGCTTATTGCTTTATTCTGTAGGGTTGAAAACTTGAAAATTTATTTTTTTCTTGAACTATTAGATTCGTGAGTAGGAAAACGAAATAACGGCAATAATAGTCCGTTATTGCTGCTATTCTCCATTACGCTGTTATTTTACGGTCGTTACAATCCGTTTTTATTGTGAATGAATTTTTCAACTGCATTTTGTCCAATAGCAGTGGCAGGTGGTGGTGCTACCGTACTTTTACGATCGTTATTTCGCTTTTAAATCGCTATTTGAATCCTTGATCTGTATGGTTGTTCCCTGTTTCTGCTGGTGGGTAATGACTTTTTTTTGTTTCCCTCGTTCCTTATTTTCCTTCCTTTGCTTATAGTTTGTTGGCATGGAAACCCAATACGTGCCATTTGTGTTTGTTTTTTAGAGACTATAACCTCACTACTGTCATACAATACGTGCTAATACATTTGATCATAAAAGCTTAAAAAATTCCAACGTTTTCTGATTGCTGGGCGCTCTTGGAAGGTTTGGGGTTGTAGTCTCTTTAGATCATGTTTACAAGGTGCAACTAGTTGAGGTCTCACGCTTTTTCAAGGTCTGCGAATGCTTCTCAACGCCTTCAGATTTTACTATGGAAAAAGGATGTTTTTGTTCCGGGGGCAAGGAATTCATGAAAGCTAAGAAAAGATTTCCCCTTTTCGCTGTGCATGATGGAAAAAATAATCACATCGAGAAAGAATAAAAGCTTTGCCTGTTTTATATTGAGGGGCTACTACCTTTTGGACTTGATGAGCCATTGGTCATGGATGGTTCTAGCATTTTTATACCTAGGCATATTTCTTCCGTGACTTCAGCAAATTATAATTTTTAATTCTACGCATTTTATTACTTCTTGTTTGATTGGATACCTATACTTATCTTAGCTTGGTGCAATTTAATCTTCCATGTTTAATTTACTTTTGATGCACTTTATTTGTACAAAGCAAAATAATAATGTGAATAAAAATTTTAAATGACAAGATTTTAAGGAAGTGTGAATAGTGATTCTTTAAAATCTCTAAATAATTTTTTTTTCTAAAAATACTACCAAGATAATGGAGAATTTAGAAAAATATTCAATAATAATAATAATAAATTTTATTATTCATTTATTTTCCCAAAAATATATTCATATCTACATGATGATATGTAAGAATAGAGAAATAACGAAAAGGAAAAATCACTCTTCTTAATAATGAAATTAATATAATAATTTTTTAGTATTATGATTATCTATTGTTGCTTTTCAATAAAAGTAATAATAGAAATTAAAATTAGAATTAGAATAAAAATTTAGTAAGAAAGGAAAAAAAAGTAAATGAAATCTCTATAGATAGGATTCTAAGGACGTTAAAGTAGAGATTCCTAAAAAATCTTTAGGTGAGAAAGTTCTTAAAATACGACCAAAGTATTGGGGTATCTAAAAAATTTTTAATAAAAAGATTTTATTTGCTTTATTCCCTTAAAAATTTTTAATAATTGTTGAATAATTAGGTCAATAAGACAAAATTAAAATGAGTAATGAAGAAATATAATATAAGGACAATAACATGTTTTTTAATATATATATATATATAATATGTAATAAAATATGATAAAATAATTTTTTAAAAATATATATAAATAATAAATAAAAAAATTTTTTGTATGCATATTGCTGCTTATCATTGGCATTACATAATCTTGAAAGTAATAAGGATTTCTGATGATTGGACTTTGGGAAGTCTGAATAGTAATTCCTAAGAATTCCTTAAGTGAGAGAATTTTTTCTAAAAATATTGCCAAAGAATTGGAATATTTAGAATGATTCTTGATATGAAAAATTCTCGTTTACTTTTCACTTCTAAAAAGGAGGTTTCATATAATGCAATAGCATCATAAATTAATCCATAAGCATCATGTTTTATAGATACCAACTATAAAAGTAAATGAAGTATCCGATGATGAGATCCTAAATAAATCCAAGTAGTGATTCTTTAGGAATTTTTAGGTAAAAAAATTTATCTAAAATACTGCCAATGTATTAGAACATTTAGAATAATTTTTAATAAAGATTTCTCGTTTTTTATAAATAGCATAAGAAATGAATTTTTAGAAAACATTATTTGATTTTAATTTATAGATATCATATTTTACAATATGCTTGGTAAATATAAATATTGAAAATAACTATGAACTACCGAGGATAAGATTTTTAAAAATTTTGAGTAGTGATTCTTAAAAATTTATTAGGTGAGAAAGTTCTTCTTAATATTGCAAGAGTATTGGAATATTTTAAAAGATTTTTTAATATGCAAGGTTCTTTATTTATTTCTCAAGCAAACAACTAAAAATAAATGTCTTTTTACAATAAAAATTTGAGAAAATTAAATTTTAAATATCAAAATTAAGTCTTTTTTTATCAAAATTAAAGGATAACACATAATTAATTGGTACCATTTTAAATGGGTGCCGTGAGAGTGCTAATCCTTCCTCATACATAACTGACTCTCGAACCCAAACTGTTTTCACAAACCATAAAATTATTTTTTTAATAAATTTTAATTAATTTAAGATTTTATTAAGAAGGTAAGTTTAAATAAGTGACCAATCACACTTAACTAAAAAAGATTGATGGTGACTTATTTTTGTTTTAAAATTTGTCTAGCAGTCCCTAAAACTGTTTTAACATGTATGATACTTTTCATTCTAGAGAATGCATCTATCTTGAGTCATTAAATTGCTAATGGGGATATTGCATGGAATTCGGGAAAGATAGTTTTTGGGTTCTCTATTGTGATGGTGAATGATGAAGCTACTAAAAGACAAGATAAGGGGTCATTTGTGTGTCTAACTTTACTGGGCATTAAGTTGAAGAGCTAAAAGATGACGAAGTTACCTACTATCTTTGAATCTTTTAAAAAGTAATATAGTGAGTCAAACCCCAACTATTTAGGTTAAAGCATTAGAGATATCTTTTATTTATGGGCTAATTTATCGATTATTATTCCAATAAAATGATTTGCATAATGCATTATCATTACATTTCCTCTTTTAATATTCATTCTTTTGTATATAAACTTACTTGCATCCTTTATATTGCACTCATTTTTAGGTTTCCAAATAATGAATGTGAAGGAAATCATGAAAATAATTTAAGATTCAATTTTGAAAATTTTATTCATATTGATGAATTTGATAATGAAAAAGCTTCAGATGATTAAATTTTACCACCTAAGTTAATGAGATTAATGGAACAAGAGAAGAAACCAATAGAACTACATTAATAAACTCTAAAAATGGTTAATTTTGGGTATGGAAAAAATAAGAAAGAGGTTAAAATTGGCATAATACTATCACTAAATGATAGGAAAAGGTTAATAAAACTATTTTATGAATACATAGATATATTCGCATGGTCCTATGAAGATATGCCAAGACTCAATGCTAATATCATAAAGCACAAACTGCCATTGAAGCTTGAATATAAATTAGTGCAACAAAAACTAAGACATATGAAGCCTAACGTGTTGCTAAAAAAAAAAAAAAAGAAATAAAAAAGCAATATGATGTTAGTTTTCTAAAAATAGCCAAATATCTTGAATGAGTAGCTAACATAGTCCTAGTTTTTAAAAAGGATGGTAAGATCAGAATATATGTAGATTAACAAGATCTAAATAGAACAAGTTTCAAAGATAACTTTTCATTGCCCTATATTGACACACTTATGGATAACATTGCTAAGCATTCTATGTTTTTATTCATGGATGGTTTTTAAGCTACAATCATATTAAGATAACCCCTCAAGACATGGAAAAAACTACATTTGTAACAATATAGGAAACTTTCTACTATAAAGTAATGCTCTTTAGACTAAAAAATATTGGAGCTACATATCAAAAGGCAATGATAACTCTCTTCCATGATATGTTACATAAAGAAATTGAGGTATATGTTAATGTTATGATTGATAAATCTAGCGAAAAAAAATATCATGTGATTAATTTTAAAAAGTTGTTTGAAAGATTAAGGAAGTTCCAAGTAAAGCTCAGTCCTACCAAATGCACATTTGGTGTAAAGTCTGAAAAACTATTAGGGTTTATAGTTAGCAAGAAAAGAATAAAAGTGAATCTAGATAAGGTACATGCTATTTAGAATCTATTTTTTTCGCAAACATAAAAAGAAGTGAGAGGTTTTCTGGGAAAGTTGAATTGTATTGCTCATTTTATCTCTTAACTTACATTGAAATGTAATTTCATTTTCAAATTGCTTTGCAAAAATAATCCAAGTGAATGGAATGATGAATGTCAAATGGCTTTAAAAAGGATTTAAAAAATACTTATCAAACCCACCAAGGTCAATACCTCCAATTCCTGAGAAACTTTTAATATTGTATTTAACGGTGAATAAGAATTACATAAGAAGTGTATTGGGGTAGCATGATGAATTAGGCAAAAAAGAACAAGCTATCTATTATTTGAGTAAGAAATTTACTGATTATGAGTCAAGATATACACTTTTGAAGAAAATGTATTGTGCACTAGCCTAGACAACTTAAAGACCCAGGCAATATATGTTGTACCACACAGCTTGGTTTGTTACAAAATTGGATCCTCTGAAGTATATTTTTGAAAAGCCTTCGTTATCAAGGAAACTCGCTAGATGGTAGGTCATGTTTTCTGAATATGATATTGTTTATGTGACTCAGAAAGCAATTAAAAGAGTGCAATAGCTGAATTCTTAGCAGATCGAGTTACTGATGGTTATGAACTAATAAAGCTTGATTTTTTTGATGAAAACTTAATAACTATCGAAGAAGAGAGATCTATAGACAAATCATGAAAAATATTTTTTGATGGGGCTTCAAATACTTTTGGACATGAAATTTGGGCAATCTTGATATCTTTAGGTGATCACTATTATCTAATCACAGCTAGATTGAATTTCAGTTCACTAATAATGTGACTGAATATAAAACATGTGTTATGGGTTTGTAAGCTGTAATTAAAAAAAAATTAAAGTATTAGAGTTGCATGAAGATTCAAACTTGGTAATTTATTAGTTGTGCAGAGAATTGGAAATAAGATATGCAAAGCTAGTTCAATATCAAAATAAAATTTTGAATTGATCAAGTAATTTGAAAAGATTCAATTTAAGCACTTGTCTAGAGAATAAAATTATATTGCTGATGCACTGGCTACTTTAGCTGCTATGATGAAAGTGAATGAGAATTTTAAAATCCAACCCATCAAATTGGAAGTAAAAAACTTGCCAGCACATTGTTCAAGTATTAAAAAGAAATTGGTGGGCAACCTCATTATCATAATATTATGCAATACATCAAGTGTAACAATATCCTGAGCATGCAAAAAAATGACAAAGAATCATTCGAAGAATGGCTATAAGATTCTTTCTTAATTGAGAAGTGTTATATAAGAAAAGTCCAAAACAAGTGCTTCTGAAATATGTAAATGCCATCGAAGCAAAAATGATACTTGAAGAAATGCATGGTGTAATTTGTGAAGCATATGCAAATGGTTATGTGATGGCTGAACAAATACTGATGATAGGATATTACTAACTGTTAATGGAATGTGATTGCATTAACTATGCTAGAAAGTCCCACAAATGCCAAATTTATACAAATAAGATCAATGTTTTTCCAACCAATTTGTATATTCTAGCACTTCCATGGCCATTCTTAATGTGGGGTATAGATGTGATTAGACCTATTACCTAAAAGACTTTAAATGGGCTTCGATTTATATTTATGCTGATTTAGTATTTTATGAAATGTGTAAAAGCAACCTAATATACTTGTGTCACAAAAGCAGTGGCATGCAAATTCTCAAAAAAAGAGATAATATATCGATATGAACTTCTAAAAAAGATTATCTCTGATAATACTAAAAATTTGAATAACAAGATGGTGAATGAAGCTTGTGCTCATTTCAATATTAAGTATCATAATTCTGCACCCTGTTGACCAATGAAGAATGGAATAGTAATTGTTGCTAACAAAAACATGAAAAAAGATTTTTGAAAAAATAACTAATACTTACAAGGATTGGCATGATAAGTCACCTTTTGCCTTGCATGCTTACAGGACATCAGTGCAAACATCTACTGGAGTTGTTCCATTTTCACTAGTTTATAGTAAAGAGTTCTGTTGCCAATTGAAGTAAAGATTCCTTCTTGAAAGTTCTTATGGAAGCAGAATTAGAAAAAGTAGAATGGGTTAAAAATTGTCATGAACATTCGAATCTCATCCAAGATAAAAGAATGATAGTGTTGTGCTATGGTCAATTGTATCGAAAAAGAATGATGCAACCACATGATAAGAAAGTTCCCCTCTATATTTTTGAGAAAGAGAATTGATTTTAAAAAAGATTCTTCCAAACCAACATGATAATCAAAAGAAATGGATGTCAAATTAGGAGGGTCCATATGTGGCGAAAAAAGCTTTTTCTGGTGGTGCATTAATTTTGACAGAGATAGAAACACAATCAATTTAGATGTTGGGAAGAAATATTTTGCTTGAAAAAAATAAAAAAAGAAATAAAAATCATAAAAAAAGGAAGACTGAAGGTATAAACTCGAAAGGGAGTTTGAGTCAAAAGAGGCAATGTTAGTCTGATAAAACTCAACATGCTCAAAATCGTTGATAGAATAAGTTTTGTCATAACGTCTAGATCCGTGGATCTATCGCTAGACATTGACTTTAGGGAGTCGTCACCAATCTTTTTTATCTAGGTGCGATTGGCCACCTAAAGAATCTGTCTTTTTAGGGAACACCTAAGTTTAAGGGTCCCTAAAAGAATAGGTTCAGGTCTACTAACCAAAACAGGGTTCGGGAGTTCGATTACGTGTGAGAAAGGTTATAGCACCCTCACAACGCCCATCAAAAGATGGTACCAGCTTAAATTTATGTTATCCAATTAGCCTTAAAATTTTATCAAGTAATTAACTATTGGAAATCATTCTCAATTGACTCTAATACTTTTAGCAAAAAATTGAGAAAATTCCCTCACCTCAGGAGTATACAAGAAAAACTATTGTTTTACTTGCAGAGGCTCCGTCGTCGGATTAGTTAAAGAAAAATCAAAATCAAAATCAAAATAGAAAGGAAGGAGAGACTGATTGTTCTTGTGTGGGGAAAATTGATACTTTCAACTTTTCTCCAAAAATATTTTTTGGAAATTTATTTTTAAGAAAAATTGATACTTTCAACTTTTCCCCAAAAATAGTTTTTGAAAATTTATTTTTAAGGAAAATTGATACTTTCAATTTTTCCTCAAAAATATTTTTTTTGAAACTTTGATTTCCAAGGAAAATTGATACTTTCAACTTTTCCCTAAAAATATTTTTTGGAAATTTAATTTTAAGGAAAATTGATACTTTCAACTTTTCCTCAAAAATATTTTTTTGAAACTTTGATTTCCAAGGAAAATTGGTACTTTCAACTTTTCCTCAAAAACCCTTTTTTTGAAATTTATTTTTAAGGAAAATTGATACTTTCAACTTTTCCCTAAAAATATTTTTTTGAAAATTTATTTTAAGGAAAATTGATACTTTCAACTTTTCCCCAAAAATATTTTTTTGATTTTTTTATTTAAAGAAAATAGAATAGAATAAAAGTAAAAAAAGAAAAAGTAAAACAAAAATAAAAATAAGATAAAGATAAAAAAGATTAAATAAATCTAATCTATTAAATAAAACAAATAAATAAAGAAATTTCAAAAAAAAAAAAAACTTGGAACGGCTCGGCTATCGGCTCGGCTCGGCTCAAGGAAGAGAAACGGCTCAGGGGGGACGGCTTGGAGCTCGGCTCGGCTCGGCTTGGAGGGGGCAAGCACGCGCTGGTCAGGAAGCGGGTCGACGCTCGGGTCGGGTCGGGTCACGGCAAAACGCGCGGATCCTCTGAGTCACTTAAGGCCAAAACGACGTCGTTTTGAGAGGGTATAAAAGGTACTTCCCTCTATTTTTCGACAGTACGCTCCTTCCCTCTCTCTCTCTTCTTCTTTTTTCCTCTCCCTTCTCTCTAAAAAACTGAAGAACTCTGGTGAAATTTTCGTCGGATTCTGAAAAATGTCACCGGAATCTGGAAAATTTCATCGAAAGTTCACCGAAAGTTGGTCGGAAGATCATCGGTTTTTGGGATTCTTACCGGAAACTGGGCAGGTCGTCGAAAACTTCAAGGTTGGTCAGAATTTTCGCTGAAAAATTTAAACTTCGTCGGAAAATTCAACTGGAATCTGGAATTTTCCAAAAATTCCTAGAAAAAAATCGCCAAAAATCTTCAAAAAATTTCTACTAGCTCCCAGAACACTTCTAAACCTTTTCTTAGCTTCCTATACTCCTCATTTTCTTTCAAATCAGTAGCTTTGCTCATTATTTTCTCTGTGTTCTTCATTCTGTTCCAGAAGTCCCTTTTATAGGGATTGATCAGGAGTTCCTGATCAATCCCAATTCCTCCTTGGATGGGAATTCAATCATTGAATCCAATCTGGACTCTTCTAATTGAATTCCCATTCACAATGGGATTCTTCAACTTTCAATCACAGCCATCAAAAAAAAAAAAAACAAAAAATAATAATACTAAGAAGATAATCAGGAAAAAAATCAAATAAAATTAACAGATAATTTAAAAAAATAATAAAAAATAAAATAGGATAAACCCAAAAATATATTACAAAAAAATAATAATAATATAATAATAAATATATAATTATATAAATAAAATACATATAAATATTAACAAAAAAATAAATAAATAAATAAATAAAGATATACATATGTTAATACATAATAATAAAAAATAATAAAATACATAAAATACAAAAGGAAAAAATAATAATAATAATACAAGATAAAAATTGAATTGGGCCTTACCCATTTTGGCCATGCCCAATTGATCTGGACCTAGACCCAATTGGGTATCTACAAGTTTTGAAAAAGAATTTTGGATTTGATTGTTTTAGATTGCTGGAATGTTTATTACTTGGATAATGGACACCCATTCAAATATTAAGATTGATCATTGTCCTTGTGTTTACTAAATTTATTTCTTTCAATAAACACCTTGTTATATTTCTCCCTGCTTATTTTTTTTCCATTATGATTGAGGAAATATAAGATTGCATTGTGTTTGTTATGACATTGTAATAATGATGAATAAATGAATAAAAATTCATAGAAGATCTCCACATTACTTTAAAAAAAACATTGAGAATAGATAATGTTAAAAGGGTATGGACAAATGTTGGATTTGGCTGAAATTTGGTTGTAAAAGGAAATTGTTGGAATCGAATGACAAAATGGAAAAGACTATTTAGTAGTGCTTGATAGCCCATGTTGAAAACTAGGAATGATAAGGAGTTTAAGAATATGAGAAAATATGGAAAGAGCATTGAGAACTTTTTGATTTATCACAATTAAAAAGATAAATGAACTAGATTATGGACTACATTGTATGCATTGCATTCATAACATTCATTACATTTTGCAAGCATCATATTAAGTACATTCCATTCATCATATTCATTCATTACGCATGTTTGAAAAAAAGTAAAAATTAAGTTTTAAGTTTTAAGATTGAATTTGGAGTTAAGACTTTTGGAAGAAAGATCTTTTTATTACATTGCATTAATTCATTATATATGCTTAAAAAGTAAGAATGAGAGATTTGACTTTGATATTGAAATGATTTTGAGAATTATAAAGAAGAGACATTTGAATATGGTCAATGATAAAGATGTTAAGATGAAAAGAATCGTTTTAAGGTAAGACTTTTTGACAAAGATTTTTTTAAAGTTTCAATGCGTCTATTAAGGATGAGCTTTTTCAAAAGATGAGAATGATTTGTAACACCTCAAGGCATGATCATTAAAACCTCTAAGCACCTTTTCAAAATTTTAAAGTTTCAATACTTTTGTTAATGAGAAGCTTTTTGGTTGTGAATTTTTTAAGTTTAATGCCTCCATTGAGGAGGAGCTTTCTAGTCATGAATTTTTTAAAGTTTCAACACCGTTGCTGAAAAGAAGCTTTTTGGTTGAGGATTTTTGAAGTTTCAACACCTCTATTAAGGATGAGCTTTTTAGTTGCAAATTTCTAAAGTTTCAACACATCGGTTAATAAAGAGCCATTTGGTTACGAATTTTTAAAGTTTCTATGCCTTAGTTGAAGAGGAGTTTATGGTTATGAATTTCTAAAGCTTCAAACCCTCATTGAAGAAGAACTTTTTAAATTTCAAAATTTTAAAAAGCCTCTATTAAAAAGGAACCTTTTCGATTTTCTTTTTTGATAATGTTTCTTGACCCGAACAAAATGAATATCTTTTCTCTTTGTACAATTTCTATGTCATAGAAAATGTGCAAAGAAAGGTAACTCTAGACACCTTATTTTGTTTGAGAATTTTTTTTAGATTTAATAAGCTTTGAATTTTACTTTGATAATGGGCTAAAAAATGGCTTAATTGGGCTTTAATTATGAAGGTCGATTGTTGGCCCAAGATCAAAAGCCCAAAAGTGTAATCCATTTATTATTATTATTTTTTATTACTAGTTTTCTATTTTATCTTAACTTTACGATTTTTGTTGCACGATAAAAAAAAGGAAATAAAAAAAAAAAAAGGTTTGAGGAGATTCAATTTTTGCAAATTAATTGAAGAAGATTCAAGAATATTCAACACAAGTTAATTTTGAAAAACTTGAGCTCTAATCTATGGTAAAATGAAAAGCAATCTTTTGAATAAAAGTTTTGATTTTGTCAAGATTCAATTGAATTTGGGATTTGCCAAATTGAAAGGTATTTAATCCTTATATAACGACCCTAATATTCAATCAGAAATCATAAGCAATCACGCAATAAGTAGCAATTCAAGCGAATAAAAAAATTTCTTGGGTTTTTGGTTTTAGGGTTCTAGAAATTGATTCAAATTTGTAGGCATTTCTAAAGTTGGTCTATGGGAATTTTAGTAAAAGAGTTAAGAAACTTGTTTAGGTTTTCTAGTGTTACTAGAATTTGTAGAGAATTTTTTAAGTTTTTGGGTTTTTTTGAATTTTTTTGAATTTCTGTTCTTTTTTGTTTTGCTTGAATTTTTTGACAAGTTTTTGAATTTTCTAATGGGTTTCATAAGGATCGAGGAAAAATGCTATAGTCAAATTTTGGGTTTTGGATTTTTTGTGTTTTGTTTGAATTTTTCAACACCAATTGAATTTTTCGATGTTGTCATAACATATAGATCTGTAAATCTATAGTTAGACTTAATCTAAGGAGTTGCCACCGATATTTTTAACTAGGTGTGATTGACTTCCTAATGAATCTATCCTTTTAAAGAGCTCTTAAGCTTGATTAAGAGCCTCTAAAAGAATATGTTCTAATCTACTAATCAGAATAAGATTCGAGAGTTCGGTTACATGTGAAGAAGCTTATAGCATCCTCACATGCTTATCCAAAGGATGGTATCATTTTATTTTAAATTATCCTAAGGTCTTGATGCTAATGGTTTTAAATTTTAATGTTTAAATATTGGAAATGACTCTTAAGATTCTCCATCAATCTGGTAGAATTTTTAAAAATATTTTCTCAATTTAAGAGTATTCAAGAATCCTATTTGTTTTCTTGAAGATGCTCCGTTGTCAGAAAAAGATTTATTTATTTTTATATTTTGGTTATTTATTGAAAATATATCTAATTATTCTATCATTTAGGCCAAAGTAGAAATATCTTATTTTTTGAATTTCTAAATTTTTTACAATTTGAGCCAATTTAAAATTTTTCTTTTATTTTTTTTTATTTCTAAAGTTTCACCATTTTGGTCTATTTAAAAAAATTTTTTTATTTTTTTCATTTTTTTCTTTGAAAAGAAAATAATATGACAACTATTTTCTTGAAGCTTCATTTAAATTCTTTCACCATTTAGGACAAATTTAAATAAATTTCTCACATAGAGATTTCTTAGGAATTAACCATTTGAAATTTCTAAGATTCTCATCTTTGGATAATTGTCAAATATTTTCAACCAAAAATTTTTATTTGGAAAAGGGTACAATTACTTTTATTGAAATTTCATCTAAATTATTCAACTATTTAGGATAAATTTAGAGAAATTTTTCACCTAAAGATTTCTTAGGGAATTTACCATTTGAAATTTCTAAGAATCTCATCTTTGGGTAATTCATATTTAATTCCAAAAATTTATTATTATTTTTTATTGAAAATAAATATTAATTATTATTATTGAAACTTTATCTAAATTACTTCACCATTTGATAAATTTAGATAAAATTTCTCACCTAAGAATTTTATAAAAATTTATCTTTTGAAATTTCTAAAAATTTCATAATTGGATAATTATTATTTATTCTCAAAAAAATAATTTATTTTTTATTTTCATAAACTTAATCATGCAAAAATACTCCTAAAATAATCAAACACATAAATAAATAATAAATAAAATAAAAAAACCAAAAAAAAAATCCTTGGTTGGAATGGCTCAGCGTGGCTCGGCTCCAGGCATAGAAAGTGGCTCAATGACTTGGCTCGGCTCAACTGAAGGGTTTGGTTAGGACGCAGGTCGATGAAATGGGTTTTGCTCGGGTTGAGTTGGCCCGAGTAGAAATACGTAGATATTGGGGGTCTATTAAGGTGAAAATGATGTCGTTTTGAAGCAAGTATAAAAGCCCAAGTTCCTGCTTTCTTCTTCAATTTTTCCTTTACCTCTCTCTCTCTCTCTCTTCCTTTCTTTTCTTTCCCTTTCTTTTTACAATCGGATGAACTTCAATTGAATCTTTATCGGATTTTGAAAAATTATGCTAGAATTTGGGTTGGTTCATCGTAAGTTCACCGAAAAATTTCAAACTCTGTTGAAATCTTCAATCGGATTATGAAAAACCTACTGAAAAATTCAACTGACATTAAAAAATTCACCTAAAACTGAAAAAAGTCATCGGAATCTGGAATTTTCTCAAAAATTTCCAAAAAAACTCTTTTTTTTAAACAAAAAAAAACATTCAAAAATTTCTTAATTGCATTTTGCTTGTCTGAGCATATCTTCCTCTCTGATTTTCCTGTGTTTTGTTGCTTGCTATAGAAATGTATTTATAGGTTTCAAATCTAAAAACTCTAAACTAGAAAGGAATTTAGAATCCTTTTAAATTCAAACTTTAATTCTAATTTTAACCTAAATTGATAACCACAGAGAAACAATCCTAAACAAATTAAACTGCCCAAAAATTTTTTATTTTTTTATTTTTTATTAAAAAACCCAAATCTAGTAGACCCCCAGAAAGATTGGGGTGTTTATAGATGTTGAATTATGAGATTTTGGCTAGAAATTGAGGAGTAGTTGAATTTTTTTATTGTTTATTTTAGTGAGAAAGCTGAGCTTTTGGGCTAAAAAGAGAAAAAGGAAAGGAAATCTAAAAGAAAATTGCTGACTTTTGGCTTTTATACAAAGAACAAAACAATATCGTTTTGGAAGCCTTAACTCACACCTAAACCTAATGACCAGCGCATTGACCTATTGTCTAACTTAACCAAATCACAAGTTTTCTTTTTTTCTTTTTATTTTTATTTTTTATTTTGATATTTTATTTTATTTTATTTTATTAATTATGAATGAACTGAAAATAATAAGAAAAAGAGAAAAAAAATTTGATTTGAATTTTTGTAGTTATAATTTATTTATTTGCATACATTTTTGTATGGTATTTATTTGTATGATCTTTGCCTGTTTTAATTATGAGAATATTACATGATAATATTGATAATTTTTATAGTATGTTTTTATGATTATTATTTTGAAAATAAATAAAAGAATGGAAATTTATCTTTTATAACATATTTAATGAATTCAAAGATGAAGCCTCTTCACATGAATAACGAGTTTATCTTGAATACTCCTGAGATCAGAAAAAAAAATTTTTTGGTGAAAACCTAAAGTTTTTTAATATTTAAATATCAAAGTTAATAAAAAAAATCATTGATTAAGGCTTAAATAAGATAATCGTGTTTAATTTGGCACCAATTTTGGTCATTATGAAATGCTAAAACCTTCCCAAAACATAATCGATTCTTGAATTTAATTTTGTCATTGTAGACTAAAATTTATTATTTTTAGGAACTTTTAGTTTATGCTTAAGATAACCTTAAAAATGATAGATTTAGATAAGTAACTAATCATATCTAAATAAAAAAATTAGTGATAACTCAATTTTTTATGTTTAATGGGTAAGTTCTTGAACTTGAACGTTATAACACTCCCTTGGGCACGACAAACAAAAACAAGTGACATCGTTTCCAACAATGTGCCAGATTTTTTTAAAAAGAAAATAAAATGGGCATACCATCAAGTTCAAGCGATTTGCTAGGGTTCAGTTGTTTAATCGCACGTTGAACTTCCTCAGCATTGAATTCTGTAAGGAGGAGTTTGTTCATCTCATCAGTGACAAAAGGCTGTACATCCTCAAGTACATCTTCATAATTTGAAGCATTGTCATAATGAAATAACTTCTCCAAGTATCCAGTGGCAATCTATTTCATCCTTTCCTCCTCTCCACACCAAACCTCGTTGCCATCCTCCAGCCCCTTCATAATAATATTTCCCCACTTTCTAACAAAAGCTTGGGCATGAAAAAAAGTTGTATTCCTATCTCCTTCTCGAAGCCATTGTACCCTAGATCTCTACTTCCAATAGACCCCTTCCTTTTCCAAACTCACATTCAGCTCCTCTCTTAATTGATTTGCCCGTGCCAGTACTCGGTTATAGGTAGCTTCATATGCAACTGGTTCATATCTTTTTTGAGCAAAGCAATCTTTTCCTTTGTTTCACCAAAAGCGGATGTATGCCATTTCCATAATCTTTCACCAACACTTTTCATCTGATCAAGTATAAAAGCTGCGATATTTTCTCCCCAAGCTACTTCTACTATTCGTTTGCATCCCTCTTCTTGGATCCATATTGCCTCAAACCTAAACCTCCTTTTTAAGCCACTATTCTTCCCAGACCTATTTTTCTTTAATGTGCTAGCCATGATAGGCCAATGATCTGAAACCCCGAAGGTGTTAAATGTTGGACTTCATAATCAAGAAACTGATCGTATCATTTTTTGTTTCCCAATCCACGATCCAACCTTTCTCATACATTGGTTGTTGTGATCTCACTCTTTCCCACGTGTACCATTGTCCTATGCATCCAAGATCATCCAGCCAGTTATCCTCGAGAGTTTTCTAAACGCCAACATTTGACCTTCTCTTACCATATTTCTTCTTAATATTTCACGGCTCCATAGTTCGTTAAAAAAACCCAAATAGAGCCATGATTTATCATCCTGCCCAACTAAACTTTCAATTAATGTCCATGACTCGTGTCTCTTCCTCAAATCTGATTCACTGTAGAAACCTGTTAATCTCCATGGCTCAATTCCTAATCCTTCCCTCGCCTTAATGTCAATGTGATTCCTTGAGAAACTCATTAGATTAAGCTCCACTTTGTCCTTACACATCATCACTAAGCCCCCACTACTTCCTTCCGAACACACCCTAAAACATCCATGCATACTGCACTTTTTTATTGTCTAATTTTCTTACATGTAGTTTAGTTTCGATTAAAAATACTACATGAGGATTTTTTCTCTTCACCAGGTCACGAAGAGTTCGAACTGCTCATTGGTTCCCAAGCCCACGGTAGTTCTAGGCTATACATCTCATTCTTTTCGGCAAAACTATGTACCAATCACTGCTGTTAAACATGATTTTTTTTTTTTTCAATTTCCTTCTCTTCTTCTTCGCATTTCTTCACTTGTTGGTCAATCTCCATAAAATCTTGTCCCTTGTTTTGTATTTTCCTTTTCCCAGTACTGTTGAAACTTGCTTCCACAATGCTAGCAAACACAGCTCCTGCTTTCTTCTTCCAGGTTCTTCTTCCACTTATCTTTATCTAATCCTTAGAAGTCCCATTAATCTGATTATCCACCACGTCATGCAAAAATGCCACCTCATGTAGATCTTCATTATTGCAAGCCTCCTTTCCATAATCTTTATATGCCTCACAATTCTCCCCCTTTTCCTTATAGTTTGAAATAATAGACACCTTACTTTTGACTATCAAATTATTGAGATGGCTATCAATTGACCCTGAGGTTCCTACTTTCTCCTAATTTTTCTTAGTCTTATGATTTTCGCCCTCTTTCTCAAACCCCTCCAATTGATCCTCTGTATCCCTGAGAAATTGTTATTACCTTTAATGCTTCCCTAATGCCTTGGTTCCCCTTCTTCCACCGTCGCTGCCTTCTGAATCACCCGTTTGAGTTGTACATCTCGATGCTTCATCCCCACCATCTACACCGTCGTGATTGTTGATGTCTATGCAATTATTCCTTTACTCTTCGTGGTTCTGTCTACATATGGGATTCTGGTTTCTTCCTATATATGACATTGTTCCTTTTTTTATTAGGGAAGTTCTTAACCAGTCCCCATATTGCTTATCGTCCCTCTCTTTCTCTAAATCTGTTTCTATCCCACACTCCGTTTCAATATGGCTCAACTTCTTGCATGTATAGCAAAACTTTGTTAGTCGCTCGTATCTCAACTACCCACATAGTCCTTCACGTCTGTTCTTCCCAGCAACAAAAATAAACCTTCTCAATGGTTTTGTAATGTCTATCTCCACTCGTATTCTTAAAAAAAATCTCCCCGTCCAATATAAACTATTATTGTCCACCCCCTTAAAAAAATCCCAGCTTCATCCCTATTATTTTTGCCATATCCTTGTTCATCATTTTCAATGCCAAACCATAAACCTTGATCCAGAATTCAGCTCTATCAAATTTGTAGTCTATTGGTCTTAGATCCCCATTATACTCTTTAAAAACAAGGAGCTTCTTTTCAAATGACCATGGCGACCCATCAAGGACTCTTTTCTTATCATTCTTTGATCCAAACTTGAAAATGAATAACTTTGGTTCCAACATAATCACTATCATTTCTCTTGACAACTTCTAAATCATTCTGAATGTATTGATCATGGCCTCTATGTTAAAAGTACGTATGGTTAAAAGCTTCCCAACTAGCCAGAAAACCTCCAAAGGATTAGTAACCTTTGGCAAACCCTCAATCTCAATGCTCTCCTTCTCTTTTTCAATAAGCGCAAACTTTGACCACAAGTTTCCGACTCCTCCGCCATTACCAACCTAGCCGAACAAACTACTCTATACTATGCTACTGGATACTCAACAAATATTACTATCATCCCAAAGAGACTGAGACTGAAAACTCTTACAACTGACAAGTTTTAGATAAACTCCTCTTACAAAACCTTAAGTTCTGAAGAGACCAAGATGCGAGAGGGTTAACTTACCTTTTCAATATATATATATTACTCATGAAAGGATTGAATTTGTAAATCAAAGATCCTTGGGCTTTGGTGTAGCAAATTTCATTTTCCTAAGGTCATATTTATATATATATATATATTTAATCATTGAAATAGACATTACGAATTCATTTAGAGGGTTCATTTTTGTTGCTCATGAAATGGTTCATCTCATTAATTTTTTATATTTAATTTTTATTTAATTTTAAATTAAAATTTTTTAATTAATAAATAAGAAATTTCAAACTTAAAGGTTTTTTTTATTTTTAATACATATTAAATATTAATTAAATGTTAAAATTATACATTATTAAAAAATACATCTCATTTAAGCCTTTTCCTTTTTAATCATATTTTACCTTTTTCTTTACTCTTTATTTTTTAATCTTTCTTTAACTGTAATTTTTTTATTTTTTAATCATTCTTCTTTTAAGAAGAATCTTTCTATTTGTTAGTTTTTTATTCTTAAAATGCTTTTCTTTTATCTATTCTTTTTTTTTTTTCAATTTTTCTTTTGTTGTCTTCACTTTCTCTCTCTATACCGTCACACACACTCGGTTCTCTCTAAAATTAGTTGTCAAGCCATCACAATCCATTGGCTGGACCACCGAAACCTCCGCTAGCCGCTGCCCATCAATGTCGGATTTCACAAAACGCACCTCAAAATAACCCATTTTCCTCTTTCCTTTTATCCAAGTATATTAAAAAAAAAAAAAAAAAACCTCTTAAATTTTCCTAGATCTAAGTTTAAAGTTTTTGTTTCAAACCAGAAAACCTCCTTCATTGTTTCAAATGGCCCAAAATTTTATAATGTTACACCTCTCATCAAATTTTCCATTTCCTCTAGTTTGGGTTTCCTTAACATCATCAGCCGCCAGTTAACCACAGTCGGCCGTCATCCATTGGTATCAAAATTTTAAATCTGTTTTTATTTTTTAAATTTTTTGGATAATTTTTGTTTAAGTCTCAAGGGTAAAATTGTATTAAACAAAACAGGATAAGGACAACTTTATCCATTTTGTGTTATTTTGAGCTGCGTTTAGCCATCGAACCCCCTCCCATTCAGTGGGATTTTCGTTATTGTGCGTGCAACTAAAATCATACATTCACATCACAATGTGTTTACCAAGCACATTACTGCAGTGCGAATGCACCAAATAGTGAAAATTTCTCACCTCATCGCTGTACCAAGTGAACCTCTCTTGCTAATTAGGAGCTACTTGAAATTTTGATTTAGTATTTTGGCTATATCTAATTTGCAACACTTTCTTATTAATAATATTCTCAATTTAAATTTTGAAAAGGAAAATATGAGTAATTTTTACACGTTCTCCACTATTTTTAAAATTACTAATGAGAATTTTTTTATTATACTTTTATATTGATAAGTACTTGTATTAAAATTTTTTAGCTAAACATTAAAACAATTACGTTAGGAAGAATAAATATAGTAATTCACAAAATAGGAATAACGCTAATTTTTATAAAATATATATTAAAAGAAATAACTCGATTTAGAAAATATAGAAAATGTCGAGTAATGAATAGATCGTTCCTGTATGTACTTTCCATTGCATAATGAACCATAAAAAATTAGTTTCAAATTAAGCCTAAACTGAAAAAGTATACTAGGCAGACGCCAGTATATTCAATAGCCTTTTGGGTTAGGCCTGCATAATTATAACCCAGGCTAATTCCTTCTCAATTGAATTATGAAAACTGCCCAAGCGCTTCCAAATTCCAACAGCTCCACTTGGTTTCTGGGAGGCTTGCACAAAAATAATACAGGCCTGCACCTTTCTTTATTATTTTCTTTATCATACTTGCCAAGTTGCCATTAATTTTGTAATAAAAAATCTATCTCTTGTCTCATTTTCTTTATTTATATTTATTTGAATGTTTCAAATATTATATTTTCTTTTATTTGGGAAATGAAAAATGTAATTAAATTAGCTTTTCTACCACAGTTAAAATAAAGAATGGGCCTTTGTTTTCTTTTCCATAATTACATGAAAAAGCATGATCATGTTTCCCCCTTTTTTGTTACATTATTTTATTTCCACTAATTTGCTGTTTTCTATATCTTAAATCAGAAACAAAACCAATGCAGTTACACGTGTACGTAAATTCATCCAATTATCATCTTCATCAACCCTGCATTGGTCCTATAGATTTCAAGAATGCCTTGAGCTCATCATCGAAAGTGGCCAATTCTAGCCAGATACACTAATTTTGAGTTGTAATTTTCAAAGCATTTTAAACAAGAAAATGAAAAAAAAAAAGTGCAACTTTCATTGACATTCCTTTTATCGTTTGTTTTTTGTTGGAACGTTTTGATTAGACATTTATAGAGCATGTGATGCAGCTGTTGGCATTGGCAATTATTGGTACTTCATCCTCTTCGTTGCCACAATTTTTGTTTTTTTCTTTTTTCTTTTCATTCAAGACGACTCAATCTTCAACCACAAGAAACTAGAAATGGATTAATCCCATATCTCCATTATTCATCATTTCCAAACCACTTTCAATTCGGCGTGTGGAAATTAGTGTTTTGGTGAATTTCATGAGGTTTACAAGCAGTGTTTGATCATTTTCAGTAGGCCAGCTCCCAATTGATGATCGAGCGTGAATTATAGCAGTCGAGTTCCCATTAGGAATAGGAACAATTTCTCTGATGCTGACGCTAATGGATATTGCTGTGTAATACCACTTCCTTAACATGCTTTGAGCTTTTCTAACTATTTCCACGTATGCAGATTTGCTAAACAGTGAGTTATTGCTGTTTTCTAATGAAAAGATATGGCCACATTTTCCGTTTGCATGAAAATTATAATAAGATTAAATTCCGTGTCAATCAGATATGAGATATTCTTATTAAGGACATAAACTTAGTAAAGATTGGGCCAACGTTGGCGTCTCAAAATACTTGTCCAAGGTCTATTGTCATAAAGTTTATTTAGATCCATTTAATTTAAAATTATTATTTAAAATATAAGAATATTATTTTTAATTAATATTTTTATAAAAATTAAATAAAAAATCTCTTCTCAATAAAAATATATTCATGAATCAAGCCCCAATCCAACTGAACTTAAAAATTATTATTTAAGGTTTGATTTGGATCATACTTTTTTTATGGACTTGATAATTGATAAGCAAATCTATCCATGGACAAGTTACCTTAAATCTTTTGTACTTAATATAAAAATGACAAAAAATCAACCACAAATGTATATAATACGACATGTAGATGCCTATTTTATTTGAAAAATCAAATATTGCATTTAAATAAATTCGAATCGATTTTTGATTTTGTTCAAGTTTGATCATATGCCTTAATCGAATGTATTGGGTTAATTTCGTATTGCGTTATTTTAAATTTTATTAAACCTTTAAATTATATACATTTTTTGTTGTCTTTTCTTCATTTTTCTCTGTTTTTCTGACATCTTCCTATTTTTCTTCTTCACTTTCCCAAAGTCTTAGTTCATTTAATGCGCTAAAAATCTTCACCAAAATTTCCAATCTCTCTCCCAACCTCTTGCTAGCCTCCATGCTTGACTTTGAAGGTGAGATATTGGCAACAAAGGTCATCGATGAATAAAAAAAAATCAATAACAATATTAGAAAATCTTCGATTTGATTCACAAATTAGCTCTATAAATAGAGCCAATATAAAGGAGAGAATAAGGCCTTTTGCCATTATCATCATCATCTTCCACCAACTCAGTCCAACCAAAGTTACAACTAAAAACTCAACTAAGCCATACCCAAAAACACACTGAACCGTAGCCCCATCACAATCGTGCACCAGCCCTAATACACATTGCCCTAACTCCACCCCGTACCAGCCAACAGCAACATAGAACCCCAACCTCAGAAAAAAAAATAATAATAATAACCCATTAAACCAAAACCAAAAAATCCAAAAAAAATCACAAGCAAAAACAAAATCACAATCCTCTTTGAATCGAGGAACCAGCAACAAATTTTTTTTTTTGTAGAAAAAAATTGAAATTGAAAATCTTAATCTAATAGATTTTCGATTTTTTTTTTTTTTAGGAAATCTAGGTTAAGAAAGGTGTTTAGGAGGCTCTAAGGATTGTTTTTGTGAATTTTTTAGATTTTTGGAATTTTTTTAGGTTGTCCAGAATCTAAAAAAGTTGAATTTTTAAAGAACCTTTTGAGTTTTTCCGTCACCAAAATTTGAGAAAAAGGATGAAATCTAAAAAAATTTTAAGTTTTTCAATGCCGGTTGAAGTTTTTAATGATGGCAAGGTGGCAAACTACTAAAAACTTGGATTACACGGTGGCCTATGGAAGGGAAAAAAATTTAGTGAGAGAAGCACTAAGGGTAGAAAGAGAGGAAAGGAAAAAAAAAAAAAACGATTTTAGGCCTTTTATAGACCTTTAAAACGATGTTGTTTTGACGTCTGGATTTAACCTGACTTGGACTAAGATCTGCACGTGAACCACTTAGAAATCTGATCTATTGATGAGACTTTTTTTTTTATTTTCATTTCATCTCATTTTATTATTTATTTTGTTTTTTTTATGTATTTTATGATATCATTATTATTTATTTATTTATTTTTGGAGAAATAAATAAATAATGGTAAAAGTATAAAATTAAAATAAAGGGTAGGCTTATTAAAAAAAAAGTGAATAAAATTTAAAATGTAAATTTAAAGAAAATTGATATTTTTTTCAAAAAATTTAATAGCAAAATATTTCTTGAATTTTGCTAAAATGCTGGGATGATTTAAGAAATTATTTTTGCTACATAAGAAATATAAAAATATAAAAATAGCAATTACTTATTTGAATAAATCTTTTAAAAATGAAATCTTTCAAGAAAATTGAAAGAGTTCAATTTTCTTTAGTTAATGCAAATAAAAATTATTTTTAGATTTCGTCAATTAGTCAAGAAAATCTAAGAATCATTTTTTCTTAAAATAAAATTTTGTTTCAATAAAAAATGAATAATAAAAAATAATTAAATAATTAAAGTGTTTATTGAAATAAATCTAAAAAATAAATAAATATTTTTTGGATTTCACCAAAAATTA
This sequence comes from Durio zibethinus, assembly GCF_002303985.1. The sequence goes on from NW_019168159.1 coordinate 22,627,663, forward strand.
GGATAATCTAGAAAAAAATTAATTAAAGAAATTATTCTCACTAAATAAGGAATTATTTAAATAATAAGAAAAATGATAAAAATAAAAATAATGAATAACAAATAAAAAAATAGCTATTTAATTAAATCTCTTCAGTAAGAATTTAAGAAAATTGGAAGAGTCTCGTTTTTTTTAATTATCACCAAGAGAAAGGATTTTTTTTTTAGGATCTCATCAAAAAGTTAGAATAATCCTAAAATCAGTTTAAAATTTTTAGGATTTTACCAAAAACTCGAGATAATTCTAAAATTAGTTTTAATAAATAAATAAAATATCTTATGATGAAATTTTGAGAATTTTGCGAATGTTCAATTTTTTGACATTTTTTTGAATAAAGATTTTTTTTATAAATTCCACAAAAACGTTGAAGATTTCATAAAATATGAAAATAATAATAATAATAATAATAATAATAATTTCACAATAAAAATGTTTTTTATAAATAAATTTTAGCAAATTAATTTTAAATATAAAGAAGACCATATCATCAAAATTAAAAAATAGCACATGTTTAATTGGTATCATTCTTTGAACGGGTAACGTGAAAATGCTAATAACTTTCTCACTTATTACCATACTCTTGGATCCATATCTGATTTTAAAAACCTAAGTATATTTTAGTAAATTTAAGATTTTTATTAAAAGATGATGTTTTTGGGTGGCCAATCACATCTTACAAAAAAAATTGGTGGCAACTCTAAAAATTTTTATCAAGTCTAGTGATTGAATTCTCCCAGACAAAAAATCGTTAAGATAGCTTGGCGACTTCATTGGGGATGCTAAAAAGTCAAGCTAAAAATTAAGCATGTATCATCCAAAATTTGATTTTATGGTTTTTTTATATTTAATTTTAATTCCTTATCTCATTACATTAAAAAAAAAGGCAAAATTTTCATGGTTTCATTTAGTTTTGTTATGATTGATTATGTTATTTTACTTGTCTTATATTACTATTTATGTTGTTAATTTCATTTCAATCAATAATTGCTATGTTCCCTCACACATGTGCACAATTGTATTCATGCACGAGCTCTATACCTAGGCTTTCAAATTTGTCATTTTAGAAAAGAGTAGAGTACCTATGCTTTTGTAAGGTTCTAATGCTTCCACTTAAGCTAGCGAAATACTTTCACTCAAATTAAATCATTTCCATCGGCAGCCCATTAGGGGTAAAGATTGGGAGCCTCACAATTCCAAAGTGGACAACAGTGAGGATCAGTTTGAGAACCTTTTTTAGCCTTTGTTGCATACCAAACCCTACATATAGTGAACCTTAAAAAACAAATCGTAGATAAAGCGATACCATTTTTTGAAGGTTATAACCTAAATTAAGACACATAGAGGAACATTTATTTTAATTCGATTACTAACCTTATTTTTTTTTCTTTCATTTTATCTCAAGATCATGCATCATTATAAATATTTGCATATGGGATGTGCTTGTCAATGTGCCAATATTAGTCAAAAGATTTTTGGTCTTTCTTTGGAAACACCATCACGATGTTCTCAGTTTCGAAGCCCACCATGTATGAAGAAGCTAATGAGTTGATAACTCTATCATTAGAAATCCAAAGTAGAATGGGAAACTATCTAAAAGAATATGAACAGGAAACTTTATCTAAAGAAATTAAACTAGGGTTTTAGTAAAACGATATCTCTAAGTTGGTCGAGATCGGCGCTGTGTAACAACCTCTATAAAGATAGCTTTTGAGGAAAAATATGATCTATTACTTTACTCCTTGAAAGGTCAATGAAAAACCATTTGATAAAAGTTTTAGTTTCGTTTGAGACCTTACTTATAAATGTTTCAAGTTCAATAAGATAGATATAACCTCAACAATTGAAGAGTATACTACACTGCTATGGTTGCATCTTCCCAATCTAGATAAAATTTATTGGCAAAGTCAAAAACTTGGATTTCAAAAGAAACTTTCTTGTAAGATTGAGGTCCCCACTCAGAATATAAACTCATATATCCAAACAAAAGGTAAAAGTGATTGCATATCATAGGAAATCTTGTGCTATTACATCATCAAACACTTAGTGAATGAATGAGGCATGAGAATGATTGCTTTGGTAATTTATGGCTTGATATTTTTCCTAAAGGGTCTAAGGTGCGTTAAGGTATCAGTAATTGACTTCCTCGAGCAAGTGAACAACAATATTAATCTCATTCCTTCTATACTAGCAAAAACATTTAGATCATTAAATCGTTGTCAAAAAAGATGAGAACACTTCATATGGTGTACACATCTATTCTATATTTAGGCGAAAAGTCATCTTTAGCATTCTATACACAAATTTCTTCTTACTTATAGTACTAGAAGTAGGCCAATTGAAGAATTTTATAATGTTGAGTGGTCAAAATCAAAATCCAAGGAAGGTGGGCATCGATTTTGCAAAATCTCACCAGTGCTCAAGTTATATAGAGAGCTTTATGGATATCACAATAAGCTATGTTATACAAGTATGGTGACAAGCTGCGGGTTCCATTCTTAGGGCCATGGAGAGGTATAAGTTATATTTTAGTAATAGTTCATAGATAATTAGGGTCAAAGCAGTTTGTTCCAATGACTCACGGGCTTCAGAAATTGGAATTCTCTTTCGAGGAACCAAGATTTCTTAAAAAGGTGAAAAAAATTATCATAAAATGGAAGCAGACCTAAAGAGTAGATCATGGAGGGTATATAGACAAATCCATACTTGAATATTTGATATGGAGGAAGAAACGCATCAAAAGTAAAGTTGTTCCTAAAGAAGAGAGGTCATGCCATCAAGAAGACGCATATTGTAAAGAGGTCCCTGAAAACATGAAAATTATGAAACGTGAAAGAAATATAGGAGCCTAAAAAGAAGAGACTTCATCATGAGATTAATTAGTGAAAAGATAAGATTGATGAGAGTGAAGAGAAGTTTCAAAAGCTTGAAAATGAACAAAAAGAGATATTTGAAAACTTGTATAAGTTTGTCATTTCAATGATCAATGAGCTTAAAGAATTTAGAAAGAAAATAGAATAGCTTTAGTCCAATTTGTTATTTAAAGAAGAAGAGCTTAGCTAGTTTGTGAAAAAAAAAAGATACTGCAAGGTCTCACGGATGGCTGTAAATAATAAATACACTATCAATGTAAAGCCTTCAAGTCTTGAGAAAAGAATGAGATCAATTTAAACTTAGAGCCAAAGAAGCACAAGACTGGAAGGAAGAATTGTAATCCCCCTAATCTCACATTGAAAAAATGTAAAAATATGATATGATATATATGTAGAGATCTAAACCTAAAAACTTGTGGGTACTTTCTATGGGATAAAATCATGAAACTTTCATATCAAAGTAAATAATACCTCACAAGTTAGGTATGGATCTCCACAAATGGTATCAGAGTGATCACCAGTCGATGAAAACTAAGTGTTACATTCTGGGAGTCACTAAGTGCTACACGGTAAGGCTGTAGGAGTCACTAAATGCTACACAGTGGGGAGCCACCTCTAGAATCTCAACTTCTGGTGTGATCTTGGTCTTGTGGTTGCATTTGACTTGATAGGGACACTAAGCTTTAAAAGTGAAAATATTATGATACTTTTAATTCTACATTAGAAAAATATGTGGATATTGTATGATATATATGTAGAGATCTAAATCCAAAAACTTACGACGTGCCTTTTGTTTGACAAAATCATAAGATCTTTGGGTTAAAACAGATAATACCTAGTAAGTTGGAGTGCGAGTCTCTACAGTCTGCTCAAGAAATCTCAAGCCACTCTCTTAGTTGAACAAATAAGAGAAGTCATCAAAGCAAGAGACATGGCCTAAGAAGTTAAACAAGTAAAGGAAAAAGTCTACCTAGGATAGCATAGCCAACATTTGACTAATTTTCTAAATAGTGCTAATGAACAATACAAGCATGTAAGGTGCTTCTTTTAAAAATTTTTATATTATAATATTATAGTTTAAATGTAAAAGGTCTTAAGTAAGATAGTATGGCAAACTCAAGGTTGTCATATTGCAATTTTAGTATTGTTACATTGTGTATGGTGGTTCAAGTTTAGACATAAAATCTTTTGCAAATATTGGATACATAACAAACGCATCATTTGCATTCATGCATTCATGAATCATAAGTGTGTTAAATTTTTTTAAAAAAAATGCATTATGATATTTTAAAAATGACTAAAAGAAAGAGGCCTTGAAATAACAAATCTTAAAAAGTTTCCCTTGACTCGATCAGGTGTAAGGATAGTTTGGCCATCAAGAAACATAGATCAAACTACTCATCATCATTACAACACTCACTCATAGGTTAGAATCATGGAAAATGAGCAAGCATTTAGAATGAAAAGAATAGAGAAACCTTAGTTTAAGATGCAAGAATAGATGATTAGGTCTCAACAGGAGTTGATAGAGCAAATGACTAGGTCTCAAGAAGAGACTCAAAAAGAAATGGTTGTAATAATGGACATGATAAGAAAAATGACTAAAGGAAAATGAGTAGCTGAAAAAGTGACCACCAAGAAAGAGCTCCAAGCTCAAGAAAACACTAGTGACAAGGAAGAGCCATTGCATCAACCAGGGATGACTTCACCCTATTCTTAAGCCTCTCATCAAGTGTATCCACAAATGACATAACTTGAAAGGTAGCCACATACTCATCTTAATTTACTTCCCTTCACAATTCGACCATAGAGTCAAGGACATGTTGGTTTGAACATTAGGGCAAGTCATGTTGATCCCATTATCGTCCTAGATTTAGATGATCTAAGAGAATAAGAGAAACTAAAGAAAGGCATGTTTGAACAATCTAAGAATATAAAGGTGCAATAGAAATTTGATCACTTGGAAGAAAGGCTAGGTGTGAATATTTTCAGCACAATTGTTGCAAGTGAACTCAGTTTGGTTTTAGACTTGGTAATCCCACCAAAGTTTAAGGTACCAAAATTTAAAAAATATGATGGAAGCAAATGCCCAATGGCACATATCACCATGTTAAAAATGATCAAGCATACAAACAATGACAAATTACTTAGCCATTATTTTTAAGATAGTCTTATCGAATCAATTGTCAGATGCTATTTCAATTAGATAAGAGCCAGATTCATTTATGGAAAGATCTTACCAAAGCATTTATTACTCAATACAATCATATCACAAATATGGCTCCAAATAGGGTATCCTTGCAAAACATAAAAAAAAAAAAAAAGATTAGCGAAACCTTTAAAAGTATGCCCAAAGATGGTGAGATGTTGCCATCCAAGTTTAATCTCCTCTCACAGAAAAAAACAACTATTTTATTCATCAATACCTTTTGAGCCTCGTACTATGACAAGCTTGTTGGTCATGCGACGAAAAACTTTGCTAATATTATAATTACAAGTGAGATAATATAAAATACCAATAAGAATGGAAGATCAAAAGGGGTGATGTTTTTGAATTAAAAAAATGAAGATCACTCAAGATGAAGAAAGCAAAAGTGTGAGCTATCACCACTAAAAAACCAAAACCAATACCTTTTACTCCATACCACTTATATCCTACATACCAATCTTCCTACTTAACTATTTCTAACATTTTCAAAAACCCATACCATTACCAACCAGTGTAAACCTAAAAACTTACATTTCAAACCAATTTTCATCCTTGAGCATCTCTACCATGACCTTTTTCCCAATCAAATACCATAGATTTTAATTTAAGGGAACCTTGAAATAATTAAGAGCAATCATAATTTAATTGAATTCCAATGACTTACATGAAGTTGTTCCCTCAGCTATTCCAAAAACACTTGATGGCTCGATTACCTATAGAGCATTTAAAACCTCTACATCCAAAGTGGTATGATCTCAAAACCTATTGTGACTACCATTATGGGGTTCAAGGCCATTCTCTAGAAAATTATACAACTTTCAAACATAAGGTGCAAAACATTATTGATAACGAAATTTTGAATTTCATAACAAAGGCTGGACCAAATATTGATGCTAATCCATTTCCCAATCATAGTAGGGGATCAGTAAATGCTTTAAGTAATGAGATAACTCAAAAAATCAAAAGATAAGTGAGCAAGATCAGAACCCTTATAAATCAAATATTTGTTGTCATAGTGAAAGCCAATATGATTCGCCAATACCTAAAGACTCAGATAATAAAAATTTCACATATAATCCTAATCAAACTTGTGAATTTCATATGAGGATGGTTGGTCATTCATTTTAGAATTATGAAGACTTCATACAAGAATTACAAAAGATGATGGATTCTTTCTTGGTCAAATTTTACACGAAACATGTAGAGAATTCGATGAATATTGTAATTAAAGATTCATTCAATAATTGGCTTTACCAAATGAGTTTTGAGTCTATTACCATATTTTATGAAAAGAAGCTTAGCATTAAGGTTGATAAGCCAGTTCGTATAAATTTTGAGCCTATCACCATCGTTTACGAAGAGAAGTCAAATGTTATGATGCATATGCCAATTTGTATGACTATACCAAAGGTGACAATTGTGGTCCCTAACCTATTTTGGTACAAAACTGATAAAGCAATCCTTTGAAAATATGATTGTAATATCATATCATAAAGTTTAGACAATGGATCCCTTCAATGTGGCTCATGTGATGTAAGCATAGTAAACATAATTGGTGTGGGGGGCATAACTCAAAGTGGGCAGTGTTATACCCCATAAGCACTTAAGAGAGCATGAAAAATAAAAACAAAAAAGGGAAAATGAGCTTAAAAAAGAAAGATAAACCACTAAATGATCAAAAGACTCACCTAAACCCAGTCCTAGAACAAAACATAAAAATATGGTTACAAAAAAAAAGCTTGTGAGTTTTTTAAATTTATCAAGCACTGTGAATATAGTGTGGTTAAATCGCTTACCATCACATATCTCTATACTTTTGTTATTGAATTTTGAGCATTATAGAAATGCCTTGCTCAAAATACTTAATAAGACTTATGTAGCTCATAATATATCTATGAAAAAACTTGATCGCATAGTGAGGAACATCATGTGAGGAATTTTATATCATTTAGCAATGATGAATTTTCACTTGGTGGTAAAAACGATGCTAAGGCATTACATATCTCCATAAAATACAAAGATCATACATTGGCCAAGGTGTTCATTGATAATGGATCCTTTTTAAACATCATGCCTATGCCTATACTATCTAGATTGCTAGTCAACATGTCTTACATGAAGACAAGTCACATGATAATAAGGGCTTTTGATGGGACTCGCTTTGAGTGATAGGCGATATTGAGCTACCAATCCAAATTGGCCCGTGTACTTTTGATATAATCTTCCAAGTCATGGATATCACTCATTCCTATAGTTGTCTTTTAAAACAACCATGAATTTACATGGCAGGAGCTATTCCTTCCACTTTACTTAAGAAGGTGAAACTTATAATTAATAAAACAATGGTCATTATTACTGGTAAAGAAGATCTGCTGATGATAAAGTATCTACAGTATTATATGTTGAAGCAGCTAAAAAATCCTTAGAATGTTCCTTCAAATCCTTTAAATTCGTTAATGCAATCTAAATGGGTGAAAGATCAAATATGCCTACTCCATGTCTATCTAGAGCTTTCAAGATGGCCTTTAATGAAGTGGCAGGAAAAGGGCAACAAATGTGGGCTAACTTGGAATGGAAAAAAATGACCATGGATGATACCTAAAAAAGATAGCTGATTCGGTCTAAGGTATAAGGCAACTCGAAAAGAAAGGGTGAAGTTTATGAAGGAGAAAAAAGAAAAGAGGTTAGCTCATTTTCTAGGGCAAGAAGTAGAAACTGAAGGCATGTCTTTTTCTCCCCTCTATGAAGCTTTCATTTCAATTACCTATATCTATCCAAATGCAGTAGGAAACACAGAGAAGAGGCTTACACTATCATTAGAGGATATATTTACTGAATTTTTTATACAAATGGTAGGTGAAAAAAAGGTGAACAAATATCCAAAAAGTTTGTGGGTGTATTTTACTCCTTATAATGCAAAGCTAAAAAATTAGCATGTTGAGGAGCAACTTGTATTGTTAATTTTTTTTTAAGTAACATGTTGAACCTAATCTAAATGCTTTCATTAAAAAGCATTCAATATCTTGTATGTGTGTTTGTTTCCTTATTTTCATTTGAATAAATGACAAGCATATCACATTTGTCACATTTCTTATGCCTTTTTTATTTCAATTCCTCACATTACTATACATCCCTCTATATTTTGTCCATTTCACTTTTTTTAAGTACTCAAATAATGAATGTGAAATTCATCATGACAACATTTTGGGAATTGATTTTGAAAATTTTTTTATATTGGTAAACTTGATGATGAAAAAAATGTGGAAGACAAAGCAATATCCCCAGAACTATTGAGATTAATGGAACAAAAGAGAAACAAATCATGCCTCATCAAGAAGCCATCGAAGTTGTGAATTTGAGGGACAAAAAAACTAAAAGAAAAGTTAAGATTGATACTTCAATGTCATCATCAATAAAATAAGAGCTGATAAAGTTACTACATGAATATGTTAATGTATTTGCTTGGTCATACCAAGATATGCCAGGGTTGGATACTCAAATTGTAGTATATAAGCTACCTTTGAAGCTTGAGTATAAACCAATTAAACAAAAAATTAAAAAGGATGAAACCTAAAATGTTGTTGAAAATAAAAGAAGAAGTAAAAATGTAATCTGATATGGGATTCTTAGAAGTAACCAAATATCCCAAATGGGTGACGAATATAGTTCTAGTACCCAAGAAAGATGGTAAAGTGAGGATGTATGTTGATTATCTAGATTTGAATAGAGCAAGTCCAAAAGATAACTTCCTAGTGCCCCACATTGACACCTTAGTGGATAACACTACTAGGCACTCTTTATTTTCATTCATGGATGGGTTTTCAAGCTACAATCAAATCAAGATGGCATAAGAAGATATCGAGAAGATGACTTTTGTGACATTATAAGGAACATTTTGCTACAAAATCATGCCCTTCAATTTGAAAAATACTAGGTTAACTTATCAAAAAGCCATGGTAACTCTATTTCATGATATGATGTATAAAGAAATAGAGGTGTATGGGGATGACATGATTGCCAAATCCCATGAAAAATAAAATCATATGGTTAATCTCATAAAGTTATTTGAGAGATTAAAAAAGTTTCAGCTCAAGCTTAATCCGGCTAAATGCACTTTTGGCACAACTTGAAAAAAATTACTTGGATTTATCATCAGTAAAAAAAAAATTAAAGTGGATTCAGATAAGATACATGCCATCTAAGAGCTACCACCTTCGTGCACACAAAAATAAATAAAGGGATTTCTAGGGAGATTGAATTATATTACTCGTTTCATTTTTCAACTTACAACCAAATGTGACCCCATATTCAAGATTCTTTGAAAATAATGGTTAGGGAATGGGATGAAAACTACAAGTGACATTTGAAAAAGTTAAAAAGTACTTATCAAACCCACCAATATTAATACTACCCATCCCTGAAAGACCCTTTATCTTGTATTTAAAGATGTATGAAAAATTAATGAGATGAATTCTAAGGCAACATGATGAAACAGGAAGGAAAAAATAAGCCATGTATTATCTGACCAAAAAGTTCACCAATTATGAGTCTAAATATTCACCACTAAAAAAATATGTTATGCACTAACTTGGATAACTCGTCGGTTCAAACAGTACATATTGTACCATACTACTTAGCTCATTGTAAAGATAGATCCAATCAAGTACATCTTTGAAAAGCCTTCATTATCAAAAAGAATAGCAAGATGGCAAGTGCTGCTTTCTAAATATGATTTTATATATGTTTTCTAAAAGATAATCAAAAGAAGTGCTATCATTGAATTTTTAACAGAATGTGCTCAAAAAGATTATATGCCCGTGACTCTCGATTTTTCATATAAAGACTTAATATTTATAAATGAAGAAGAGCCTAAGGAAGATGTATGGAAGATGTATTTTGATGGTGCATCAAATGCTTTAAGGCATGATATAGAAGTGGTTTTAGTATCTCTAAAAGGAGATTACTACCCAATCATTGCAAAACTAAGTTTTGATTGCATAAATAATGTGGCATAATATGAAGCATGTTTTATGGGTCTTTAAGCTGCTCTTGAAAAGAAGGCACATACATTGAAAGTCTATAAAGACTATGCCTTGATCATATACTAGTTGCGAGGAAAATAGGAAACCAGATATTCAAAGTTGGTTTTATACCAAAGGTACATATCAAAATTCATCAAAAAATTTAAAAATATTTGATTTCATCATTTTCCAAAAAAAAAAATCAGATGGCTAATGCTATGGCTACATTAATGACAATGTTCAAGTGAAATGAAAATGTTGAAATCCAACTAATCAAGCTGAGCTTGCGAGAGAAACCAGCTCATTGTTCAAATATCGAAGAAGAATTTGATGGGAAACCATGATATTTTGACATATTGCAATATATCAAGTATCAACAATACCTAAAACACATCAAAGAATGATAAGAAAATTTTAAGAAGACTAAAGATGGTTTTCTTTCTAGATGGAAAAATTTTATACAAGAGAAGTCAAAACCAAACACTTTTGAAATGTATGAATGCTGCTGAAGCCAAAAGGTTACTAGAATAAATCCATGGAGGTATTTGTGGAACTCATACAAATGGTCATATGATGACTAAGTAGATCATGAGAGCATGATACTATTGGTCGATAATGAAAAAAATTGCATCAGCTATGCTAGAAAATGCCACAAATGTCAAATTTATCCAAACAAGATACAAGTTCCTTTAATATCCTTACATGTTATGTCAATACCTTGGCCTTTCTCTATGTGAGGAATGGATGTGGTAAGGCCCATTATGCCAAAAGATTTAAATGGACATCGATTCATTTTGGTGGTGATTGACTACTTCACAAAATAAGTAAATGAGGCTTCGTATACTAATGTGACAAGAATGGTGATTTGCAAGTTCATCAAGAAAGAGATCATATGCTAACATACTCTTTCAAAAAGGATTATTTCAGATAATGCTTTTAATTTGACTAACAAAATGATGAACGAGGTTTGTACTTAGTCCAAAATCAAACACCATAACTCGATGCCTTATCGTTTGAAGATGAATGGGGTAATTGAAGCAACCAATAAGAATATAAAGAGAAATGTTCAAAAGATGATAGATGTGTATAAAGATTGGCATAAAAAGTTACCATTTGCATTGCATGCTTATCAAACTTCAATTCGCACATTTATAGGAGTTGCACCATTCTCATTAATTTATGGGATGAATGAAGTATTACCCATTAAAGTTGAAATTCTTTCCTTATACATCTCATGGAAGTCGAGTTGGAATAAGCTGTGTGGGTTTGCATTTGGTATAAATAGTTAAATCTCATTGAAGAAAAAAGACCAGCTACACTTTGCCATGGTCAACTATGTCAAAGAAGAATGATGCGAGTTCATGACAAGAAAGTTCGTCTTTGATAATTTTGAGGAGGAGAATTAGTTTTGAAGAAGATTTTTCCCAACCAACAAAATCTTTGAAGAAAATGGACTCATAATTAGGAAGGCTCATATGTGGTAAAGAAAGTATTCTTTGGAAGGACACTGATCTTGGTAAAAATGAATGGGGATGATTTACAAAATCCAGTCAATACCGATGTAGTAAAGAAATGCCATACCTAGAAAAAAGTGAAAAAGACCATGAACTAAAGAGATATATGAGTTGAAAACCTAAAAATGTGACTTAGATAAAAAAAATTATTGAATGGAGTGGACAATTTTTAATATGTGCTAGAAAATCTCATTGGTTTTGGGCTAGCTTGGTTTACTGCATTTTCAAAAAGTAAAGAGCATTAATCAAGGGTTTTGAGAAAAAAATCCCTAATGAAATTGGTTTTATGATAATTTGAATATTCATTGGGTGATTACTTATTTTCCTTTTTACATCTTTTTGAATGATGCATGAAATGTTTCTCCTCTATTGAAATAAAATACATATATATATATGTATCCTTTCCTTTTGTCCCTCTCATTAAGAAAAAGAAAAATTAAAAAGAAAAAAGAAAAATGTGTGATATGTTTGTTATGAAATTTAAAAGATGATGAGTGAGTAACAATGACCATGAAAGACACACATTATTTTTAAAAAAATTTTAAATGATAAGCAAAATAGCAAGGAACAAAAGTTGATAAGAAAAAAGGCCATAAAAAGGTGAATATTAAATATAGAAAATGTAGATAAAAACCTTTTTATCCAAACCTAATCAGTTGCTAGAATGCATAGGATTCAAAAAGGAAAGAGAAATCGACAATGAGAAATTTCAAAGATTAAAACAAAATGACATAAAATGGAAAAGAATGAAGATACTCTTTTCATTCTCATCATGATCATCATTCATTTCATGACATTGCAAAAGCGTGAAAATGGCATTCATGCACGCATGTGGCACAACAAATATATGGCTCTAGGATAATCCAAGACCAATAAAAAGAAATGTTAAAAAGATAGAAAGATGTAAGCCTTCTGTTTGGATGAATCATTCAAACTTCATGACCTTTGTTTAAAGGAAACATTCAAATACCATAGCCTTTGTTAAGAGAAATTATTCAAGTTTCATGCCCTTTGCTTAGAAAAATCTTTCAAATACCTTATCCCTCAGATTTTTAATTTAAAGTTTCATTACCTCTGGTTAAAAGAGCTTGCTTTAAAGTGTCATAACCTCTAGTTAGATGAGTTTTTTTCAAAGTTTCCTAGCCTCCAGTTAGAGAAGCTTTTAATTTTAAACCTCCATTTAAAAGACTCTTTCAAAATTAGGCATGATTTGTAAAACTAAAGGGCATAATTTATAAGACCTATCAGATTTTTCATTTAAAGTTTCATTGCCTCTAGTCAAATAAACTATTTAAACTCTCATAGCCTCTAATTAGAAGGGCTTTCTTTAATGTATAATTGCTCCGGTTAAAAGAGCTTTCTTTAAAGTTTATTGCCTTTTGTTAGAGGAGCCTTCTTTAAAGTCTCATAGCCACTGGTTAAAAAAACCTTCTTTAATTTAAAGTTTCATAGCCTCTGGTTAGAGAAGCCTTCTTTAAAGTTTCATTATCTCTGGTTAGAGAAGCTTTCTTTAAAGTTTCATTGCCTCTAGATGGAGAAACCTTCTTTAAAGTTTAATTGGCTTTAGTTAGAAAGCCTTTTTTAAAGTTTCATAACCTTTGGTTAGAGAAGTTTAAAGTTTCATTGCCTTTAGTTAGAAGAGCTTTGTTTAAAGTTTCATTGCCTCTAGTTAAAGGAGCTTTCCAAAGTTTCATAGCCTCTGGTTGGAGAAGCTTTCTATAAAGTTTCATTGCCTTTAGTTAGAAAAGCCTTTTTTAAAGTTTCATAACCTTTAGTTAGAGGAACCTTCTTTAAAGTCTGATAGCCTCTAGTTAAATGAGCTATTTAAAGTTTCATTGCCTCTTATTAAATGAACTTTTCAAGATTAGGCTTGAGTTATAAGACCTTTGGGGCATTATCTATAAGACCTCTAAAATTTAAATTCAAAATGATAAAACCTCTAGTTAAAAGAGTTTTTCAAAAAAAATTCAAATTATTTTCAACCAAAAGTTAAAAAAAACAAAAAAATAAAAAAAATGTTCATGTTTGTAACATCATGTTTATCAAGATAAAATTATGGTTTTTCATCTTTACCCTATTCTTGATTTTTAGCAACGTGCAAAGAGAGGCAGTTAAATCCATATTTTTATTTGAAAAAACCAAATCTTACATTTAAATAAACCCAAATTGATTTTTGACTCCGTTTGAGTTTGGTCATACCTTAATCGAATGTATACAATTAATTTCGCATTAAGTTATTTTAAATTTTATTAAACCTTTAAATTTATTATTATTATTATTATTATTATTATTTGTTATATTTTCTTCATTTTTCTTTGTTCTTCTGACATCTCCCCATATTTCTTTTGCATTTCCCCAAAGTCTTAGTACATTTAATGCACTGAAAATCTTCACCAAAATTTTGAACATGGAGGCCAACCTCCTTGCTAGCCTTTATGCTTGACTTTGAAGGTGAGATTTTGGCAACAAAGGTCACTAGTGAATAAAAAAAAAACTCAACAACAACCTCAAAAAATATGGGATTTAATTTGCAAACTAGCTCTATAAATAGAACCAGTATAGATGAGAGAGGGAAGAGGACTTCTGCCATTACCATCATCATCTTCCACCAACTCAATCCAACCAAAGCTACAACCGAAAACTCAACCTAAGCCATACCTAAAAACACACAAAACCCTAGCCCTAGCATAATCTTACACCAATCCTAGTAGACATACTACCTTGACTTCACCTGGTACAAACCAGTACCAACACAAAACCCCAACATTAGCAAAAACAAAAAAAACCATTCAACCAAAACTAAAATATCCAAAAAAAACTATAAGGAAAAAAAATCACAATCCTCTTTGAATAGAAGAACCAGCAGCAAAAATAAAATTTTGTTTTTGCAAAAAAAAATCGAAACTGAAAATCTCAATCTAGTAGATTCATTTTTATGGGAAATCTAGGTTAAGAAAGGTGTTTATGAGGCTCTAAGGATTGTTATTGTGAATTTTGGGGATTTTTTGAAATTTTTTTTAGGTTGACAAAAATTTGAAAAAGTTGAATTTCGATGGCTATTTAAGTTTTTCGACCACCAAAATCTAAGAAAAAGAACGAAATCTAAAAAAATTTTGAGTTTTCTAGCATCAATTGAAGTTTCTGACGATGGCACGACAGCAACTGGTTGGAAACTAGGATTACACAACGATTAACGAAGGGAAAATTTTTTTAATGAGAGAACTTTAAAGGTGGAAAAAGTGAGGGGAAAGGAAAAACTTTTTAAAAATCTAATTTTTGGCCTTTTATAGACCCTTCAAAGTGACACCATTCTAGCATGTGGATCCAACCCAATCTGCACTAAGGTCCACGTGTGAACCATTTTGAGATCCAACCCATTGGTGAGTTTTAATTTTCTTTTTTTTTTATTGTTTTCTTTCATTTTATTATTTTATTTTATTTTATTTTTTATGTATTTTATGTATTTTATGATATCATTATTATTTATTTCTTTATTTTTTAAAGAAATAATAAATAATTGTAAAAATATAAAATTAAAATAAATGGTAGGTTTATTAAAATAAAAATGAACAAAATTTTAAAGTATAATTTTAAAGAAAATTGAGATTTTTTTTAAAATTTAATAGCAAAATATTTCTTGAATTTCGCTAAAATGCATAGATGATTCAAGAAATTATTTTTGCTACATAATAAATAGAGCCAGTATAGATAAGAGAGGGAAGAGGACTTCTGCCATTACCATCATCATCTTCCACCAACTCAATCCAACCAAAGCTACAACCAAAAACTCAACCTAAGCCATACCTAAAAACACACAAAACCCTAGCCCTAGCATAATCTTGCACCAACCCTAGTACACATACTACCTTGACTTCACCTGGTACAAACCAGTACCAACACAAAACCCCAACATTAGCAAAAAAAAAAAAAACCATTCAACCAAAACTAAAATATCCAAAAAAAAAACTATAAGGAAAAAAAATCACAGTCCTCTTTGAATAGAAGAACCAGCAGCAAAAATAAAATTTTGTTTTTGCAAAAAAAAATCGAAACTGAAAATCTCAATCTAGTAGATTCATTTTTATGGGAAATCTAGGTTAAGAAAGGTGTTTATGAGGCTCTAAGGATTGTTATTGTGAATTTTGGGGATTTTTTGAAATTTTTTTTAGGTTGACAGAAATTTGAAAAAGTTGAATTTCGATGGTTGTTTAAGTTTTTTTACCACCAAAATCTAAGAAAAAGAATGAAATCTGAAAAAATTTTGAGTTTTCTAGCATCAATTAAAGTTTCTAACGATGGCATGACAACAACTGGTCGGAAACTAGGATTACACAACGATTAACGAAGGGAAAAAATTTTTTAATGAGAGAACTTTAAAGGTGGAGAAAGTGAGGGGAAAGGAAAAACTTTTTAAAAATCTAATTTTTTGCCTTTTATAGACCCTTCAAAGTGACACCATTCTAGCATGTGGATCCAACCCAATCTGCACTAAGGTCCACGTGTGAACCATTTTGAAATCCAACCCATTGGTGAGTTTTAATTTTCTTTTTTTTTATTGTTTTCATTTCATTTTATTATTTTATTTTCTTTTCTTTTATTTTTTATGTATTTTATGATATCATTATTATTTATTTCTTTATTTTTTAAAGAAATAATAAATAATCGTAAAAATATAAAATTAAAATAAATGGTAGGTTTATTAAAATAAAAATGAACAAAATTTTAAAGTATAATTTTAAAGAAAATTGAGATTTTTTTTAAAAATTTAATAGCAAAATATTTCTTGAATTTCGCTAAAATGCAAAGATGATTCAAGAAATTATTTTTGCTACATAATAAATATAAAAATATATAAAAATAACAATTGCTTATTTAAATAAATCATTTAAAAATGAAATCTTTAAAGAAAATTGAAGGCTGTCGTCTGCAAAGAAGATATGTGACACTCTTTGACTGTGTCGACTAACCACAACTCCTTGGTTCGAACCTTCCTTTTCCACCATAAAAAAAATTTTTAGATTTTGGTGATGAGTCAGAAAAAACTAAAAATTATTTTTTATTAAAATAAAAATTTATTTCAATAAAAATGAATAATAAAAAATAATAAAATAATAAAAGTGTTTGCTAAAATAAATCTTAAAAAAAGAACTAAATAATTTTTGGAATTCACCAAAGAGTTTGGATAATCATTAAAAAAAATTTAATTAAAAAAATTATTCTCACTAAATAAGGAATTATTTAAATAATAAGAAAAATAGTGAAAATAAAAAATAATGAATAATAAATAAAAATAAAAAATTAATTGTTTAATTAAATCTCTCAAGCAAGAATTTAAGAAAATTGAAAGAGTATCATTTTTCTTAATTATCACTATAGAAATTATTTTTTTAGGATCTTGCCAAAAAATTGGGATGATCTTAAAATTAACTTATAATTTTTAGGATTTTGTCGAAAAGTCAAAACAATTTTAAAATTAGTTTGAGAAATGATTTTTGGATTTCGCTAAAAAGTCAAGATAATCTTAAAATCAGTTTTAATAAATAAATAAAATATTATATGATGAAATTTTGAGAATTTTGTAAATGATTAATTTTTTTGAATTTTTTTTGAATAAATATTTTCTATAGATTCCACCAAACCTTTGGAGAATTCGTAGAATATAATAATAATAATAATAATAATAATTTCATAGCAAAAAATGTTTTTTTTCATAAATAAATTTTAGGAAATTAATATAAATATAAAGAAAATCATATCGTCAAAATTAAAAGATAACACATTTTAATTATTATTGTTCTTCAAACATATAATGTGAGAGTGCTAATACATTTCTCACTCATAACCATACTCTTAGACCCAACCTTAATTTTGCAAACCTAACTATTTTTTAGTAAATTTTAATTAATTTTAAGATTTTTATTAAAAGATGATGTTTTTAGGTGATCAATCATATTTTACAAGAAAAATTGGTGATGACTCTAAAAATTTTAATCAAATCTAATGTCAAATTCCTCTCGAACAAAAAATCATTATGATATGACACATTTTCAAAAGAAGAAAATTTTTAAATTATCAAGGATATTATGCACATTTCATGGAGCCATCAAATGGGTTCGACTTTAGAATTATTTTAAAATGCATATAATACTAGATTAGGCGCACCTACTATATGGATCAAAGAAAATAAGAATTGTGTTTTCAAAAAAAAAAAAAATAAAGAAATAATGAATGAATGGGTAGCCTTTTTTTTTCTTAAATGTGTGTGAATTAAAACAAATTATTTTGTTTAGAATTTAACAAGACTATGACACCTCGTAACTTCATTTAATTATTATTATAATTTGAATTTGAATTTTAAGTATTTTTTTAATTGAATTGCATCACTTAATTCTTGATACCAATTCAGTTAGAACTTTTAAATATAGTATATATAGGTAGAATTAATTTATACAGTGTAACTTTTTTTAGTTTTATATTTTTTTTAATTTTTAATTTTAATAGATTTAAGTGACAAAAAAGACAAGTAAAAATATGAAAAAATCGTTTAATTTATTACTTGAATCTATTAAAGTCAATGGTTAAAATATATATAAAACTGAAAGAGAGTTATATTTTGTAAGTTGATCTCTTTTTGTGTGTGTATATATATATATGTATGATACTTAAATAATAGGTCAAATTATGCCAAAAGTCCCAATACTTTACGAAAATTTGGAATTTAACTCCTATACTGTAATTTATACAAATTTACTCTTCTTACTATTTTCATTAATTTGATAATTTTAATCCAATCGCTAACTCCACTAATTTTTTGTGTTAAAAATGCTAACATGACCATTTACTTAATGACGTAAGCATTGACTTTATTGTTGAGGCGTTGACTTGTTGATGTAGTAACTTGAATGGATTAAATCAATTATTAAATTATGTAAATGATTTTTGTACTCACACGAAATTTAAAATTTAATCTTTGTACTTGTACGAAATTTGAAATTTAGTCTCTCTAGTATAAAAAGTATTTTGAATTTTGAATTTTTTAGTTTTTTAAAAATATTAAATTTTAAAAATATTTTAATCATTTTAATATAAAATTATTTTTTGAAATATATTAGTTTTTATTATAATAATAAATTGTTAATAATATCATATTAATAATAATATTATTATCATTTATATTAATAAATTATAATATTAATAATTTAAATTAATATATCAAAGTTAATATTATTTTAATTAGCTTAAATATATCATCTAACAAAATTTATAATGAACAAAACTATTGAATATAGTTGCATTTGTAATGAATCTGAAATAAAATCATGAATTAAATAACTATTCCATCCAACCAAACAAAATAAGATATTCAAATCTAAATTCTAATGAAATGCGAGTTCTTATCCATTTGAAAGACGAACTTTAAATCCTAATAAAATGAAATGAGGAAATGATTTATTTGATAAACCAAAGCATTAGTACTATATATTATAACGAGAACTTTCAATTTATTAGGTTTTCACAAAAAAAAAATCTAAATAATTATGTTAAATTAAATAATAAGATTAATTTTAAAACCAATAAACATAAAGTTTAGTAAATTATTTTAATGTATTTATAATCTTAAACCTAGATTTGACTATAAAAAATTATTTAAATAAGGTTTAATTTAAAGGAATAAAAACATTATTTAATGGATAATTTTATGCTTATGGAATGTAATTATAATTCTAGTTCAATTAATAAATTAATAAAAAAAATAATAGTTTTATTAAAATTAGATAGTGACATATTTATATCATATATTGACAAATTTGTGATAGATTTTTAATAGATTTTTGTAAGTTTTTTTTCATATGACCACAATATACTACAATTATGATAAAAAAAAGTATGACAAAACTAATAACAAATTTATATTTTATGACAGAATTCAATAAGAAATAGTAACAAAACTAATAATAGTACTTTACATGGATGATAAAAAATTGTGATAGATTTTTCAATATTGTAATAGAATATTATGAGATAATATTGTAGTAATTTTTAAATTTTAATATTTTAGAAAAATAAAAAATTTCTAAAAGATTCAAAATATTTTTTTATTAAAGGAATTAAATTTCAAATTTCTTATGAGTACATAGATTAAATTTCAAATTTCTCACAAGTACAAGAATTAAATTTCAAATTTTGTATAAATATAGGGACTATTTGAATAATTTAACAACTAATTTTATCAATCACAATTGTTACTTAATAAGTCAATGTATATCAGCAAAATTAACACCATGTCAATAAATTCAACGATCACATTAGCATTTTTAATAATTCAACAACTAATTTCATCAATCCTAATTGTTACTTAATAAATCAATGCTATATCAGCAAAATCAACACCATGTTACTAAATTCAGTGGCAACATTAGCATTTTTAATAATAAAAAATTAATGATATTAGTGATTAGATTAAAATTATCAAATCAAATTAGAACTATAACTAAATTTATATGAATTATAATATATGAATTAAATTTCAAATTTTCATAAAATATAAGGATCTCTGACATAATTTAATCTAAATAATAAAATAATCTTTTCAAATATTGTTGCCTAGTAAATAGTTCTAAGTTGGATGTCGGCCTAAAATTTAACAAATGATATTGGTTGAGTACGGACTACAAAATAGTCTAGCATATATATCATCAAACTTTGTTAGGTGATACATGTATATATATATATATATACACATATATATAATGCTTAAATTTGATTTTTTGTTATTTTATTTTATTATTCTTCAGACAGATTTTGATGCACCACCATCTTATGTCCCTACAGGCATTTATAATAAAGTTTTCTGCATTAATGTTTGTTCAGTAAATTATGGATACAGACAAAGGTGGATCGTAAGCGGAACCGGAGGGGGCCTCCCCCACCTAAAGATTTTGAGTACCTTTAATATATACTATGTTAAGATAAATAGATTAAAAGCAGATGATGGTGTTTGCGACTGAAACATGCAGGATAACAAGATTCAATTTAATATGGATAATTATGAAAGTTTTATAATTATCTTTGTTAAAACAAATTTATTTTAGCAAGATAGTTCTATGATTCAATGGCGATTATATATTATATATTATAATTATTTTGTATATTCATATTAAATTAGATTAAAATATCATTCATATTAAAATTGTTATTTGTTAATTTTATTTTTAACTTAATTTTATATATTGTTATTTAAGAGGAATTAAAATCTTATTATAATTAGTCTATTTATTATATTTACAATCATTATTCACAAAATTTTAAAAGTAATAGTTTTATCATAAATATTAAGTTATATTCACGTAAACCTAAAGAAATAAATTAACTTTCTAATTTTCTTAATAAAGTTTTAAGTTTTCACTCAAGTGCCAAAAATATAATGTTTTCTTTTTAACCGAAAACTTATTTTCTCATACCATATGATCGTTTTTAAATTTTTTTCTTTTCATAAAACCTCATATTTATTAGGTTAAATGTTCATTTTTTTAAAAAATTTTTCTTAAAGTATTCATGTTCAATACATTTACAATAAATGTGAGTATTGAATTTGAACAAATCAAATATATAAAAAAAAATTTACAAAAATAAGCATATCAGTATTTGATGCATATTTATATATGATATTCACTCTCGAATCAAGTAACATAATAAATAAAATATATATATATAATTTTATTTTACCCCTCCAAAATCAAATATTAAAATCTGCCATTTGTTTTGCCATTGCTTATAGGTATATACTACTTATCATAGTAATAATATGTTTACATATATATATATATATATATATGTATGTATGTATATGTGCACGCGCGTGGACCCAAATGTTGTGCGATCATGAAAGTTTGTCTGCAAAAAAGAAAATGCTTCAATCTCAGTTACTTAGGGTCCAATCCTAAAATGGCATGACGTAATACTGCAATAAAAATTCTCTTTTGTCGGCCATTCAAATGAAGTATAAACAAACTGAATTAAATGAAATAGCAATAAAAAGATTAAAGAAATATAAGATGTGTTTATTTATGTTTAACGCAGAATGAAAGCTCAGTTTGAGATCTAATTAAGCCTTTCCTAAATTTTTTATATATCAATATCCAACTTACTATTTTGATTTTATTCATTTATAATAACTAATTTAGATGAAATTACGAACATGCATTCCATTGTAAAACTATGAGAATAATAACTCAAATCCTAATAAATTTGATAGAAGAGTCTTTTAAGAATTTTTTTTATATTGGCTAGATATTATGTAATGATAAGGAAACCTTGCAAGAGAATAATTTTAAGATAAAAAAAATTTTTGATAGGCAAGTTAGCAAATTTATAAATAGTAAGAGTCTCAACAGAATTAAGTATGAAAAAATAATATAAAAAAGTTATAGGTTTTATCAAGATAGACACCTTAAGAGATTGAGAGGATCATATGCTTGTGTATATTTGAACATTTGTGAGTGGACTAAAAGAAAATGAGTGTTTTTGTTTGAATATTTGTGGGTGCACTAAAAGAGAATAAGAGAGTTTACATGGGTATGGTGAGTGTTTGGTTTGGGATTGAATTGATTGTATATTTATAATTCTTTAAACTAGTAATTTTTTCTCTCATATGCTGTAGGTTATTTTGGATTAGGTCAAGTTACATTAAATTATTGTCTTTAAGTAGATAATTTATGGTTTAATTATGCTCCCAATTTGATGTTCGAATTGATTGGGAGCTTTTTTGGCCTAACAAATTTCTTTTTTTCGATTATGAAATCTCATCATATTTCATATCATATATTATATTATATTATATATACAAATTTGATAAGATTTACTTGCTTGGACGCTTAGGTAGTTTCTTTGAATGACACTTAAAATAATAAGAAATAATTATAATATAAATTATCAAAATAATCAAATTTCAAAAACTTTTAAACTAAATTGTTAAATAATAATAAATATTTGAATATTAACTTGAAAATGGTTAAAAGGATATATGATTATTTACTTTATTTAATATTATTCAAATCCATTTAAAATATTCAAATTTGTTTAAATCAATAAGAGCATGCATAAATTACTGCTTAAAAATTTTAGTTTAAGGACTTCAAAATATCCATCTTAATATATTTTTTAAATATCCAGTTAAAGAAGTAGATAAAACATTCATTTAAATAAATGGATAAAAACATGTTTAATTATTTATATTTTTAAATATTTGATTTAGAATTAAAAACATAATAGATTTTTGCTATTCTATTCTATTCAAAACTCTTTTCCTTACTGCTTCCATTCAAGATTTCTTCAAATTCTTCATCTAAAAGTTTTTTTTTTTCATTCGTATTTCTTTTCAAAATTCTATTTCCTCCCTTAAATTTTTCTATTCTTATTTTCTTTTTATAATGATTTATACAAACAATAAGAATAAATAATATATCTTTTCAAAAAAAAAAAAGAAGCATTTTTTTTGTTTCTTTGAGGTATGTGATTCATTTTTAAAAGGTTTTCATTTTTTGATTTTCATGTATTTTTTGTTAATAAATTGCTACTCTAAACTTTATTCTATTATGGTATAAAACTTTTAAATTGGAGTTTTCTTATCATTTATTTTAATGAATGGAATTTTTTGATCCTGGGTGCATGTACGTATGAAGAAGATAAATATTTGGGAAATTGAGGAATGATTTAGAATCTGACAAACTTTTATCGATTCAACTTTTTAAATCACAATTTTGTCTTCAATTTCAAGTTTCTCTATTCTTTTGATCGATTTCATTATTAACTTTTAGTTACACTTTATCTTACTTGGTTTTTTGGTTGCATTTGAATTTTATGTAAACCTTTTTTTATATAATAAATTTCTATTTTTACCAATTAAGTAATCAAATTTATGAAATGAATTTAATTAAAAATTTAAATGTATTAAATATTTACTAATATACTTTTCTAAATTAAGACAGAGGTCAAAAAGTTATTTGAAAATTTTGTTCATAAATTATATTTTTTATTTTGGAATTTTGTAATTTCAATTTATAAAATTAAAACTCAAATAAAAGATTTCAACATTAAATATATAAATTTAATTAAAAATAAAAAAGAGAAAAGATACAAATATTTAGTGATAAAAACAAAATTTTTTAATATATAAAAATTTTATATAGATATTTAATTAATTAAATTAAATATTATTATAAATATAAAAATCCCATGCATTTGCATGGGTAAAAAACTAGTAATATTATATTATAAGATACGTGGTTATCAGATAAAATTTGCCGAAGTGGATATATACCTACACATCTTCCTTTTCAACACATAAAAATTCCTAAAATTTCTCTTTATAATAGCAAATATGATTTTTTTAATTTTATATTATTTATCAAAAAATATATATTTGAAAATTTATTTAATTATATGAAACTTTTAAAATTCAAATGGAAGACCAATTCATATATATAGAATAAAAATTTATCGTATTATCTATAATTAACTCTTTTTTTTATTGCAATTATTACTCCATATTGATCAATTTAAAATTTTAAGTGTTGGTTTCACATTATCAATATTTTTTTCCGGCTCATTTAAATTTAAAATAATTAAATAGATAAAATTATCCATTTAAAATAAAAAGTAAATTATAATATAAATTTAAAAATTTAAAAACTAATCCTATTTAATTCATATTTCATTAGTTATGTAGCTATATCTCCTTTTTTAATTTTAAAATCTTAAAATTCGATATTTTTACTTTCATAATTTTTTTATATTCATTGTTTAAAACATTTTAAATTTTACAAAAATAAATATCACTTATTATATTTTTTAAATTCAAAATATATTTATCAATTTGTAAATTATCTATACACTTTAATTGTCATGCAATAAACCTATAAATAATATGTGCTACACCATTTTTTTTTTCAATTTAGAACTTTTCTTTGAAAGGTATCTCTTACTTTTATAATTTTATTCTTATAAAAAACTAATATTTATTTCAATTCATTTTTCTTCTTACACTCATTTACTAATTGCTTTTCTTTTATATTTTGTTTATGAGTTTAGATCAATTATCATAAAGTGATTGTATGTTTATAAGTGTTTATTAAAATTTTTTTCTTTTAAAAAAATTATATTGAAATATAACTTATTAGGATATCTTTTTTCTTAAATTTGTGTTTTTTTTTTTTTATTCTTGGTGATTTTTTGTAGATTTTCACTTATTATCAAGGAATATTATTTTTTTTTTTACTTTTCATATTTTTCATATATTTTAGAAATAAGTTGTTTTGTTATGAATTAGTTCTTGATATCATATAATTTGATTCTAATTAAATAAATACTATCATTTCTAGAGGAAAAATACCAATTTAATTACTTACTTTTATTTGTGAAAATTTATTTTCAGTCAATTAATGAGGTACCAACAATATGAATATTATGTTTTTTGCTTTTATTTTAAAATAAATGATTTAAGAAGTGTTCAACTTGATTGTATCATATATCATCACTATTGGTTTAGATTTATAATTATATACTTTCAATATTTTAAAGAATAATTTAAAATAATTCATAAATCAAATGGCTTTATCTACTACTTTATATTTTTTTTTCATTTTATCATGTAAAAACATTTTTATACTTTACATATTTACTCAATCACTTTAGATAATTCATAATTCATGAATCAAATACTTTAGCTATTTTTTTTCACTTTATATCACTATAAAAAAATGGCATATTAGCGGCAATTTATAGCGGTCTTTCACTTATAAACATCGCTAGCTTCTGTGTTTTATAAAATTTTAGGCGTTGATTACCAAAACGCCACTAAATATTTAAATAGCGACGTTGTTACTTATAAATGTCATCCAAGACTTGATATCAGCGACGTTTGCGGATAAAAACACCTTGTATAATTTTTATTAAAAATTTTAATGAATAGTAAAGGCATCTTTTTGGCACACAACGCTTTCAATAATCACGTCATAAAAAATTATATGAGATTATTGAAGGCGTTTTCTACAACATACGCCTTTAATAATAGTACCAAAAATTCCACAAGCTTATTGAAGTGTTTTTGTTCAAAAATGGCATGAATATTAAGCATATCAAAATGTTTAGATCGTAGGGATGTTTACCATAAGGTTGTAGGTTCGATCCCTCCCTTTAGCCTTTTCTTAGGTTTTTGCATAGATTATTTGTAATTGATTAATCTAGGCATTTTCTTGGCAAAAATACCTTCATCAGTTGCTTTAAAAAAATTTTCAGAGAATATTGAAGGCTTTTTTCATAGAGATACGCCCTTAATAATCTATACGAAAAATATGGAGTCAATTCTTGAAGGTGTTTTTGGCCTAACTCACCTTCTATAATCCAATAAATAAGTTTTTGTTGTGATTATTAAAGGCGATTTTTGTCAATAATGCCTTCAATAAATCATAGACAAAAGTTGGAAGGGACACTTGAAGGCGTTTTTGGCTCAAAACACCTTTAATATTTCAAACGATAAATTTTAATAGTCGAATTATTAAATGAGGTTATATCCAAAAAACGCCTTTAAAAATATTTTGTTAGGGATTATTCAAGACGTTACCTATAGGAAAATGCCCTTCATAATCCATTCGATTAATATTGAAGGCGTTTTTGCCCCAAATACCCTTAATGTTTTCTGTTAGCGATGATTGAAGGCGTTTTCTTGCTAAAAACGCCTTCATTAATCCCATCAAAAAAACATATTTGATATTATATATGTGACGTCAGTTGTAGGTTTATGCCCAGAAAAATGTTTGCTGTCAGTTATATATTTATGCCCAGAAAACATTTGGTTTATATATCTGATACTATGAATTATATTTTGGAATTTACATAATGCACATTGTTGTATTTCAATAAATTGACCACACATTCGAAATTAAAACTGATAACATTGTCATATCAATATAATTTTCTGAAATAATCATACTCAGTAATTTATTAAGTACATATAGTGTATTCATATTAAGTATAACAATAATATTAAACCAATACTCCAACGTACAAACTTAAAGTTTCCATTCAACATGGCATGTTAAAAACATTATAATAATTTGTTCCATATATATTTACATTCAACCAACAATGTCTAACCTGAAAGTTTATCAACATTGATAAATGATAATACATAATCACACTATTCTTTATGGATTTCATCCAGTTCCTCTTCCATGAAGCTTTCTTTACCCTCTCACTAAAAAAAAAATCAAAAGTAAATGTTAAGAAATGAGAACATAATGTACCTTTTTTTTTTTTAAGATACAATAAGTTTATGAAATTTATACTAACCTTGAATGGTGTGGTCATAAAATCATGTAACACTGTCTCCCGCATAAAACGAAGGACATAATATCCACATTTAGTATTACCAAGTCGACGAGATACCTGAAAATTAAATTGAGTGCCTTCAAAAAATATTTATCTACACAAACTCAGCATAAAAAGAATATACTTCACATTTACCAGTAATGACACCTATTTTGGTTTCTTTATCTTCTTATCGAATGCAGATATTACCCTAAATTGAAAAGAAAAAAATTATTTAATACATAAATAAAATTACTTATGAAGAAACATAATATATATAATATAATAAAATGTAATACCTCTTTATAAAAGTTTGAATATTGGGGTTAGGCATCGCTGTTAGATTAACTGAATTAAGTATGACGTTAAGGATTTGGTGTCAATCACAATAAGCACCCAATGACGACTGTAAAATAATAACAATGATATACTCAGATTATGCATCTGATTAGATTTGGGTAAGATTTGAGTAATTAAGGTTGGAATATAGCTTACTGTGCATTATACAAGAGCAAATAATAATCAGCCGATCTTTTCATACATAAGATCACATGATTAGCACGATAAGCAACTGTGTCACTCTGCTCACTAATGAAGATGGGGTCAATGAATCTAAATCTGTTAGTCAATTATCTCTCTTTAAACTATCTATATAGAAAACTGCATGATAACAATCAACACTGCTAGTTAGTAGTACACCCTAATATAGATTACTACATTTTGAATGTGCATATTTTTATTTATAAGCTAACCTCATATAAGCAACGATATCAACAGCTGATAATTCAACCAGTTCACAAAATCCTTTAACCTCCTCCATACCAATGAAAGAAAATGATAGTTTATCAAATAACTCTTGCTCAGACTCAATGGTTATGAAGTTTCCGCCGAATAAATGCTTTAACGAATATTTAGATAACTCATCTATGGAAGCCTGAGCAAAGGTTATACTGTAAGTCTGAACATCTTGCTACAATATTTAATGAAATATAAGTATTAAACCAAATCAATCAATATAATAAACAAATTAATATGCACATTATAAATAATATCATACTTCTTTGGTGGTAGCGGAAGATGGGATCGCTTTCTTACTTCCAACGAAAGCTTCTCGTACAGGGACGATGCTATCAGGTCGGCCTACTGGCATAACCTACTGTATTGCTACCAGCATGAACTTCAAAGCAATGGGTCTTTGTTATTAGTCATTGAGGCATTGCTCCTAGTCATTAATTTGTTGCTATTGTTGCTCAATTATTGCTTCATATTACGCATTTCTCATTCGTGGAGTTTTTGTTATTTACCCAAAAACGTTGATGGCAAGATAAATTTACTAACCCTATGAACCTGATCAAGCCTTTCTTTAGTGCCTAATGCTAAAGATAAAGGATCTTTGTCATACTAGGTTATCAGTTCACCAGATTTGACTTTAGCAGCATAATCATCTTAAAAGACAATAATAAGTTGGGTTGCACCAACAAATCTATACAAGCTAGTATACACTCATGTATACAACCACAAAGCCAATCATATATTATATCAAAAAAATAGTTATATATACAATCTTTTTTACTATTTCCTCGATTGCTTCATCTACAAAGGATCCATCCTTACGTAGATGTCCTTGTTTCCAAACGTCCTATCTGAAAACTTATGTGCCAGAGCTCACTAAGTCTTATTAAATTATCATAATAAAAGAATCAAAATTTATGAAATGAATGTTCATAAATATTCATTAATGAGTATGAAATAAGTGTACGAATACATACAAGCTCATACTTCACATTTGCATATCTTTTTCTTGCTGTCCAATGGTGATATTATTGTTTGGCCCGAATGTCTCATTGTTGTTCTTTAATTTTCTACAAAATCAAAAAATTACGTCAATCACATATGAAGATCAAAGACTATATTACATAAAGACTTATAAACAATTTTTAATGAAAATGGGTTTGTGTACTAAGAAATCTTTTGAAAGTCGATATTGAACAAATTTGTCCAATCTTCAACACTTATGACATCTACATATACCGTAGGTAGAACAGATAATACATCACCTTCACCAGCTAGTAGTAAAATTATTAGGTTGTCTATATGCTTTTAAAGTCTCTAAATATTTTCTCAACATATTGCACCACAATCTTTTTATAGTCAATTGAGACGTCGAACCGTTCTTAAATAAGTTAACACAATTAGTATGAACATATTGCATTTCAATTAAATGATCTTTTAACAAATTTTACAAAATAGTTGAATAAACAAACCACAATCGACTACCATATATCACCTTTTAGATCATCAGGAACTCATCGCCAATCGGTGTACGTAATCCTTTAGACAAAGCTACCCACTTTTATTGAAGTCAACATCAATTTTTATGTCACACACTTTGATTTGTTTATTTTGGCCCCTTCTCTTTCTTTTTTGGCCTACACATTTGTCTTGTGCATATTCATTAGAAGGAGAATGATGTTGTTCGGAGTCCATAATACCTGTAATCTTGATCATAATTATACGAATTACACAATATGATCGTCTAAATTGAACATTGTACATAATTTAATACAACCACTATCATACTAAGTACAAAAACACCATTCAGCACACCATCAGCAATATGATCAGACACACCCTTCGCAAACCACTCAAAAACACCTTCAGCATACGATTCAGCTTCTCAATTTCATAGAAACACATTCAGCAAAATAATATCAGACAATAAGATTGAGTAAACCATTCAACAAATATATGATTCAAACCCCCAATATCATAAAATACCATTTGACATTACAATATCAGATAAGAAGGATCAGCAAACCACAATATTTAATGCGTACTACATAGAAACAACATACTTACAATATGAATAGAATCTTGGATGACTACGCTTACGGTGATGTTAATGAAAATATATAAATGCATATGTCAATATTAACGAACCAAAAAATAAAAAATCTCTATCAAATATTGTAAATAATATAGTAAACTAAAAAAAAACTTACCAGTAAAAACAAAAGTGCGCAGCGTTAATTTGTTGAAAGTCGGTGGTGACGATATGGATAAAGAAACCAATGGTCTGATAGAAATATGTTTAAGGGTTTGGTTGAATAATGCAGCTTTTAATCATTTTATGTACCAGTAGTCTATGAATTTCGATGTTCAAGGCAGGGAAATGAATATAAAATTAGTTATTAAAGGCATTTCCACGGAACAACGCCTTCAATAATCTCCAAAAAATTTTATTGGAGATTATTGAACGCATTTTTTATAAAAAAATGCTTTAATTTAGAAAAAAAAATTTTCAACTAACTTATTAAAGGCGTTTATACTCAAAAATGCCTTTTATAATTCATAAAAATTTTAAAAGGCATTTTGAATAGAAAAACGCCTTCACTAATTATCTACAAAATCTAATAGGAATTATTAAATGCGTTTTTTTTAATATACGACTTCAATAACCATGTTAAAATTTATGTGGCAATATATTGAAGAAATTTTACAGTAGAAAATGCTTTTAATAATTCTCAAAATTTTTAAGGGAAAATATTGAAGCCATTTATTATTAACAAACGCCTTCAGTAATGGATTAACTAAGTTTAAAGGTATATTGAAGGTGCTTTTTTCGAATAAATGCTTTTTATAACCATTGTGGTATATTGAAGGCGTTTTATAATAAAAGACGCCTTTAATAATCTCAAAAATTTTTATGAAAATTATTGAAGGTGTTGTTATCTACAAACACTTGCACTAATTATCTACAATATCTAATAGGAATTATTAAAGGCATTTTGCTTGAATATACACCTTCAATAATCGTGTTAAATTTGTGTGACCGTATATTGAAGGTATTTTACAGTATAATACGCCTTTAATAATTCCCAAAATTAGAGGAAAAATATTGAAGGCATCTATTATTAACATATGCCTTCAGTAATGGATTACTAAGTTTAAAGGTATATTGAAGGCATTTTTTCAAATAAACGTCTTCTATAACCACCGTGGTATATTGAAGGTGTTTTATAATAAAATGCGCCTTTAATAATCTCAAAAAAATTTTTAAAGAAATTATTGAAGGTGTTTTTCTTGAATATACACCTAAACACCTTCAATAACTGTGTTACAATTTGTGTGGTGGTATATTGAAGGCATTTTATAGTAGAAGATGCCATTAATAATGCCCAAAATATACGCATTCAATTATCGTTTTCCAGTAAAAGACTTAAAATAAAAGCACTTGGAAATTATTCAATGTGTTAGTACCTAAAATAAAATATAAGCATTTAGTAATGGCATTTTTCTACAATAAATGCCTTCACTATTCATCATCAAATTTGAGCATTGGAATAATGAAGGCGTTTTGCATTAGAACACGCCTTCGGTACATTGCTTCAAAAAATAAATAGAATTAGTCAAGGTATTTTTCAATAGAATACGCATTTAATATACCCAAACGGTGAAGGCATTTTTTGTTGAAAATTACCTTCACTGATATGAGAGGGTTATTGAAGGCGTATTATGTAAAAATCATTTTTATAAATACATAAAATTTTATATGAAGTATTGACAGTGATTTTTGTGGTCTAAAAGCCTTTAATAGTTCCCAAACAATTCTACTACGATGCTGTAGAAGACATCTATAATATATTCAAAAAAATATTTAGGTGGGAATTATTGTAGGATTTTTGTTAGTAAACGCCTTTTTAATCCTATCCAATAAAAATCTTCTCAAACTTAGCACATCTAATCACCAACTTTAAACTTCATCTTTATTATTATACTATTTCTCTTTCCAAATGAAGTACAAATTATTTTCCCTTTCTTTAAGCTTTTAGTATTCAAGCATTGTCTTTTAGAATCGTAGTTTGACTATTCATTACTTTTTTACTTTTTTACTTCATTCAACTATTCTTTTAGCTTTTGCAATTCACGATTTTCTTTTTTGTGTAAAACTTTTCACTAAAACCCACCTTATTTCACCTTATGTCAACCCCAACTATAAATACTCCTGGATATTGTCTATGTTAGCAATAGAGTTTTAATATTCAAGGGCTCTGATAGCTGATAAATTTCTTCATAACAAGTTCTCATTTTGTGTAAGTACTGGTCTTGTGATTATCTTTTATTTAAAACATAATAAACTTAAATATTGTACATGTTCGTTTTCATATAAATTATTTATATACATTTGGTCTGATAATGTAGCAAGTATTAAATGGATAAGAGTTGGATGCAAAAGTCAAGATTAAGTTAAAAGTACAGAGAGGGAGTGAAAATTTTTTTTAATTTTGCATTTGAGAATACAAGTGAAGATAATATGATATTATTCCCATGTGTGAAATGTGCTAATATTGAGTGGCAAATACGTCAAGTTTTTTTTTAACATTTAATTTACATTGAATTTCTATCGGGATATGTTAATTGGTATTTTCATGGAGAGTCTGTACCATCAAAATCTTCCACTAGAGTTCTTTCAACTTCAAAGGCTCTCTAATAGTAACATGATCCTTTATAGCAGATATTATAGC
This sequence comes from Durio zibethinus, assembly GCF_002303985.1. Next base: position 22,660,207 of record NW_019168159.1, read on the forward strand.
AGATGATATTGAAGGCATGTTACGAGTTGCTTTTAACATTCATAACCAATATTTTTATAATCTTTCTCCCTAAAATGAAGGATTTAATCAGTCCAATATTGAAATGCATGAATTTGGTGAACCTGGGATAGGTGTACGTGACCAACAATCGAGAGAAAAAGCACCAAAGTTTTATAGGTTGCTTGAAAAGATTAATGAAAAACTTTTTAAGGGATCGAAGCATTCAAGGTTACCTTTCTGTGTTCATCTTTTCACTTGAAATGCCTATGTGGATGGACAGAAAACTCTCTGACTTTATTATTATAGTTTATGAAAGAAATGTTTCTTTTTGTAAAAATCCCTGAACCTTGTAAGAAATCAAAGAAAATGATTATGGATTTAAGTCTCGGATATGAGAAAATTCATAGTTGTCCCAATGATTGCATGTTTATTGAGAGGATAGAAAAAATCAAGAATCTTGTCATTTGTGTGGTATTTCTCATTGGACGGACAAAAATCTTGATGAAAGGTTGAATGATGATGGTGATGAGGTATGTGTAAAAAAAAACCTATTAAGGTTTTACACTATTTTTCATTAATATCAAGACTTCAACGACTTCATGTCTTTCAAAACTGTAGATTTAATGAAGTGGCATCATGAGAAGCGAACGGATGATGGATCATTACGGCATCCTGCAGATTCTTTGGCATAGAAATCATTTCATTCTAGGTTTTCCAGACTTTGCATCTAATCCTCAAAATGTTATGCTTGGACTAGCATCTGATGGATTCAACCAATTCAAAATGATGAATATTTTTTATAGTACTTGGCTAGTTGTATTGATTCCTTACAATTTACCACCATGGATTGCTATAAAACAATAGTCATTTATATTGTCTATGATAATTCTCGAGGAAAAAAATTCAGGTAATGATATAGACATATACTTACAACCTCTTATTAAAGAGTTAAAGCAATTATGAGAAGAAGTTGAGACCTATGATGCATCAAAAGAAGAGAACTTCAATATATGTACTATTTTATTATAGACTATTAATGATTTTCTTGCTTATGCAGATTTATCTAGTTGGAGTACAAAAGGTCATTATGCTTGTCTATGTTGTGCTGCGCAAACATGTTCAATATGGTTACCTAATGGTAGGAAGTTCTATTATATGGGACATCATCGATGGTTAGATGATAATTATCGATTTAGGTTTCAAAAACATCTTTTTTATGGAACTGAAGAGTTGAGAAAAGCGTCTTTACCCATTAGTGAGTCTAGTATCTTGTTAAAGTTAAAAGATATCAATTTCACTTATGAAAAAATGACTCAATCAAGGAAAAGAGTGAGGGATATCTTTGAAGGTGCATGGCCTCGTATTCCGCAAGTTAGTGATAGTCATACAGAAGTTAGTGATCTTAATGTTCAAAGTGATGAAGAGATTGATGAACCAGATGACCCCAATGAGTCTAAGTTGTGAAAAAAAAGTATATTTTTTTGAGTTGCTTTATTGAAAATATAATTTATTACACCATAGCCTTGATTTAATGCACATAGAGAAGAATGTTTACAAAAATTTTATCGAGATAATTCTCAATGTGAATAGAAGATCTAATGATGACTTAAAGAGTCAACTTGACCTAGTTGATATGAGGATTCACCCAGACCTTCATCCAAAGTTACTTCCTAATGGCAAATATCGATTACCTGCTGCTTGTTTTGGGATACGTAAAGCTGAAAAAAATGTGTTTTACAAGGTTTTGAAAAATGTCAAAGTTTCAGATAGCTATGCGTCAAATATATCAAGATATGTGAATCTGAAGGAGCGAAAACATTTTTCATTGAAGTCACATGATCATCATATTTTGATACAAGACTTACTTTCAATTGCTTTACGTTCGTCAATGTCAAAGTAAGTCACTTTTGTGGTAATTGAATTGAGTAATATATTTAAATCTCTATGTAAGAAATGTATGAATGTGGAAGAGCTTGACAAACTTCAAGATCGAGCCGTGATTACTTTATACCATTTAGAGAAGATTTTCCCACCAAACTTCTTCACTATTATGATGCATTTGATTATCCACTTTCATATGAAGTAAAAGTCGATGGGCTGATTTATTATCGATGGATGTATCCTATGGAAAGGGATTTTTGTTAATAGATTGATTACGTTTTTATTGATGATCAAGCCACTCAACTTAAAATAACATATGACTAATGTTTTATGCTATAAGTTTTTGAGGAGGTTAAAGTCTTATTCTCTCAACAAACGCTATCCGAAAGGTTCTATTGCTAAAGAATATTTAGCAGAAGAGTGTATGACATTTTGTTCTCATTATTTGAAAGATGTTGAAATGAGATTTAATAGACCATCGAGAAATGTTGGTATGTAGCATACAGACTTTGCTTACAATTATCTTTTTCAAATTTTGGACAACACATAGGCAAAGCTGAATTATGGAGTTAGATGATAAATCTTGGGCACAAGCACATCGATATGTTCTTTTTCATCATGACTCAATTGAATCATTTCGCACGTAAGTTTTGTAGCAAGAAAATTATTCATTACATTAAGCATAATTTATTATCTTTTTTATTGTTAATACTTTATCATGATGCTTTATAGTGAGTACAGAAATAATTTGAGATATCCTACACATTATCGACGATCAAACCCTTGAGAGCTTCATAAGTTGTTCGTTGAAAACTTTCATGAATGGTTAGAAGTAACTGTAAGTAATGCCATACTTACCATTATGAGAAATCTACATAGAATGCTTACGGTATAAATAACATTAATAACATATATATTTATTCCACTTTTATAGGTTTGGAATGAAAGGTTTGTTAGTGAAGAGGTGAAGTATCTTTCACACAATCCGAACTGGATTCTGAAACGATACAAAGGTTTCATCGTCAATGGATATAGATTTTACACTAAATCCCATGAGAGATTTAGAAATACTCAAAATTCAGGAATTGTTGTGACTTCATCAATTACTAGCTATGCTAGTGCTAGGGACACAAACCCTTTAGAAGGAAATGTTGACTATTATGGCATGATTAATGACATCATTGAGTTGGATTATTATGACAAGTGAAAAGTTATCTTATTTTGATGTGATTGGGCTGATGTGAATAGTATGATGGGTATTAAGAAAGATCATTATGGATTAACACTTGTGAATTTTTCTTGATTAATTCACACTGGACAACTCATCGATGAACCTTATGTATTTTCATCTCAAGTCAAACAAGTATTTTACTTTGAAGATCCTAAAGAATTGGGTTGGTTTGTTGTTCTTTGAAACACACCTAGAGACTTATTTGATATAGGGTTAGATACCAAAGATGATATTGAATGTGAAACTGAATGTTATCCTTTTGCTGAACAAAACTTGGATGAAAATATCTCTAGTACCTACACTCAGTGGGTCTGCCAAGATGTTACTGAAGATATTTACAAACCATGAAATGGTGCATCTATAATTTGTAATTCGAGTGTTAAGACATAATGTAGTCAATGATAGTATGTGAATAATGTGACATTTGCTATTGTATAATTATTGTATTCTAAATCATACATTATCTTTTGATTTAATTAAATCGATATGTTTTTTATTTATTGTAGGTTTTGATTTCTTAAATTGTCAATGTCTTTATATATGTTCTAAACTAATATTTTTCTGTATTCGCTTTTATGATGTAAGTAAGCTACAATGCGGAAGAGTAGGTTGAAAGGAAAAACATATCAAAGATATTAGTTTAGAACCGTATGCGGCACTTATAGATATTGGCTATGGACTGAATCTTTTGGAGGGAAATGAACATACTGTCGAATCTAACTCTATCACTTCTCACTCTTCAACTGATATTGGATCTAGCAATATGGGAGGTCCAAGTTTAGATAGTACCCCATCAATTGATTATGCCTTAAATTTGAATGCAGGTATGATATACTCCAATTTTAGAATTCGAGTATAATGATAAAAGTATTGCAAATTTACAAATATATTTTATATTTGTTGCAGTTGATAACAATAGTCAACGAAGGACCAGAGGCCGGACAACTTTGAAGGAATTGTTTGTGCTAACTTCTAACGAGCATATTGTAGTGTCTGCAAACTCTAATAGGCAACCAATTGGTGAAGAGGCTCAACTTTTGGCTAGATTCTAGGCATGCTAGCCCGAAATGGAATGAAATTGCCTATTCATTATGAAACATGGCATAAAGTTCTAGAAGAAGTTAAGGCTGATGCGTTAAACTTTATTGAAGTATTAGTATAATTAATTAGATATAAAAAAATTTTTATTTTACATATTGTTTACTTATTCTAACTTATCTTATTGTATTATTACTGTCAAGATTTGTACTTGAAATACCAACTTCATTTGTGCTTAAGTCATTGGGAAAAAAATGAAAAGATTATAAGCATAGTTTAAAGAATAAGTATTTCGATCAAAATACTACTGTAGAGGCAATGATGGAAAATCTACTCCGTAATGTGATTAGGTGGCAATATGAACAACTGGTTATATTTTGGTTCTCAAGAAAATGAGAGGTACTAGTTTATAATTTTGTATAGTAGAATGAAATGATGAAAGTGTTTTATGGTTTAAGTTTGTAATATTTGTATTTCTATCATATACGCAATTATTTTTTATGACAAGAAAGAGAACATATTGGGATTGGTAGCAGAAAGTAATAGAAATATAGCCACACAAGAGGATCAAAAAGTTTTGCAAGAAAGCAAAAAAAAATCGTAAGTTTATGATAATAAATGTATTCTAATGAATGAACTTTTTTTGCCGTTAAAAGGTAAATATGCAAATTAACAGTTATAGTTCTGTGTTAATAGTTTTGATAGTTTCAATACATTATATTAAACTTTTCAAAAGTTTTGAACTTAGTTGACACAGATGATATGTATGAAAAGTTATTGTTTACGTATATTTATGCCTTTAATACAGATTTGTTGCTATTGTTGTATTTTAATAGTTTGGATAGCTTCAATACTTGATAGTAAACTTATTCGATTGATTGAACTTGGTTTCTATGGTTGATATGGGAGAAAATGTTATCGTTTATGTCTGTTTGAGAATATTTTTGCATATAAAAGGCAAATATACAAATTAAACATTTTGATGGCTTTCAACATATTGAATGGCTTTAATCCTTGATATTAAACCGAATGAAAATAATTGAATTTGATTTTCATGATCGATATGTGTGAAAGCCTAAAATTATTTTATTGTTTGCGTATGTTTAAGACTATTGTGTTGTTACGGGGTTAAAATATAAATACATGAGATTAAAATTATTCAAAATTTTAATACTTAATTGACAGGTTTGATATGCATGAATAAGTTACGGTTAATATGTATCATATCAAATAACATATGCTTTTGTATAGGAGAACGAGATGGGTGGTACAATTAGACATGTAAAACTTTTTCACATAACACAAAAAAAAAATATGAATCTTACATGAATATCGAAACACAAGAAATTATAGTAGTTTGTATCATCTATTTTAACAGAAAGTAAATATTTACTCTTTTTAACATATAATCAATTAATCATTAAACTTGATAGTTGTATATGATAAATTCACAGGAAAAAGCAAAAAAAAATGGCTGCTGAGATTGAAGTAGCATTTGATGATTCTCTCAACATGCAAGAAATGAAAAATTGGATATTCATAAAAATTGCTGAAAAAGAAAGACATTGATGGGTTCGGGGCCTTAAATTGGGTCCAAAACCATCTGCCTACTATGGACATAGCTCTCTGCAATTTATATTCTTAGCAAGTCAGTCTTCGCGAGACATTTCAATATTGAGAGGGGAGTTGCTAACTATGCAACAATGTTTTCAGCAAATGAAAGCAGAAAGAGAACAGGAGCATGCCAAAATTACGAAAAAACGTACTAGAATGGAGCAAGAGCATGCTAAATTTCAGTAGTTGCATGATCAATTCGATCATTTTATAAATCTTGTGTAACAACAATTTCCAGGAAATGATCTTGATGTTCCACCAACTCAAGTATTATAATTAGAAAATATTTAAATTTTTAAATATATAAAAAGCTTACAATGAAGTGTTAAAAATTGTATGGTATTATTTAGTAGGTTCTTGAGCACGCTAGTGACCAAGGTGAAAATTTTTCTTCATCAATTGGCAATCAGTAAAATTTATGCAGTCATTCATTTCATACATTTTAATTTTTTATTTTGTTAATGTATTAAAAATATTTGAATGCTGTTATACTAATTATTAAAATTTGTATTAATTATATGTATATTTAAACGTGAATGAAGTTAATATAAATTTCAGTTTCTAAATTTAAGCCCTTTAATGAAAATAAAATTTATTAAAAAAAATTAAAATATATATATACATTTTTACATAATGACAGTGTTTGTGTTTGACAATGTCGTTAAATGAATAATTTAACGGCATTTGTAGCATAAAACACCACTATAAGTAGTGGCGTTCTTACCAGCAAACACTGCTAGTTAAATGACATTTTTTATACAAATATTACTAAAGTAACGATGTTTTTCTCATAAAAATGTCACTGAATTAGCGACGAGTAAAAGATACAAACGTCGCTAATATAGAGGTATTTTCATATTCAAACGCCTCTAAAGGAACGACGTTTGCAGTTACAAACGCCACCAAAGCAACAGCGTTTTTTCTCATAAAAACATCACTAATTTAGCAGCGTCTCAAAAATAGAAATGTTGCTAAAATGACAATGTTTCAGATATAAACGTCGCTAATATTGGGGTATTTTTTTGAAAATGCTGCTATTTACCGTGACACGTGTATAGTCGACACTCTGCATGGTATTTTTTGCAAACTCCGCAATTCTTTTTTGTGGCATTCATAAACGCTGCTAAATGTTAAAAAAAACATCACTAAAAATCAAAAGCCTTGTAATGTATCATGAATCAAACAAAGTATACACACACACACACACACACATATATATATATATATATGCATTTTTAAAATAAAAACTGTAGGATCAAGATATGATAAATTATTTTTTTACAAATAAAAAATAAAAATGTATATTCTTTAATCAAGATAGTATAAAAATTAGTTTTAATTTTAAAAATTAAAATTATAATAAAATATATGTGGATCCAACAGGCTAAAAAGCTAGTTAATTTCCTTAAAGCACAAAACTAAGCGAGTTTGAACATCTCATTCCGCTAAATTTACTGTTTAAATGCATGGATGAAATCGAAAATGTTGTAACCTAATTTCTCTGGAATTATATGACGAATCTTAAAACGAAAATTTTGATAAACGTTGAATCTTAAAATAAGCACTTATCTTAGATGTAATGTGGTTATATACCATATTAAAGATGAAACTTAAATTTTAACTTTGAAGCTTGATGTATATGATAGGGAGACATCACCGTATTAAGGAGAGTAAAAAAATGTATGACAGTAAAAAAATCTAACAGTAATTCAAGTGAAATAGAAAGTAACATGAATTTCATGTGACTCCTAATATATGATTCACACACAATAAAATTGTTTAGTTGAAAAAGAAATTAAAACAAAATTAAGTCCGACACATGAACTTAATTATTCTTTTTCCTGTCTAGATAATGTATTGATGAATTAGGTTGGCTTTTGATGATGCAACATTGTAGTAAGCCGCATATGGTGGGTCTGTTAATCCCTAAAAATTAAACTAAACTTTCCTACTAAAGGGACAAGAATAGTGCTAAGAAATAAAAAGCTAATAGAGAAAGATAGATATGTCAATTTTAATAAATACCAAATAACATAATAGTGATATGATTTAAAAATTTAAAAATAATTATAAATAAATTTAATAAAATAAAAATATATTTTATTTTTAACATATTTATATTAATTTTATATAATAATTTTTATATTTTATACATATTTAAAATAAAATAAAGATGACAGATACATCAATTATCAAATTTAAAGAAAGAAAGTGATCATCTTGATGATCTATCCATTTTCTAGTAGGAGAAAAATTCCATGAAAAGAGATTGGGAATTGTTGAAGCAATAAGAAAACTCAACAATCGACGTACACTTTGGATTCATTAGTTAAACCATGAAAAGGGACGAGGGAAACTATGGCTCTTAGTTCGAATAAAAATTCGTACAAGGTTGTTTGACTTTTGGGTTATTTTTATTCCAACGGTCGCACAAGTTTTTCATTTACCTACCATTTAGAAATTACTGCTACAATCCTCAAGCATTCTCTGCCTGCCGCGTCTTCTTCTTTGACATTAATAGCCGCCGCCCCCATGGTGATATATGCATAAATATTCTGGGACAATTAAAGCTACGCAAATAAGACTATATTTATTAAAGGGTAGGAGGATAAGATAATATACAATGCCACTTTTTATTAAAATATTAAAAGAATTTCTAAATTTTATCATTTTATTTAAATAAATTTATTTTTTATTTTACTTAAATAATTTTTATTTTTTATTTATATTTAAATGTCTTTATTTCAAATAAAAAATTAATTTATGATAAGAACTTATTTAGATATAAATTAAAATATTATGATTTATTTTGGATATAAATTAAAAATAAAAATTTATTTGGATAAAAAAAATAAAAAATTTATTTAAGTGTAATAAAAATATAAAAATTTATCTAAATAAATTGATAAAATTCAATAATTTCTTTTATTATTTTAGTCATTACTATTATTTTAGAAAACTCTTTGAAGTTATCAACTATCTTTCATATCAGTTAGCATATTCTTAGAATTAATATTTTGAGGTTGTGGATTGAAAAGAGTTAAGATGTATAATATTTTTTTCAATCAAGTATGTAATAGGATGGAGATTTAAAAATAAATTAAGAACTTAAAAAAAAATTACTTTGAAGTTTGAATATTAAAGCATATGCATTTATTATTCAATAAATGCTCAAATATATACATAAAATTTCTTTTTATATGTTTTCTTACTGATCATATGCTATCATGTAGGCTAAGATTTGGATTATTTGTTTAATTTTTTATTTTGCATTTCTTACAAAAATAACTAAGAAAACTAGGCTTATGTACAATTTTTTGTTTTTTTTTTTTTTTTAAGTAGGCTTATGTACATTTTTAGCATATATCACTTTTCCGGTTTTGAATCCAGTAACCCTTAAAATTTAAAATTCAATTTGTTAATAGTTAGTGGCTTGAAAATTGAAATCTGTAAACTATAACAATTGGTACAACTCGTAATCTTTGGGGAATGTAGGTCAAAAGAGTACCGCAATAAATGGATAATCTCTGGAGATGGGTTACCTCATAAATCATTAAGTAACAATGATTGTTGCTTACATAGTTGAATGCATTTTCAATACAAACCGCTAATTTAGGAACAAATCGTGGCTAGCCTTTGGCAGTTGGGAGAATCGCTGTTGGGTTATTATGGATGAGTTTGTACCACTTTGGAATAAGAATTGCGCACTAGATTCTACCACTACCTTCTTCACAGCCAAATTTGATTTTATTTGATAGGAATTAATTTTTAATTATTGTAATTAAAAATTTAAAATTTTATCGATAGATTACCCACTATGCCGAAAGCCAAATTTAAACCAAACTTGGGGCTTTGGATTTGGTATATCACCAAAGAAGTGCTAATTACTTGCACAAAATGCTTTCATTACGGGACGAAAGAAAAAAAAAAAAAAAAACAAGGAAAAGCTACCTTTACATTATCCAAAACCCACCAAACCAAGTCAGGAATGCATAAAGCAAGGATGATAGTTGTAATTTGAAGACATTGACTGCTCTGGAATAATGGAATAATATTATATGTTGGAACTGTTGTAGTAACAGAGCAAAGCATAAACTTTAATAGAACTGAATCGATTTTGAGAAAGAGAATGGTCAAGGCGAGGCTGTGCAATCTGTTCTGCTTCACCACGCCGCATCAGAAACTTGTACAGAAACCTATCAACATAGCCTCACACGTGCCTTTCTCTGTACGTTTGCGTTCAACGGGGAGATCGACCCCTGTTTGTCAAATTCCTGTCTGTCTGTCAACATTTGGCAGGTTCGTCGATTTGGCAAAAGGAATCTCGGCAAAAAAAATCTATGCTAGTGCTAGTAGAAATTATACTTTGTTCATATATACAAGATTAGATTTAGTGAATTAATGTGACAAATTAAACTTAACAAAAACCTTTCTGGAAAGATCCTGCCAATGAACCATAAATTCTTCTTTCCATTTAATCTCAGTAAAAATCTACATTTCCCGAATTGTAAAATAGAGAAGAGACCCCATAGAAAAGATAGATTAAAAAAAAAAAAAGAAAAAGAAAAGGTAGGAGTAAAACAAGGGGAAAAGGAATTTATAAGCTACAGAAAGCAAAGCTCACACCAATCAAACATGAAATCTGATATACAGACCGACAGCCCCCCACCTAAGAAAAGGGCCTAAAGCATAACCTTGAGCTCTCTTTTACGAAACGGAACCCACCTAGAAAAACCCAACATCCACCTAAGGAGATCACCGGGAAAATTCATTTCCTAAAAAAATGAAAAATCAATGGTTCTGACTCTCCTGACTTAAGGATTGATAAGTCCCCGTGGTCCCACTCTGCACCACATCATCGCCAACAACACCACTCCCCTGCTTCTCTCCTTCCTCCTCCAATTTCTCATCCTTTTCACAGCAACAGCTTTTATCACTCTTGTCGCCAAAAGAAGAAGACCTGCTAGAAGAAATGGGAGTGGCCAAGAACGTTGGCTTTACTTCTCCAGCCATTATCACAAGAAACTTTTGGTCCATAACAGGGGCCCCTCCTTTCTGGGTCTCATCTCCTTTACCTTCTCCTGCTTCCAAGTCTCTCTCTCCTTCCCCTCCCTCACCGTTGTCAAGGTAGCGTGACAGTTTCCAATAAGAACAAGCTAGGATGAGAAGCGCAAAAGCTATGAGACCAAGCATGGCAGCCAATCCACCGAACAAGTACGGAACCGGTGAATGCCATGGTGAGTGTGGAGTCGTTGTGACTCCAGAAGGAGTTTTTGTCGTATCATCGAATGGCTCTCCTGCCGCCATTTTTGTTTGCTTTCAGTTCGAAGCTTGAAGCAAAATTTATAGAAAGGGAAAAAGAAAACGAAAAGCAAAGATCGTTGTTTCAGTGAGCGGTGGGGAGTGGTTGCAAAGGTATTTATAGAAGGAAGAAGGGTGGTTTTAGAATGTGTGGGTAATTTGTTTAGGTTTTAGGTGATCTATGGCGTCATTTTTTGCACTCATATTGAAGGGGCCACAATGTGGGCTCCATCAGAGTTCTTGGGGAATTTCCAAAGAAAACACATCCTAAAAAGTATTGACTGTTTGTATGATAGAAATTTTTGAGCTGAGAAACAGCTAAACCTTGGTCTTCCTTATCATTCATACGTGGATTGCACCTTTAAAAATTTTAGTGACAGTCAATTAGTTTCACAATTTTTATACGTAAAAGCATGGTTTCATCGCCATTTAATTTGATAATATTAAAAGATTAATAGTAGGTAAGTAAACTATTTTTAATTTAATTGATAGCAGTTGCACGAATCTAACATAAACTTTACATCATACAATTTTAAATTCAAATAATTATGAATTGAATATATTATATATATGATAGTTAATTTATGATTCAAATTTGGTTTAAGCTCATTTTGATTTGAGTCCTTTTGTTTAAAGGTTAGAGCGATGTGCAAATTGTTCACTCTTAGAATCAAATTAGATTTGAGTAGGATTTGGCTTCGAGCTTGTTTAGTGGATTTTTCAAAAAGGATTAGATAAATAGATTGACTCTAGTTTTTATTAACAATTATCAGACTATTTTATACATTTATTGAGGAAGAGGAAGTTGAATTTAATTAAAACCTTCTATTCTAGACAACATTTGAATGCTATATTGCAATTTTGTCTCAGCCAAAAAATCACTTAGATATAACAATTACAAAATCAAACTTCAAATTTCGAACCATGCTTCATCAATTAGATATTTAACAATTTTAATTTATTATTAATTTTTAAATTTTTATTTATTTAATTCACTTTTAAAAAGTGTTACGGACTTAAATTTTTAAATTTGTAACTTTTAAAATTTTGACCAACAAGAAATCCGACGTATAATGTAACGAGTTGCCAAATTTAGAAGGCGTGCTATTTAAAGTAGCAGCGCATTTTTATTTTTAAAAGTACGCAATCCCTGACAAAGGTATTGCAAACTGGAATGAATTTTCCCGGCAACCATATAGTAATGTTGATTATGGTTTTGGGAAATATTAATTAAAATGGTTAAGACTAGTAGGTTGGGCAATAATTTGAGATAGAGTACCCATAATACGAGAAAGTGTTCGGATAATGGATGGAGTAGGAATAATGATGAGCCCTAAGAATATTACTGTAAGGGACAAAAGAGAAAGATTCTTTGGTACCATCATTTGTTTCATATATATATATATATATATATATATATTTGTGATTTAATTAGGATATTTAAAGAAATTAAGACGTTAAAATTTAAATTTAGTGAATTTAATTTTTTTAAATAATTATATATATATATATTAATTGAATTAAATCTCCAATCTTTTTATATTTTACTTACTGTATGATAAAATGTTGGAATTCTCTTATGTTATTCCATGATTATATATATTTTGAGTGATATTTCATTTGCAGCCCCCAACCATCCAAAAACTAGATGATGCCAAAACTAGTTGAAATTATTAAATTAATCTTAGTTCATCAACGTTTATCTTTTATTTTTTTGGTAAAATAAAACGCAATAAAAGTTTATTACTATGAATGAAGTAATTAATTTGACCTTTAAAGTGAAGTAACTGATCAAAACTCTTTGCAATTGATTGCAAGTTATCTAAGTGAATCCTACTATATATTCTATGAATTCTCAATTAATGTAATTTATTTTATTATTATTGAAATTTCCACCAAAAAAAAAATACTGAAACTCTATAAATGTATGTATTCCCCATCTTGGTTGTAGATTTATGCTTGTATAGGTCCATAACTTGTTAACAAACAAGCTTTCATATAATCGATTGTGGATAAAATCAGTTTGTCATATATTTTCTTGTTGTATTAAACATAAAAAAGTTTTGAAATTTAAGATAATTTGCTAGATAGAAAATTTTTCTCTTCCAGAAAAAAAAAAAGATAATGAGTCTTTTGGTGCATAACAATTTAAAAAATATCAAATTTCTTATCATTTTCGTGAGATTAATTAAACTAAAGCTTGGAAGAAAATCGTTTGAAAACACAAAGCATCGGCTGTCATTTTAAAAAAAGGTGATTCAAATTGACTGGAGGAAAAAGAACCAAGAAAATTGATAGGAGGAAGTCTAGAAAAACAAAATAAAGAAAAAAAAACATGGTGGATTAGATTTGTCATTTGTATGCAATTGAAACGGCTTCATGCAATTCTATTAGTATGTGGTAGCGTGAGATTTTGGACTACTTTGTGACATCTTCTCTTGCGCTTTACACCGAAATTAAAACCAACTCCTTCCCATAAAAAAATCATCTCTCTCTCTCTCTCTCTCTCTCTCTCTTTTAATTTATTTATCTTCTCTTTTTCTTTTGTTTTGTAAAAAGAACAAAAAGAAAGTATTTAATTAATTATGTTTCCTATAGATCAAGATGATAAAGCATCATATGTTAATGTTGTTTTCATTTTAAACCTTTTTTTTTTCTCTATCTCTTACCCGTACACTTTAAGAAATATTTATATACACAGATATCTCACACAAATGCATGCGCGAATAAACGAGGACACATGCAACAAATTTTACACCTATTCCCTTTTTCCTCTCTTTCATCCTTTCTCACGATCAATTCTCTATTTTCAAAACTCAAATCTATACTTGATGAAACTCATGACCTAGATGATGATGGAACTGAAGGATGGAGAGTAAAATCCAAAAATTATAATTTTTGGAAATTTAGACTATTAAAGTTTCACTACGGATTTTCTTTCGTTGTCTTAACTCCCAAGAAATTGCCATCTGGTGCATTTTCGAAGGAAATTATGGAAGAATTAGCTAGAAAAGAGCATTTGGGCAAATGGAAATGTAGATGTAAATTTTTCCTCTATTATGCAACGTATGGCATAACTAAGGTGTTGGGTATTGATAATTTGGAGGTAATTTTTGGAATTTCTTTTGCAGTTAATTTTTCATTGACTACAAATATTATGTATTGCTATTATAGGAGTCTAACATAAAATTGTTTTTTTTTTTTTAATTTTAGCATGAGGAATGAAATTTTGCATCTTGGATAGTTAGTTAGATATTAATTGTGGGATTTTAATTTTGGATAATCCATGGATATAAACATATTGAGGTATGAAAATTTTTATCAGTTGCTTGATATTGGAAAGTTAAAATTTTCCCTCTATTCAAAATGAGGAAATTTTAGTGTTTCATGAATGAATAAGACAAGAAAATGATGTGTTTGCTTTTGCCTCCCACAACTACTATCGTGAACATTTAAGTTCACAATTTTATACGGACTATTCAGATCACAATATTAAATCATATTTTCAGATGCTCTACCATTTCTCATAATTTATATAATATATATATATATATATATATCCATGTGTTTGCTTTGTTTTACTATATAGTACGTACATGAATATATCCCCACACATTTCACGTCCTTGGGGTATCTGATTCTTCATTCGTTAATTCATGCACTTTCAAGGATTGTACTATTACTTTTATATATATTACTTTTCAAAATTAAGTGTTATATATATATATATATATATATATATATATATAATGAGAACATGTGATTATCTCCCTACCTCTTTTCCTCTTTTTTTTTTTTTTTTGCGTGAGTGAGTTTTTGTCACTATAAATTCCAACATTATCCCACTCAAAATATATAGTGATCCAACCCTCGTTTATATTGAAGCAAAAAACAACTGGCTCAATGATTAAATCTCTTAATCATTCCACCCAATTTAAAACATATCCATTGTCTTCTACTATGTATTAATTAATCTCTTATTTCTATTAAAAAAGTTGCTTAATTGAGAGAGCTGCCCCAAAGCAATCATGGTTTGTGGTAACCTTTTCTGAATAACCATTCACTTAATAAGCAACTAAGAAATAATGAAGGTGGTGGCAATCCCACTTTAATAAACTAATTATTTTATTACTACCAAAGCAAGACAAGGTTCCATCCCTAAAAACACAAGCGGAAATATGCCATCTTTAATTTTAATATATACAGTACTTTCATTGATTCCATTTCTACATTAAATCATCATCACAATTAATTAATGATTCTTTTAAATTCTAATAATAAATTAGAAAGCTTATCTTCATGCTAACGTGAGTGAAAAAAAAGTAAATCCATGCGATTAAAATTACATTCTTTCCTATTGTTATTCAAGGAAGATAATTTTTAGTTTATGAGATGTGCTTTGGTCCACTCTCAAATCAATTTCATATTGAGAAGGGTTAACGATCAATTTATTTTGGAAATGGGTCTTATTGCACAGTTTAATTACTAGTTTTTAGTTTTTTAGATTTAAGCTTTTTTTTTTCTTTTTTACAAATGAGGATAAAACTTAGGAAAAAACAAAAAAGGAAGATTTACGACTATTGGTATCAAATTAGAATCCAATTCTTAAACGAGGTGACTAAACTACATAGGCAAGATTTTTTTTTTCCTTGTATAATTAATATATACATGGAATTCGAGTTAATGTGCATTGGCTAATTAAAATGTATAATTAATTAGATTCTTTTTCTAAATTTGAAGTAATTTTTTTACACGACAATGGTATGCATATAAATTCAAATTACCTTTATGGACCCAAAATAAAAAGAGAGAGGAGAGATAAGCAAATTTTCAGAATGTTTATAATTGACTTCAAGTTAAATATATTAACCTTTACCTAATTAAGTTTGTGGATAAAATAATGATTTTGCAATTTAAGCACAGCTGAAGTGCATGAGCATTTCACCTACAAATTATTTGCTATTATCTTATATAATTGTCCAATCATAACAAAAAATTACATAAGAGTTTATTATTTTTATAAGTTTCATATAAAATTTTGATGCATCTCAAATAGTTTTATATTATAATTTATTAATTATAATACAATAATTATATGTGATATATTGAAATAAATCTTAATGTGAAAAAGGCAAAATCAAATCACAGCCCATGCTGGGGCCTAGGGGGTTCTGAGCGTAGCCATTAAGATACAAAAAAAGTGATATATTCCACCTTTAGGAGACTTATTCTCAACCTAGATGCCAAGTTTTCCATTAAAATAAGACCCCAGAAATTAGTTTTAAAATTAAATAGGAAACAGTAGCTTTTAACCTATTAGAAGAAAAGGAGATACATTCAGTTAACTTGATCATCATTCATAAGTGGGATTTGGTTTGGATTTATTCATTATGTATCATCATTAGTTTTTTTTATCTATATGCCTTCAAAGTTAATAAGATAACATAATTTTAATTTAATTTATCTGTCTGCATAAGGTTAACATTGGTACATTAATTTCTAAAATGGGGGGAGGTTGACGTATCGTATGGGAAGGAATATGCAACTGTCCTTGGCGTGTACGTTGAGTGGTGGAAGCTGACGATATAAGTGGATCCCACACCGTTGATTTGGAAGACATCTATTTCGTGGGACCACTTGCTTTTAAAAACTTCATATCCAAATGCTCCTTCGGTAGGATTTGATTTCATGCGTTAATTTGTAGGTAGGGAAAGGATAGGGTTTGGTTTGCTGTTAGAATATTTAATGCTTTGATTGGATTTTTTTTTTTTTCTTTGTAACAACCGTTTGCGTAATCCAAATTGTTGCATTGCATCGGAACAAGGTTTATCATAGTGGTAGTGGGGAGCAGTTTTTATGTATATAAAATATAAATAGTTTTGAGTTTGTGTTCCATGGTCTACCCTTCTATTTGTCATTTGACTACTTACAGACCAACCTGAACAGCTAGCAGGGCCAAGGAAAGTATTTTCATTGCTTTGTCTCTCTCTTCCTCTCTTTTCTTTCATTTTTTTTAATCAAAATTAACTAGTAGTTATTTAAGTTTGACTTGAAATTGATAAAATTAATATGAATCCAAAAAAATTAGTTTGATTTACCTAAATTCAAATTTGATTAAAAAGAAATTAATGATCTGAATTTGTCTTTCTCAAATCCAAAACTTTATGAACATAAAATGACTTTTATCCAAAACGATTTAAATTCAAAATGACATAAATTAGAACAATTTGAACTTGAATGGAGCATAATTTTGTTTTTAAAATATTAATTTAATAAAAATAATAAGTATAACACAAAACTATTAAGTTACTATTATCTATTCATTTTAAAATTTCTTTGCTGCGACATATTTACAACTTTGAATATTATATTTCTTCATCACGAGTAAAAATGAGCAAAAGAATAGAGCTTTTATGTTATTATAATTGAATTAAAATTTTTACATTTATACTACATCATAAATAAATGAGCAAATGATTGGAGCATTGGTGTGGACTACTCGTAAGTTCAGACAATACATGTTTTACCACGCGACTTGGTTTGTGTTGAAGTAGGATCCCTCAAGTTCATCTTCAAGAAACCACCTTTGTTGGAGAAAATAACAAGATGACAAGTTATGCTCTTTAAGTATGATATTATATATGTAGCATAAAAGGTCATTAAAATGAGTGTGATAGCTTACCTTCTTGTAAATCATGCTACTGACAACTACGATCCCATGAAGTTTGAGTTTTTGGATGAAGACTTAATGGCAATCTTATAAGATAAAGATAAAGAATTTGCAAGTAAGTCATGAAAAAATATTTTTTGATGAGACATCCAACATTATAGGGCATGGGGTTAGCGTAATATTGATATCCACATATGAAAATTATTATCCCTACACTATAAGGCTAGGTTTTAATTGCTTCAATAATGCAGCGAAGTATGAATCCTGTGTCATGGGCTTACAAATGGCCATTGAAAAGAAAATTAAAATACTGGAGGTGTATGAAGATTTTGCCTTAGTGATCTACCAACTATGGGGTGAAAGGGAGACAAAAGATCAGAAGTTGATCTTATACCAAAAGTATATAGTTGATTTGATTAAGTAGTTTGATAAGGTTCAATTCTAGCACATCCCTAGAAAGAAAATCAACTCGTTAATGCCCTAGCTACATTCGTTGCAATGTTCAAGTTGAACACAACTACAAAAGTTCAACCATTTAGAATGCAAACACGAGATTTGTCAACACATTGCTTGAACATTCAGAAAAAAATTAAAGGGTAGCCACAGTATTATGATATTGTGCAATATATTAAATATCATAAATACCTAATGCATGCAGCTAAAAATGATAAAAGAATAATCAGGAGATTGGCGATGGTGTGTATTCTTGACAAAAAAAAATTATATAAAAGAAGTCTAGATTAGATTCTCTTAAGATGTGTTGATGCTATTGAAGCTAGGAAAATTCTTGAAGAAGTGCATGAATGAGTTTGTGAAACGCATACAAATTGACACAGAATGGCTAGACAAGTCACAAGGACAAGTTATTATTGGTCAACATTAGAAAATGTTTGTATTAATTATGCTAGAAAATGCCAAAGTGTCAGATTTATGCAAACAAAATTCACTCTCCTCCAGTATTGTTACATGTCTTGGCACCTCCTTAGCTATTTTCAATATAAGGAATGGACGTGATTAGACCAATAACCCTAAAAACTTTAAATGGGTATCACTTTATCTTTGTAACGATTGATTACTTTATGAAATGGGTTGAAGCAGTCTTTTATGCCAATATCACAAGGGCAATGATATGTAAGTTCATCAAGAAAGAAATAATTTGACGGTATGAACTCTTGAAAATAATTATCTTTAATAATGCCAACAATTTGAATAACAAAATAATGACAGAAATATGCACACAGCTCAAAATAGAACACCATAATTCAATGTCGTATCAGCCTAATTGGATTGGTGCAGTAGAAGCAACTAATAAAAATATCAAAAAGATATTAAAAAAATGACTGACACTTATAAAAATTGGCATAAGAAATTACCTTTTGCCCTACATGTTTATAGAACATCAGTTTGCACTTCTACTGAGGCCACTCAATTTTCATTGGTACACGGGATACGGGTTGTGTTGCCTATTGAAGTGAAAATTATTTCATTAAGTGTTTTAATGGAAGTAAAACTCTAAGAAGTTGAATGCATTCGTAGTCACTTTGAATAGTTGAACCTTGTTGAAGAGAAAAGGCTTATAGCACTCTCCCATGGACAAATATATCAAAGAAGAATGATGCATATGCATGACAAAAAGATACAACCCATACATTTTCATGAAGGTGAATTGGTGCTAAAAAGGATCTTACCAAACCAACATAATAACAGGGGCAAATTGACACCCAATTTGAAAGGTCCATATGAGATGAAAAAAGCTTTTTTGAGAGGAGTACTGATATAAGCAAAAATGGATGAAGATCAGTTGTCAACTTCGTTAAACTCAGACATTGTAAAAAGAAATATTATGCCTGATAGAAAAACAAAAAAGAAATGAAAAAGAGAAAAAAAAGTAAAAAGGAAAAAACCCATATTGAAAACCCAAAAGGGTAATCTAAGTCAAAAGAATGACATCCGAGTTAAAAACCTTATAAGACAGCTTAGATGTACAAAAAGGTAAGAAAGGTACAATTAAATTGAAAACCCAAAAAGATGGAATGGATGTAAAAAAGATCAGTGTCAAAAAGTGGTTTGAATCAAAAGGCAAGGTTATATCAATCTCAAATTATAAGGGGCAGAGGTTGGTCTAATGAACTCAAAAAGATAAATGTCACTGATGGGATGGGTTTTTGATAAAGAATCCGTAAAAATTTGATCTAAGCTGTCCAAATGTCATGACATACATTGTTTTTTCTATATTCATCACATCCATTGCATGCATATTGTAGCAATATAGGAAATGAAAGATCAAATTTTGTCATGAGAGGCTGAGCATATTAAAAGAATGTAGGAATGTTTTTAAATAAAACATAGGTATGATAGGTGAAGTTATGGTTAAAAATGACTTTTGGATTTTAAAACATAACTTGCAAAGGAATTTTTTTTTTTAAGATTTTTAAAGTTGTTGAGCTTTTGTTTAAAAGAGCCTTTTTTTTTTATCAAGATAAGATTTTTAAAGCTATTAAGCCTTTGTTTAAATGAGCTTTTTTTCAAAATGAATTTTTTTAAGTTATCCAGCCTTTGTTTAAAAGAGTTTTTCCTAAGATTAGATTTTTTAAAGTTGTCAAACCTTTGTTTAAATGAGTTTCTCCCATATGAGATTTTTTAAATTGTCAACCTTTGTTTAAAGAAGCTTTTTCTATATGAGAATTTTTAAAGTTGTCCAGCCTTTGTTTAAAAGAGTTTTTCCTAAGATTATATATTTTAAAATTGTCAAACCTTTGTTTAAATGAGTTTCTCCCATATGAGATTTTTTAAATTGTCAAACCTATGTTTAAAGGAGCTTTCTTTATATGAGAATTTTTAAAATTAGTGAGCCTTTATTTAAAAGAATTTTTTTTAAGATAAGACTTTTAAAAGTTGTTGAGCCTCTATTAAAAGAGCTTTTAGATTTATTTTCTAAAATTGTGGAGTCTCTGATGAAAAGAGTTTTCAAATTTTCAAAAAATTCAAATTTCAAAAACTTCAAAAAAATCAATAAAACCTAAAATCCAAAATAAAACAAAATCAAAAAATAAAAAAGAAGAAATCTTCGAGTCATCGTTTCAAATAAAATTGTTGTCTTTATCTTTGTCTTATTATTGATTCTTAATAATGTGCAAAATGAGATAATTGTAGACACCTAACTTTGTCTTGAACAATTAAAATATATTCGATTTTTTAACTTTGATCCAAATATACTGGTTTGAATCAATTTGAACATATTAACTAATTGAGCCTATTTAAGCTTCGATTTGACCTATCATTTTCAAATATTTTGCATGGGTTGAAAATCAATCTCATAATTTTGGATCAATTGGGCCTGAAAGCCCAATAAAAGCCCAAGTTTTGTGTAGAGGGAGCCAAAGCCCAATTAAGGGTCCAACTTCAATTTTAACATTTTCAAGCCCAAAAATGTTTTCATTTTTTTTATCAATTTTTATTTTTATTGAAAAAGTAATAATCAAATCAAATCAAACATTTTTCTTAATTTTGATCAAAGAGACACAAACATTAAATGTTTGTTTTTACTTTTATCTTACTCAGCCACCCTACTTAGCTCCATCTATCATAGGCCAACATGGTAGTGATAAATCATCTGTTAAGCAGATCATTCTTTTTAAATTTTCTCTTCCCTTTCTTGGTCCTAAAAATGTTCTCAAGGGTTTTATAAAAAGGAAATAGCCAAAATTCTTTCAAAAATTTCCTAAGATTACCTTTCACATTGTTGCCAAAAAAACCCCAAATTGAAGCAACACCAGAACAAACCATTCGACTATTCCATTTTCACAACTTTAGTTGCCCACCCCATCACATCCCCGATCACTACCAACACAACCCCGTTCCTATCAGACAAACCCACCACTAACCACCACTGAAATAGCTCCCAAACTGCCATAAAAAACTAAAAAACTACATTTAAATTACCTACTACCAAACAAATTCCCACCTAAACAAAAATCTTCCAAATAACACAATACATAAATAACAAAAAAAAAAACCATTCCTCACTATGTGAGAAAGCATCAGTGCCAAATCAAGTTAAAAAGGAGGAAGGGTAGTATTAGCTTAAAAAAAGATAGGTTTGATGATTGAGAGAATAAAAAAGAGAAAAGGAAAAAAAAAAGAAAGAGGTTGTTTCGGCTAAAAAAAAGGGGGGATTGACAAACTAGAGAAAAAAAAGATAAAGGACAAAGAACAAGAAAAATAAGAAAAAAGAGAAAAAAAAATTAGGTTTGTTCGACTAGGAAAGGAGAAAGGGGGAAGGAAAAAAGAGAAGAATGAGAAAAGGGGTCGAAAAAGAAATGAGAAATAAAAAATAAGAAAAAAAAAGAGAAAAAAGGGTTATTAATCGGATTTAAGCAACTCGACCCAAATTCGCCCGTTAAACCCACTCGTTTCATCCTAAACCTAGTAAGAGCCCATTTAAAGCTAGGCACTCCTCTTGCTTTGGACTCGTTTTAGGTTTAAGGCCAAAATTTTATTTGGTATATTTTTTATAATTTTATGTTATGTTATTATTTTTTTTGTCTTAAATACCCTTGATTTTTTTTATTGAAGTAGTCTAATAATAATAATGATAATGATAATTTCATGATGTAAAAATGACCTTCATTGAGAAAGAAGTTCTAGAAATAAAAAAAACAAGATGATATTTTTAAGTAAAAAACTTTGAAAATCTTGTCTAGGTACTGTAAAAAATTCAAATGTTTATTTTTATAAGAAATGTTTCATTTATTTTAAAAATTATTATATTTTTTAATTTCACATAATTATTGGAAAATAAGAAAATAAATAAATATTTTTAACATAAAAATACCATTGCCATCATGAATAAAATCTATTTAGAAAAAAAATGAAACTTCATGCTACATGTATCATTTAATTTATGCTTATATTATCATATATGTATTATAAGCATTTTATAATAAATGTGAAATGGTAAAAAAATTTTAAAAAATAATGTTTCAAAAATAATTTTAGAGACTCTGCCTGGATATTAGAAGGAATTCAAATCATATTTTATGAAAGGATATCTTTTTCATTTTATCAAAAATAATTATGACAATTTAAAAAAAAAAACGATGTTATTAAATTCCCCTTAGATATTAGGGAAATAAAGAATTTTGTTTAACACAGAAAAATGGATGGATAAATAAATAATTTTTAATAAATAGATTATGAACAATAAGAGATAAAGGTAAGAATTATGTGATGGGTCATTTGCATTTGTTAACTTGTGTTTGCATCATTTGTTTGTATCATGTTATATCGCTTGCATTTTATCCTTGTCCAAGAAAACCAAAGCAATAAATGTGATTCTGAAAGAAATTTTTGGAAATAAAAAACTAAGGTATTGTTTGGTTCAAGAAAATACAGTTATTTTTTGTTTTCATTTTTATAGAAAATAGAAAATGTGGGTGAAAACATGATTGGTTGAAAAAAATAAAAATATTTTTTGGAAAATGAGAATGAAAATGGGCCAAAATTAAAGAACAAAAATAAAGATGTTTTTAGTGTTTTCAAAGAAAACATAGAGAATAAATGGAGAAGTTGAAAATATGGTTCTTTAAAATATTTTTTACTATTCACTCAAGGATTCCTTCACACCCTAGTTCGATTCATAATAAACCCAAAATTATTGTTCTTTTGCCTTAATCGAGTGCCTATACTTGCACTGATAATAATTATTATTTTATCTTCCTCTGTGGCCCTACAAACTAGCCGATTAAGGTATCAAACTTGTAAGAATTGCCAAGCACCCAAAAAAAAAATTACAAAGTCCATGTTGATGGTTATTGGATTTTAGAAAATCTCATGCAAGCAACTTCATATATTTTTTTATTTAGTTCATTTCTTTTCACAAAGCATCTCAAATGTAGTTTACAAATCAAAGGTATAGATTTAAACTAAACTTCAACTATTGGTTTCCATGATTATTACGCATAGGGTAAGGTTATATGTGAAAATATTGTGAAGGTTGAAACTTATAAGAATTTCAATTGTTTGAGCACGAGCATAGATGTGCTTTTTCTCAATCCTTTAGAGTTTAATATAGTTTTAAATATATATCATGTAACCTATAGGGTCAAGTATTATTTTGTATTTTGAAAATGTAAATACCAAACATGTTTTTATAATATTCATTTTTTAAAATAATTTTTAATTTTGTGTATCAAACATGTTTTTTAAAATTCAAAAAATACAAAATGAAAATTATTTTCAAAAAATGAAAATAAAAAATATTTTCTATAACCAATTAGACCATAATATTTCAAAGTAAAAATAATTTTTAAGACCTTACCTAAATATCGAAAGGTTTCACAATTATTATTTTTTATAAAGGGATATTATGCTAGATTTTAGGGATTATTATGAGAATCTCAATTGAAGAAATATTTTTCAAAGTTCCTCCTAGATATTGGAGAATTTAAAAAAAATTTTCAAAACTAAAGATTTTTATCTTATTCTTAAACAAAAAGTTTTTAAAAGATTTTTATAAAAAAAATAGAAAAATTTAGGGGAATTATTTTAAATATTAGAATTGAAATCATTTTTATCAAAGTGAAAGGATAACACATGATTAGCTAGTACTGTTTTTTTAATGGGCATTATAGGAGTGCTAACCTCCACACGTAACCACATGCTCCAGCCCAACTTTATTTTTCGTAGACAAAAAATTATATTTTTATTAAATTTTAATTAATTTTAAGATTTTATTAAAAAGAAAAGCTTTTTAGATGGCCTATCACACCTAATAAAAAAAAATTGGTTGCAACTTCCCTAGTTCTTTGAAATCTTTTAGAATTTTTGCCTAACAATTCCCAAAACCATTATAACTCTCAAAATTTTTCTCTGAACATATTTTTTGTTGATAAAACTAATAAATATGTCAGTAATTTTTTATATATTATAAGTGGATATTTTTAAAAAATTCTAGATATGCCACTACATCCAAGAAATGAGAAGTTTAAATCTCAGAATTTACAATCCTCTTTTTTTTTATGCTTAAATTGTGGCTTTTTGTTTTAAAAAAATCATTGGAAAGTTGTTAGCTTAAATAGCTCATCCTCCCTAGAATACTAAAAATGATACTAACAGAATTACATAACAGCAAAACAAATAAAGTATGAGAATTTGAAGAGAAAAAATGAGGGCAACAATTTGCAATACAAATATAAAATTGTGTCATAAAACATATATAATTGATCTTACCGTATGAAAGGAAAGAGGGAAAAACTTACATAAAGTTTCTTACTAAAAATGAGTAAATAAAAACTAAAATAAAAAATTAAAAGTAATAGATTGAAAGATCTCATTACATAGATCAATCGTACAAATTTTGAAAAAGTTTAATAAATTTTGATATATTTATTAAATAGATTTTTTTAATAAAAATATTGATAAAATTTTTACCATTGAATATAATCGATTAAATTTAAATTATAAATAATTTTTTTAATAATTTTTTTTTTACACATTATTTATCTTCACAATAAATTCTATCAATCTATCGGTTTATATTTTTTATCAAAATTTTTATTCACTTATTTTTAATAAGGAACTTCACAAGCTCCATCTTTATAACTTCATGTAAGTTTTATCCAAGGAAAGATACGTAACGCCATTTTTTTTTTCCTTCATGCTCATTTGTACAATATTGCTTCGGCTGTACCTTAAAACAAAGCCACAGTAATTACCAACTTTCAACCACTACTTGTTTGATAATGATAACTTAATTGCCGAAAGAGTAAACAAATGGATACATATGGATAATGCTGGAAAAAAATAAAGTTGTTTCCAAAGAAGATGAGCTGGTTTGAATTATTAAAACAAGATAATAAACAAAATCCTAGCTAAAAGGACGATAACGATGGCAATAATAATAGTTTTTTTTTGGATCTTTTGTAAATATTTGCAATTTGCTGTCATATCTTCACTCCTATATTCAAATGTATTTTACATTCAAATAAATTTTACTATTTCAATCATAAAAATATAGAAAACCATATGCATTTGGAAAATGCATGTATTATTTGTATTGTATGCTTATCTATAAACACGCACTAAGAAACGGACTATTGAACATTTTTTTGGTAATAAGATTGGCTTGCTTTTATTTAGTGGCAGATCCTTTAAAGAATAAAAATTTTGATTTTTTTTATAAATATATTATTTTCATACTAATTTTGAATTTTTTTATTAAATGATTAGTTTGGCCCCCTCAAACTTATATTTATTGTGTTGATATATATTATTCTTTATTCTATGTATTTATATTAGATATGTAGTTACAAAAGTTATTAATTTGTATCTAAATATTACAACTCTTAATTTCAAAATATATATATAATTCTTTAACTTGTGTTTACTTATTATAAATAATTTTCAATTTAAAATGAATAATAAATTTGTCAACATTATATTTTCACAAATATTTTAAATTTAAATTTAAGTTTAATATATATACAAGTATTATAATAACTAAAATTGACTTGACAAATATCCAATTGTGATTTTTTTTCTTAAATTAATTTTTCTACTGTATTCTTCATGCTTATTTTATTTGACAATTATTACATATCAAAATAATTAATATGATTAATTTAAATAAATTTTTATTTTCTTAATGTAAAAATACCATGTAAAAAATTAGAAGGTTTTAATTTATCATCAAAGTCTTTACTTTATTGTTTTAAAATTTAATTTATTTAAAAAAATATTTTTTTTTGATTTTTTCACTTTAACACTTGAAATATTAAATATGATAAAATAATGTGTTAATATTGTAAAAAAAATAATGATTTTATTTTTATAAAGAACATTATTAGTGATTTATAATTAAAAATTGTGAGACTAATTTTTTAGTATATTCATTTTGTTTTATATATATATATACATATATATATATATACACACATATATTGGTATGCTTATAATTATAAGTTTTGTTATTATATGTTTACATTTATTTTTTATTATTAATAGATTTAATGTATTTTGAAAAAAATATATTATAAAATATTACTTTGATCCCCTCAAAATTAAAAATCGAGATCCGCCACTGTTTTTATTTTAAAAGTACTTCCTCCATATTGTTTTGATGTATTCAAAATTTTATATATTTTTAGAGGGAAAATACTTACATAAAGTTTCATACATGAAATTTGTGAAATTCTTTATTAGAAATAAGTATAAAAGAATTAAAATCAAAAATCAAAACAATAGATTGAAAGATCTCATTACATAAATCAAGTATACGAAATTTGAAAATATCTTAATAAATTTGATATATTTATTAAATAGACATTTTTAGTAAAAATATTGATAGCTTTTTTACAATTGAATAAATATCGATTAAATTTGAATTATAAATAATATTTTTAATACTTCACATTAAACTCTATTAATATATTGGTTTGGATTTTTATCAAAATTTTTATTTACTTATTTTTAATAAAAAAAATTTTATAAACTTCACTTATGAAACTTTATGTAAATTTTGCTCTTCTTGGAGTACTCTTTTCCACAAATTAAACTCTGAGTTAAAAGGGAGATTTTCTTTTTATCAACTAGATTAATATGTGGTTAATTGACCTGATGATTGACTTCAAAGAAAAGTTATTAAAGTTAAAAATACTAAAACATATATATATTTATTCCATTTTCTCTTTATCATGATGCAATTTGTGTGCTGAAACATATAAAACATATGCGTATGCCCTAATAATGTACCAATCAATAGGAAGAATATATATATATATATATATCTTTAATTCTATAGAAAAAAGCATGGAAAATATCTTTGAGAATTGAAAATATCGGAATAAAATATATACAAATACATAAATAATACCAATGACCCTAACAAAATTCACAATGCGATAATAAAACAGTGAGACTTTTTTATTAAAAAATTAGAAATAATTTTTGAGAAATAAATTTTAATTGATTATAGAGGTCATATATTCCTTTTTTTTTTTACTTCTATTAATTAGTTTTTTTTTTTTTTTTTTTTTTGCTTTCTAAAGCAAAAGCAATTGTAAAACAAACAAAAAAAAAAAAAACCTAAAACAAAAGCTGTGTTTGGTACCAAAATGACAATATTGTTGAAGAATTAAAAATTTTAAAATAATTTTTTTGCAAAAATACTTTATTTTTACCTATACATAAAATAATACAATTATTTGAATGGATATTTTATATTTGATCTTTGATCATATTCAATTGCTAATGCTTTTTACTTTCTTCTTTTATTTTTTTTTTCAGTAGTTGTGATATTGAGTTATATTATAACAAAGATAATTCACTCGAGTCAATATTCAAATGCGAAACTTCTCAAATTCTAGTGATTTTAAGAAAAATAGAACTTAATAAAATGATAGCAAAATCTCAAAAGAAAAAAAAAAAAAAAGAACGAGGGAGATCCGTAAGCAAATGCAACTAGAAAGTATATTAATTATCGTTTTCAATTACTTTTAAGGAGCATGTGCCAGTAAGAGCTATAAATAAGGAACAGTGTTTCAATAATAAGAATAGAGTATTGACCAGTCCAACCAAATCAAATTCATTTTCTGGTCAAAAAGTACCTATACCTAAGGGCCCTAGTTGGTCAAATTCTTCAAGCAACATGGTAAAGATAGCCAAGTATTTTCACCAAATGGTCCAATTTTATAGAATTTTGTCTCTGCAAATTTTCATCAGACTCTACCTTTCTCTCTTTTCTCACCTGACCCCATTCTTTCATTAAAAACTGTGATGTGATCCTTGACAAAAGTCACCGTGTGCTTTGCCCTGGAAAAAAGTAGCAAACTTTCAACACTTGGGCCCAATCTCTTCCTTAAAAGACCCAAGCTAGGGACACTACCTAACAACAAGGCAGGTACCTATGTCAGCGCACACTGGTTTCGGTTCAGGGTGCTGTTCGAGACCTGCAAGAATCGGTCGATTTGGATACGGGTAAAGTAAATTTCCAGATTTAGGAGTCTCCAAACTTGGAGCTCGAGTCTCGCTCTAGACACCTGGATTCACCATGGTACAAAGCAGAAAAGATTTCCCATGGTATGATCTCTTGTTTGCTAGTCAAGAAAATCCATACATTTTTCCCACAAAACACTTGAGATAATCTTACCATGTCTGTACTCCTCATCATGTTAAAGACAGAATTCAATTTAGCAACTACCTGAAAAGAAAAAAAGAAAAAAAACGTAGCTAGGTGATATTTTCACCCATGATTTTACTAGTCATTTTCCGAGCACTCAAGGAATGTTTAGTCCTAAGAACGCTATCAAATCAGAATAGAAATGTACATAAAAGAGGGAAAAAAAATCTAGCGAGAGCACTTAAAAGTATTGGTAGCACCCGCATCTCGGCTTTTGATTAAATTCGTCGCTGAGAATTCACGAGCATTTTTCTTTTTTTTTTTGGTCTACGTAATGGCATTTAGAAATAGACCTGAAAAAATATTCCTTGTTTCACATGGAAATCGCTAAGCTATGTTTGCTAAATATGCTTGTTTCACATGGAAATGGCAAAGCTATCTTCTTTGCTTGATATGAAAGTTTAGCTTTCACATCCTTTTATCCTTTTGAATCTCCTGGGCTTTGACTGAGTTGAGCATTGGAAATGCATCTATGATTACAAATTACAAATCCAGTGGGATTCGTATTTTTCTCCCATCAGAACTTTGAGCCATAAAACACCTCAACAGTTCTTTTAATACATAGGAAGCCGCAACTGAAAATAGAGAAAATGATTATAAATGTTGAAATTTAAATTTATTGTTATCAAAAAGTTTAAAAGTAAAAGAGTTTATCTCATCTTTAAAATTATATAAAACGTCAACTTAATTGAAATTTATGGATTCATGACTTTTATCTGCGAAATTTTTAGACTTACAGATGATCTATCAACGAAAGATTTCAAAACGTCATCTCTTAAAGATAACATCATTTGACCTAAGCTTAGATTCAACACCTCAACAGTTTTAAACCTTATACTGCATCATAAAATATATTTCCTTTCCAGCAGCTTGCTCTTATCGCTACTGCAAGTGTGTAGCATCATTTTTAAGGAAAATACTACTTGCTTCACCTGAGACGATAAAATCTCATGGATTCAACTTTAAACATTGTATTTGTAATAAATTGACTATCATAAACTGGTATGCCTCATCCTTGAATAATCCAATGAATTTTTATCATATTAGATGATAGAAATAGTAGGGATAAAAATCTAAATTAAATAGGAAAATTACTCAATTTCTAAACTGAAATAAATTACTCAGTTCCTTACTTCCTTCTTTGCACAATCAAGACCAAAGAGAGAATCTTTAGTCTATTTGTCAATTGCATTTAAGGATGTTAATGTTTCCTCACAGGAGGAAACAGTGCTAATAGAGTTGCTCCAAACGTGAAAACAATATCAAGAACCGACTTCTTTTTCCACTCAACCTCCTATTTGTGGATGAAAATTCATCAATCACTAATTGAAAATTAAAAATTCACCTTTAAAAGATTATATTCAGTAGATTTATAATTTAAATCTCACATTTATAATATTTTTTCCTATTCTCACACTGCTAATTAAAGATTGAAAATTGCTTCAATTAAAAATTTAAATGATATTAAATAAATTTACACTATATGTGGATTGAGAGAAAGTGAAAGAAAGGAAAATAAAATAAAATAAAGTAATAAAAACAAAAAAAACTCTTCTTTTATTTGAATAAATTTTTAATTTAAAAAAAAAAGATGAAAACTCAATATCCTTTCATATTCCTTGTAATCTTCTTTTTTTTAATACCTCAATATAGGAAAAATGCTAAGGAAAGTAAAGTTGAAAAAAATTTATTTTTATAAAAAGATTATTATATTCATATTTTTATTATAACATTAGATTTGATTATATAACTTATATTTCCTACAAAAATAATTTCTTTTTATGAGTATCTTATATAACATCATAATTTATAAATATTTTATGATTTTTCAAGTCTTAACAATAAAACAAGTCAGATTATTATTAGAATAAATTAATAAATTGAATTAAACACAAAATTAAAAGTAAGTCAATAACTAATTAATACATTTTACCTTATTAAACATGTTCAATTTTGTTTAAAAATATTAGTTTATCAAAATAAGTAATATAAAGATATATTTATATATTATATATTATTTTATAAAAAAAAGTTATAATTGAAAAAAAAATATTATAATAAATTATTTTTTTCTTTTTCGTTATATATTCAAATAATGATTATTAAAATTTTTTTATTTTTTTTATTAATTTTAACTATCCAAACAATTAATACATGTACCATTTTTTTCCTTTTAAAAACTTTTCTATCCTTTCTTTATTTTTTTTCCTTTCCTTTCCTTTATTTATATATATACATAACGTTATAATTTAAATTTCAATAACTATAATATTTTTCCTTATCCCTTGTCCTGCCGCCTCTTACGTATAAAAGAAAGTTAAAGCTGTTTACTTGAGTACTAAGCGGATTAGTCAACCATGATTCCATTCAAGGCAAAACCACAATCTAACACATCAAGTTTTCTTGGCTTATTAGCATCATAAGCGACTATGCATCAATTTCACTCCGAAATCTAACCTGAGATTGGAGGGATTTATATTTTTGGTATTTTCTAGAAATTGACTTGATGCTTTATGATCTGCTAAAATAATTCTCTCAAACCCACTTCAATGCAAGAGCTTCTTCCATCAGTCATCTAACCTTCCACTATCACATTTCTCTAACTTCAAGGCTCTCCCACTAATGTTCATTTCATGGTAATTATTTCCAGCAGGGAACATGCTGAAAAAGACGGAATAAATCACTAAGCACAAAACAAGGGAAAAAAACAACGGGCACTTAATCCTTGTAAACTGTTTGTAGTGAGAGTGGTTGAGAGCAAAGATATGATATATGTGGAGGCTGAGTCAGTAATCAGTAAAGGACAGTGACCAAAAAGAGAATCAAATGAGTGAGAGCACTTGCTTCCTAATGCATCGACACTGAGCTCATAAATTGATTCCCTGGAGACACGGCTGCCCAAGTACCAGAGCCCCCACCAGCTCCAACTCAATCCAACCCCACTAGGGCGCCCTTGCAATTCCTTCCCTTTTCACTTCCTCCCTACAACCTGACCTTCCTATCCAGCAGCGGTCACGAAGAAAGCTCACCCAATCAGCCTTAGAAAGTGGATAACTGTTTCTTTCAACCTTTCATTTCCGCCTTTTTTTTTCTTTTATTTATTTATTCCTTTTAGATAACACGTTAAAGAGACGCATATCAATACAATTTGATTAAAGTAATCGCCTACTATTTTTTATGCTGCTTACGGTCTCCTCAGGTTTGGAATTACTCGTGATTTGAGGGTTAATGGTGGAAGTAATATTATTTGGTGGGGTTAATTATGGTAAGACGGAAAAAGTTATTTTTAGTTGATCGTTTTTTTTTTTTTTTTATTGAGAAATTTGAAAGTTTGGATTTTGGTTAAACATAAATCAGATGGATCCCACAATCATGAAAATATGACGAAGAGAGTATTTTTTACTGCTTCATTGATAACGTCTCCGTGGCACATGTTCGGTTTTGGCTGTGTTTCTTTCACTTTCCTTTCTCAATTTCTCTGATCTTTATGTCAAGTTTAATTGTTTTTAGTTTCTTGCCTTCCAATTTATACAATAAATAATAATTGTCCATATATTTCAATTTAAAACAACATCAGATTTGGCATTTAAATTGATTTTAGGTTCAAAAATATTTTTATAACAATTCACACATGATTGAATAATGATCTATCTTGATAATGACTTAATTTATTAGGATAAAAATTACTTAACAAAATTCTTTATTTAAAAAAAATGGTTGTATAAAAAATTCATATATTTTTATATCATAAATTGAAAATTGTATATTAGGATATATTATTCTTTGAGATTAATTCTATAAAAAAATTATAAATATGAAAAAAAAAAAAAAAAACCTCGTCTACCGATAAAAGTGAGTGCATTAATTGATTGGAACCAATTTAACCAATAAAAATAGATCAAATCGAATTTATTTGGTTTCAATATTAATCAGTTAAAAAATTATTTATGCAATTAACTTCATCCTTTTATTGATTTTAAAATTATAACAGAATAAAACCGAACTAATTGATTTTATTAATTTATTTTTAAATATATTTTAATATATATGATATAAGTACAACAAAATTCATATAATAATTTCAAATCACATAAATAATATAATATATCATTTATTTTATATATATATAGAACAACTTTTACATAATAATATGAATTATATTTTTTTAATAATTAAAACCAGTCAAACCAATTTAACCATTGACTTAAGGTAATTTCGATTATTTTGATTAGTTACTTTAATTAAGTTAATTCCTCTTTTGATTAATTACTTTAGTTCAATAGATTATTTCAAATTCAGTTTTTAGATTTTAAAGACTGACCCACTGAAAGTTCTCCCCCCTATTCTAAACCGGTAAATCCCTGATGACGAGTTTTTATTACCTTACATGAGCTGTGGTGCACAGTAAAATATGTCAATGGCAAAGCCAGGACTTTATCTCAATTTGCAGAATGTATACAGAAAAAGAAAAGGAAAAAAAAAAGTGGTACTTTGGTTTATAGAATAGCTAAAAGGGTCTTTCATAACTAGGCTTCTTCGTCCAAACTCCGAACTCCATCACCCATCTATCCCATTAAATCTGCACACTGCATATGCTTTAACTTTATAAGCATCTTTTTGCATTTTCCCTCAGTAGACCATCAAAATTAAATTACTACAGCTGATAGCATCTGCGTAACATTAACGTAAAGAGGGAGACAAGGGAAATGTCTCAACCCATAGGCGCTACGAGAGACCAGAGTGGAGCAAGACAACTTCCTAGACTCTTAAGCAAAAGCTTTGTTGTACGATCCCCCCAAGAATAAATCAATAACTTTTTGAACAGGATAATTTCACCAATAAGATCTTTTAATTTGCCTCACAATCTGCTTTCATAGGCAACACTTGAATCCTGACGGAAACCAAATTCACACAGAACAAACCATCAATGATAAGTCACGGAAAACTCAGGAGGCTTAATAGGTGCTACTAGCTGGCTAGATCCACTTGATCTTCCTGATCCTAATGGTACTCCGAAACCATTTGAGAGGTTACTGGCAAAAGGTGAAACTACAACCTATTCGGCTCAACAGTTTTTGACTGCCCTTCATACATTCAATCCCGATCCTCTAAATTGATGCACCACATTGTACAGTAATGCATCTCATGGAAAATGGAAGGAGCCTCACCAATTAGAGATCATGAAATACTGACTGAAACACAAATCAGCGAACTCCACCAAAAATCTTTTGTTTCTAGATATGAACAAGGCAATAATTCCCATAAAACCAACTGATGCAGCAGGAAATAAATTATATTCAAGAGTGGACAGCACTTATGAGTGGTTAATCAACATAACATGAAAAATGCGGGCCATAAATGGTAAATAAAGATTTTCTGAAGCTGACTTAGCCACAAATCTAAACATTACTACAGATCAATGGATAGAATCATACATGTTAATCATTGGATAAACTAAGCAAGCACCAGTAACTGTCTGAAATATAAGAAGCAGCTTCTGTAAGGTGACTTATAATACATGAAAGGTGAAGGTATGCTTTAAAGATAGCACAGTTGAGTCAAGTGGCTTGACCTACATGAAATTAAAAAGACTTATAACGCTAGTCCACATAACCGACGGGATGACCATCACTTTCCACTGTAGATTTAAAAAAAATCAACACAAGTCACAAACAGAGAGAGAGAGAGAGAGAGAGAGCAAGTAAGTTTATGTGTGAAAGAGTTTATTTCAATTTGCTTACCTATTCATCATAAGAGTTATATTATCTCCCTTAAGAAGAATCCTTCCTGAGAAAACAAACAAATAAATAAGATGACATGCATCAACAAGGGAGAAAACAATAAGAGTGAGACAATTCACCTAATGACTTTCTGCTCTTTTTCTTGATGTTAACTTCTTCAGCATCATCCAGAACCAAATTCATGTACTCATCAAAACCCTGTAAAAGCCAAACAGGCCAATTAAGAAGCTGATTATTAAGATTATCAATAAGATTATATCTCAGAGCGCAAATATGAGTTTCAGTTCTTGTGCAGTCAATTGAATTTTCCAAACAGTCATAATCATAATTGAACATTATATATGTATACTTGCAATTTATGACATGTTATTTCTTTCATGCATTCTCACATTCCGTTGTACTGCACAGAAACAGATCCATTGTTGATTCATTTTACCCACATGGTTACAGATCTAATGTCATGTTCAAGGATCTCATTTATATAAAGGGCTCTCATAGCCTGATCCAGCATGATCACCTTTTGTGACTCAACCAATCAAACCAGTTAACACATCAAAAATTTTGTAGAATAGTCAGGCACAGAATTAATTATGAAATTTAGAGCATCATCCTTCTTTAACCTTAGGTATATAAGACATTTCAGAAACATTGGCTTGGACTCGGATAAAGAATTATTAAGGGAATTCCGGAAAACCTTTTTTACCAGGCATACATAGCACATACCAATTATGATACATGGGACTCTATTTTTTGTCTTTAAATTAGCCAAATGGCCATTTGTCACCATCTATGTTGCTTGCACTTAGATTTTCAGTGAAGCATTCACATCATCATGACTCCAAACAAACACGGCTATGGTGTCAGATTTTGGCTGACTTGGCAGGGGAGAAAATAATCCCCCAAATTAGACCGAAATGTTGCCCTAACCAAAGTTCTGTTCTTTATTTTCCTCACTCTTTTACCTTTCAATTGTTGTAGAATCTTCCTCGTACCCCACACAATAAACATTCAATTTATAATCATTAGGGAAATGGGAAGAAGAAGCTTGAAGAACCAAAAGAGAACAGAACATTAGATATAGCTAAGAAAGAGTGAAAAAAGAGGCCAAATCTAGAGAGAATGAAGCAAACCTGACAGAGGAACATACCAACATACCAACACAATAAACATACAATTTATAATCATGTATTAGGCATGTCAAACACTTAGATACATACTAACACCCAACAGCAGTACTCAAATCCAAGCAACATAAGAGTTTCAACAATCTGCCTTATTCTTATTAATAACACACTGTCTATCGCATTCCTCACATATCACCCACTCGTTTATTCTCCCACAAACATTAATCCCATCATGCTTTCCTTGAGCATTACATCTAATTATCATCTAAATCTCACACTTGCCATGCCATACTAGAGCTTTCTAAAAAGCTTCAGCTTTTCCTTTCTTGATCATGTCTTCCCCCTATAACATGTATGCAACATTACACCCTCGATGTAAGGACACCCTATTATATTTACATAATCCTAGATCTCTAAGTTGTCACATCATAGTTGAGCTTTCTAAAGCATTTTGCTTCTTCCTTTCTTGATCATCTATTCTTTCCATGAAATATTCATCATTATAGCTCTTGAAGAATCCCCTACTATATTTTGGCCACTCTATTAGAGATCAGAACTAGAATGTTTGCAAAAAAAGAGGACCAAGAAAGAAGGAGGTGAGGGCAATATTTAGGACTTCATAAAGACAGTGTGATGGCAAAAATAAGCTTAGAGGGCCCCAAATTAGTGGTTTTCAAGGATCACTTATTAAAGGACATCAATCTAAAATAATATCAATGAATGTATGAAATAGTGATAACGAATATAATAATGGTGAAATTAAATCATGAAAACTAACAAGGTTATCTTCTAATTTGATCGTCAAGGTTTGTAATGAACTTGCTTTTAGGGTGTTGAGGAATACTTCAGATTGTTTACAAGTCTAAAATGTTAATAAAATGCAAAAATAAATTAATTTTAATAATAAAAAAAAACTCAACAAAGTCACTAGAAATCCAAAGGCATAAGGTCAAAAGCTTCACAACAAAGGTTGACATTGCTTGAAAAAAAAAAAAAAGACTCAACATAATCACTAGAGTACCACAAGGATAACGTTAAAAGCTTCACACCAGAGGTTGACATTGCTCCAAGCAATGCTAAAAGAAATTCTGATAGGTAATAAATTCTCATGGCATGACCCTAAACAAAAGAAATTGCTTACATTTATCCAAGCCTGCACTCATGTCCCTAAGAGGGCCTGAGGTCCAAGATGTAAAACTAAAGATATTTGGAGATTATGGTTTCATTTCATGCAAAGTCTTCCATAAACAGAAATAAGCACAAAGAAAACAGCAGTCAATATAGAAGTCTGTAATTTCCTCGTTACTAGCGATGTTAATATGGTCTTAAAAAGCAAATTCGATTAAGTTGAAGGCTTTGGAAGTTGTAAACATATATAAGGAAATGATATGATAAACTATTAAGTTGAAGGCTTTGGTTGTAAACATATATAACCAAATGATATGATAAACTATCTCACGGCACAACGAAGAAAAGAGCCAATAAAGAAATCGACTGAGTATCTTGGAACATAATCGAGTCCATGTTTAAAGATGCAACCATCAAGGGGAAGGCAAACTACTCAAGATTAGCCTATGATAATCAAGTATGCGAAACAAAGAAAGAACCTTTTTCAAACAAAATGGAATCAAGTACAAGCAAGCAACAATACTAAAGCAAAATATAATGTAAGAAATAAGAAATAGAAAGTTTCTATGACGACTGGCGACAGCAGCATTAATACTACCAAATGGATTGAAGATTCAATATTTAAATCAAATGAAATCAAAGAAAAAGCTGTCTTTCAAAAAGAAAATCCCAACCTTGATAGTTGATACAAGAGTGAAATAAAACAAACAAGAACAAACAGACAAAAGCCATTAGTGCTACTTTTTTTGGTTAAAAACTCATTAGTGAAATTTAAACATACAACAATGTCAAATGACAATTACTGCATAATTTTGGAATATCTTATCTACTTGTTAGGGTCATTTCAAGATAGTATAGAAGGAGCTGACTTGAATCAAGCCATTAGGGTTTCAGGAAGAGATAGGTTTGTCAATTTGCCAACAATCCATATTCAGATATTAGTCAAATGGTTTTGGCTTGTGTTTCCCTTTATGTTTCTTTTTTGCTTCACTTTCTTCTTCCACCATCTTCTTTACTCTTTCTCCATCATGATTTTTTCCTTGACTAAATTCACTTTGGCTAAATTGGCAGAGGAGATATTAATCCCCCAAATTAGACCGAAATGTTGCCCTAACTGAAGTTCTCTTTCTTCATTTTCCTCACTTTTTTACCTTTCAATTGTTGTAGAATCTTCATCCCATCCCACACAATAAACAGACGATTTATAATCATTAGGAAATGGGGAGAAGAAACTTGAAGAACAAAAAGAGAACAGAACATTGGATATAGCTAAGAAAGAGTGAGAAAAGAGGCCAAATCAGGAAAGAATGAAGCAAGCCTGACAGAGTACGAGAAAGGAACAGAGAAATATTGAGAAACAAAGAAAAAGCCAAAAGAGGTAAATATGAGAAGTTTATGGGGCTGCTACAACTTTACTGATTGGTTTAAATTCAGTCACGTGATGTCCCACTTTTCACCTTGTTATTGCTGCCAACCGCTTTGTCATTTTCCTCAATCCCACTTCCGTTCATTTGTTCAAGCATAATTTGTGCCAATAACATCAGAACTGTAAATTATCTACTGTTATAGGCTGGAAAGGAGATTGATTGCTTTTATGATTTTGTTTCTCCTCTAAAGACCCAAAACCAAAACACAAGTAACCATTTTCTTTGCATAAAAGATACTTAAACTACTGATATAATAATATTAACCATCTTAACATTTATATTTGGACAAAGAATCAGGGCCCCTCTGTCCTTGTTTCGAACACTTTATAGTTGTATCCCATGTCTTCAATTTCATGTAGTAGACATGTCAAACACTTTAGATACATACTGACACCCAACAGCAGTACCCGAGTTCGAGCAACATAGATCATGACATCAACTTCAACAATCTGCCTTATTGTTATTAACAACACACTATACCTCTCATATCAACCACTCCTTTATTCTCCCCCAAAGATTAATCCCACCATGCTTTCCTTGAGCATTACATTTAGTTATATCATCCTACATCTCACACTTGCCATGCCATGCTAAAGCTTTCTAAAGAGCTTCAGTTTTTCCTTTCTTGGCCATGTCTTCTCCCTATTAACATGTATGCAACATTACACCCCTTGAGGTAAGGACGCCCTGTTATATTTACATCATCCTAGATCTATCAATTGTCACATCTTAGTTGAACTTTCTAAAGCATTTTTCTTCTTCCTTTCTTGATCATCTCTTCTTTCCATAAAAAATTCATCATTATAGCCCTTGAAGAATCCCCTACTATATTTCAACTGCTCTATTAAAGATCAGAACTAGAATGTTTGGAAAAAGGATGTTAAAAAAAGGACCAAGAAAGGAGGAGCATACAATATTTAAAGTATTTAGCTGTCACATGGCATGTGAAGGAGTTAAGGTGGATCGTATATTGCTTAAGGAAACATTTCAAGGAATGTTTACAGCAAAATAAACGAGGATTTGGAAATGGGGGTGAGGGCAATATTTAGGATTTCATAAAGAAAGACAGCAAGATGGCAAATATAAGCTTAGAGGGCACCAAATTAGGGGATTTCAAGGATCACTTATTAAAGAACATCACTCTAGAATAATATCAATGAATGTATGAAATAGTGATAAGGAATACAATAATGGTGAAATCAAATCATGAAAACTAACAAGTTTATCTTCTAATTTGATGGTCAAGGTCTGTAATGAACTTACTTTTAGCGTGTCGAGGGAATACTTCAGATTGTTTACAAGTCTAAAATGGTAGTAAAATACAACAATAAATTAATTCTAGCAATAAAAAAGCACTCAACATAGTCACTAGAGATCCAAAGGCATAAGGTCAAAAGCTTCACAACAAAGGTTGACACTGCTTGAAAAAGGAAAAAAAAGACTCGACATAATCGCTAGAGTCCCACAAGGATAAGGTCAAAAGCTTCACACCAGAGGTTGACATTGCTTCAAGTGCTAAAAGGAAGTCTAATAGATATTGGAATTCTCATAGCCTGACCCTAAACAAAAGAAATTGTTTACATGTATGTAAGCCTCCACTCACGTCCCTAAAAGGCCCTGCGGTCCAAGATGTAAAACTAAAGATATTTGGAGGTTATGGTTTCATTTCATCCAAAGTCTTCCATAAACAGAAGCACAAAGAAAACAGCAGTCAATGGGAATGTCTGTAATTTCCTCAATTACTAGCAATGTTAACATGGCCTCGAAAAGCAAATCCGATTAAGTTGAAGGCTGTGGAAGTTGTAAACAATTATAAGGAAATGATATGATGATAAACTATCTCATGGCAAAACGAAGAAAAGGGCAAATAAAGAAATCAACTGAGTATCTTGGAACCTGGGATTTAAATTGCAATAACGGTTACGTTTTCGATCACGTTGCGTTTATCTTAGTTGAGGACATAATGAAGAGCCTTGTGATCACTATGGTCATCGTAGTTGTGAATTTTTTTTAATTTTTCGCAATTTGCTATAAAATATAGTAAATATAATTATAATCATAAAAATTCTTATTTTATGATCTTTAAGGTTGTTTAAGATATTTCATCTCTTTTATTTACTTGAAAAAAATATTCAGAATTTTTTTGAATATTTGATTTTGCAGCATAATCGAATACAAAATCATAAATTAATAAATAATAAAATCAAGATATAATCATTTAACTTTAATTATTTTTCATCAAAATTATACAAAATATTTAACCCTTCAATTTTCAACAAACATTTTTCCCTAAAATTTCTCCATCTATATCATATTAACTATTAACTTTTTTTCAATTTTAAACTTCTTTCTTATAAAATTTCCGACCACTAAAATTTCTAAAATTTTCTACAATTAATAAATGCTTTCCTAAATTAAAAAAATCACACAATAAAAAACCCCTCTCTCAATCACTCCCATATGCCTTCAGCCTCTAATCCCTCCCTTGTCTCTCAACTCTCATATATCTTTATTTTCCTTTTGCTTTTCACCTCTGAGTCTCATTCTCAATTTCTCAAACTCTCATCTCAACCTCTCCCTTCTCAATTCTCTTTACTCATTCTCCTCTATCAACTCTCAAACTCAACTCCAAAAGGCCCAAAACCCCACCCTAGGTCCTCTCCCCTAAAGCAACTCGTCAAAAGCCTCTCAACCTTCCTTACAACCCCATGATTCGATGATTTACTTTGCAGTTCAACCCACCCCACATCCCAATTCTCGACCAAGAAAACCCACCGTAATCCACCCAGTGACCCAACCCTAGCCATAGCCCCTTACTACTTCAAAGATTCAGAGCATAGAGCCTTAACGATGGATAGAGGAGCCCCCACAATTCAACGGAAATTTGCAAAATTAAAAAAAAAAAAGGGTAATTACTTGCCAATTATCTTATAATAGTTGTGTGTTGATTACGTTGGATTGGTTGGGGCTGAATTGATGTTGATGTCACATTAAGAATTTTTTTTTTTTTTTTGGTTTAGTCTCTTGGATGCCCAATAGTTTCTTGAATACCCAACTTTTTGTACTTTTAATATTCTAGCTTTCGACAAAAAATGGAGTCGCAGACCATTATGCCGATTTTCACAGCCGCTACCCACCATTATCAATGTTATTGAAATTCTATCCAAATTTTTCCAATAAAGATGGCGGAGAGAGGCACTACAGCAAAATCGCCACCACTTTTCCACTACTCCCGCTATTTAAATCCCTACTTGGAACATAATTGAGTCCATGTTTAAATATGCAACCATCAAGGGAAGGCAAACTACTCAAGAATAGCCTATGATAATCAAGTATGAGAAACAAAAAAAAGAATCTCTTACAAACAAAATGTAATCAAGTACAAGCAAGCAACCATACTAAACTAAAACATAATGTAAGAAACAAAAAGTTTCTACAACGATTAGCAACAGCTAGTTTTCAAATCCATCTATTAAAGGAAGCATTAGCAATACCAACTGGATTGAAGATTCAATTTTTAAATCACGTGCAATCAAAGAAAAAGCCATCTTTGAAAAGAGAAAATCCACCCTTGACACAAGAATGAACGAACACAAACAAGAACAACCAAACAAAAGCCATTAGTGATACTTTTTTGGCTAAAAACTCAGTGAAATTTAAACATACAACAATGTCAAATAACAATTACTGAATAATTTTGGAATATCTTATATATTTGTTATGGTGAATTCAAGATTGCAAAGAAGAAGCTGACTTGAATCAAGCCATTAGGGTTGCAGAAAGAGTTGGATTTTTCAATTTGCAAACAATCCAATTTGGTATGTTAGTCAAATGGCTTTGGCTTGTCATGTTTCCCTTTGTTTCTCTTTTCATTTCACTTTCTTCTTCCACCATCTTCTTTCCATGCTCAGGCTCCATGATTTGTCCCTTGACTAAATTCACAATTTTCTCTAAGGTATTGGTGGTGGTGATGTCTGATAATTAGATAATGATTTATGTAACTCCAAATTTTTTCACATCTTTATCATCAGAAAAGTTTTCTATGAATTCTTGAAAGATTTGTGAAGCAAATTTCCCTATTTGTAGAACAAGAAGCAAGCAAGCCTTCATTTTCTATCAACCTTAGAGTTATTTAGTTAGCCAATCAAAAGCTAAATATTCCTATTTTATAAGACTGTCTAGGCCTTTAATAATCTTCAGAAAAAAAAAAAAAAGCTTTTCTTGTTTCTTTTTTGAGCAAACCCGAAAATTTATAATTAGAAATTACAAGCTTTTTTTATGTAGTTTAGTACCTGGTTTTGAATTTTACTCTTCATGCATTTTTCTTTTTAAGAATTTAAACTTGCCGAATAGGTAATTTGAATATATAGAGCTAAAGAGTCTTAGTTCCTATTGTTTTTATTTGCTTGAATGGAAAAAGGACACTACAGCTTTTAGCCTTGCTTTCTTTTATAGCACCCTTTTACTTTAGCTATAGTTTGGATAAATACTTAAGATTGTTTTAATTGTTACAATTGTTTATATTGGTAATTCCGTCCCTTTTGAGATGCAATCATGATTTTTAATGTATCAAAATTTATAATAATAATATTTAAACATGATCTAGAGTTTTTCATAAAAAACCAACCCCAAAAAGGCCATATTATGAAAATGCCTCAAAAGAGTATTTTAGTAATTTCACCTTTTCAATGTGCAATAATATTTAAACATAATTTGAAGTTTTTCACGAAAAGCTCCAGATCATAATTAAGTTTTGTTTTATAAATTTTGGTACTTTAAAATCATGAAAATCAATATTGAATCATGGGATTTAGGGAAAATCATGAAAATTACTTAAAAAACTAATAAAGGTAAATTTGTAATTTTACATTGTATAACTCCATATAAAGACGAGAATGTGCAGGATATTATTTGAGCCCTTAGATTTTAAAATACCATAATCCATATAATCCAATATTGATTTTCATAATTTTAAAGTATCAAAATTTTTAAAATACCATGGACCATTAAATTATGGTATTTTAAAATCTAAAGGCTCAAATAATTTCCTGCACATTCTCTTGTCTTTATATAAGATTATACAATGT
The DNA here is from genome assembly GCF_002303985.1 of Durio zibethinus. The sequence continues at coordinate 22,703,625 of NW_019168159.1, forward strand.
AAAATTACAAATTTGCTTTTATTAGTGTTTTAAGTAATTTTCATGATTTCTCCTAAATCCTATGATCCAATATTGATTTTCATGATTTTAAAATAACAAAATTCATAAAATAATATTTAATTATAATATGAAATTTTTTATGAAAAACACAACCCAAAAAAGTTAAATTATGAAAATGCCCTTCATTTTGCTAATTTCACCCCTTTGGAGGTGCAATCAAGATTTTTAATACATCAAAGTTCATAAAATAATATTTAAATATAATCTAAAGTTTTTCACAAACAACCAACTCCAAAAAGATCAAATTACGAAAGTACTCCTAAAGGATATTTTAGTAATTTCACTTTTTTGAAGTGCAATCAAGATTTTTAATACATCAAAATTCATGCAATAATATTTAACAATGATTTGGAGTTTTTCACGAAAAACCAACCCCAAAAAGACCAATGGACGAAAATGATCCTAAAAGGTATTTTTGTAGTTTCAGCCTTCTTCAGGTCTAACAAGATTTTTAAAAGTCTAAATCATAATTTTATTATTAAAGAGTCTCAATTGTCCTTATCAATCACAAAATCCAAAGGTTGACTCCAGTTTGACCAAATTTGACTAGTTTGACTAAATTAACTTTTAAATCCACCTTTGACTTTCATATTGATTTTTGCTACTTTTCTTGCATCAACCTAAGAATCAGTTTGTTCAAAAACCATGGAATTTCCGTAAAGCTTGAAAAATCTTAAAAGAGATCCGGGTCTCAATTTTCAAAGCATCGTAATTGACAAGATCATATCCAAACAAAATTAGGTGTCTACAAACCCTAACAATGTTTTATGCAAAATCACAACTACTTAACAATAACATGAAACACAAGCACTTAAAAACAGCAGTGAGAATCATGCAAAACCAAAAATATCTACATTCTATTTCTATGAAACGAGAATTTATAACATTGTTCTCAACATTTATTAGTCTAAGGTATAAGACACACCAGCAGTTAAAGCTTACGACTCTATTGGAGGGACTCTATTGGAGGTCTCGAGGTCGAAACCTGGGTTGAGCAGGGAGAGATCTTTGCGAATGGGAGAGAGCTACCCCTCATTGTGTAGCCCAATATCAATTGTAGTAAGCAACAATGTGCAGCAACAGTTAAAATTTCTAACACAATTCAATTAAAGAATAAAATCTTTACCACAATAAATAGCTTTAAAATTGCTTATTTAAAGAAAATTTTCCACCCTAAACTTAAGAAAACTATACACAACTTACAATAATTCGACCTTCAATCCTCAAATCTTTCTGCTCAAAAAGCCAAATCTGAATGCGAGCTTTCTGGATAATTTCAAATGGAAAAAAAAAAGAAGAACAAAAGGCAAAACAACCCATTAACAAACAAGCAAAACCAAGTATGCCCAGAAAACCCAATGAAGGAAATGTAGCATTAAATAGTCACTTACACTTTGGAGAAACCTGAAGATCAGGTTCTGTTGCCGCAGAAAAACCGTGCAAGAAAATTAAAAAAAAAAAAAAAGAAAAGAAAGAAATCAGTAAAATGGGAGAGGTTTTAAAAATAAAGGAAACAATGAAAGAGGAACATACGATGGGTTGAGTCATGATCCTCTGGACTTTGGTGCTCGCCATGGCTGTGGAAAAGTCGACTGTTTTTTTCCTCTTTGTCGAAAGGCTTGAGTAGCTGAGCTCTTAAACCCTAGCTTAGAAATTAGAATTGAGAGAGAGCTCGTTTTAAAGAAGAAAAAGCAAAAAATAAAGCCTCCCGAGTCCCAACGCACACCTCACAACTTTTACAGTTTTTTTTTAATACATGAATAGTAACTTTCTTTAAGAAATTTTTTAAAATATCACTTAATTATTAATTTTTTTTAATTAAATCATTTCAATTTGAGTAATTTGTTTTTTGTTGCTAATTACGTATTGATATGATGTTATCATACAAGTTTCACGTAATACTATCTTATCATTTGATAAATCAAGCGACATTATTGATATAATATTATAAAATTTAAAAAAATAAATAAATTTTAATCATTTAATTTTTAAAAAAAATTTATTCTAATCATTTAATTCTAAAATTTTATAATTTAATCACTAATAAATAAATCTTTAAATTTTATAAAAAAGTATAAATAAATATTTGATATTTTATTACATAAAATTAATGATAAATTTTTATTTTATTGTAATCATACTATTTAAATTTAAAAAATCAAAAAATATTATTCACTTGTAAAAATTATTAAAAAATATTATTTCACATTTTTGCCATTCAATTCATCTAAATAAATTCAATTAAGTATTTCATATTTCATAAAATCAAAATTTACTTTTAATTTCATTTAGTAAAATATTAAAGGAAATATAGATAACAAAATAATATAAAAATAATTTATTTATATTAAATTTCACAAATCATTTATAATTCAATAGTTATAAAGTTTTGTTGAATATGACATTTAAATATTAATAATTTCACGAACAATGGTGACCAAAACTTAAAATTTTAAAATAGTTACTTAAATTTATTTAGATTAACTGAACAACAAATATTTGAAATAATAATATTTTAGCAAATTTGACAATTGATTAACATTTTTTTATTTTTCAAATTTAAATGATATAATTATAATAAAATAAAGTTCATAATTTAATTTCATGCAATAAAAATATTGAATGTTCATTTTTATTTTTTTTATAAAATTCAATGACTTATTTAAGTATTGTTTTAATAGGCAATGTAGATATTAAATTTTTTCGAATTATCCAATTTCATTCATTGGGTTTGAGCCTACTGTTTTTATTTCATTTTCATTTTTTACTTTTGTTTTTATTTTATTATTTATTTAGTTTTAGAATTTAATAATAAATAAGATATTAATCAACTATTAAACAAAAAAAAAAACAAAACAAAACAAGAAAAGATAAGAAAAAAACACAAACAAAAAAAATAATTAATAAAAAAATAAACAAAGAAACAAAAGGGGTCGGTGACAATAAATGCTGTGCATGACACCATTACCACCCACTCCCCTGTAAGTCACGAGCCTTGAACCTTGAGACACCATAACCTGCACGACCTGCTAGTGCACCAACCCATCATTTGCCCTCAATTGCCACCATCACCTTGGCAACAAGAGTTGTAGCCGAAGCTTTATAAATAAGAGCTCCATAAACGCCAAACAAAAAAGATGAGTAAGTCCCTGCCTAAAAGCCTAGTAAGAAAAAACCCAAAAAAAAGAGAGAAATTTTGCCAAAAAACTAACCAAAAAATTACTAGAAATCCTACCTAAAAAAAGAAAAAAAATGGACACAAGGCTTTTGTTAAACCAAAAAACCTTTTCGTCTACACAGAAAATTAAAGAAAAAAAAAAGAAAACCAAACACAAAATAAAAAAATAGTCCCATAGGATGAGGACCCAACTCCATCAAACCCCGAAAAAAAAAATGGGTTATTTTTTACTAAAAGTTTGAGGCTCAATCTATATTGATCTTTCTATAGATCAAATGGAGCTTTTTAGGATTTTTTTAAATTTTTTATGCAAATCACTAACAGCCGGCAACTGACAACACATGTCATAACGTCTAGATCCCGGAATCTATCGCTAGACATTGACTTGAAGGAAGTTGCCACCAATCTTTTTTATCTAGGTGCGATTGGCCACCTAAGGAATCTGTCTTTTTAGGGAACACCTAAATTTAAGGGTCCTTAAAAGAATAGGTTCAGGTCTACTAACCAGAACAGGATTCGGGAGTTCGGTTACGTGTGAGGAAGGTTATAGCACTCTCACAACACCCATCAAAAGATGGTACCAGCTTAAATTTGTGTTATCCAATGAGCCTTAAAATTTTACCAAGCAATTAATTATTAAAAATTATTCTCAATTGACTCTAATACTTTAGCAAAAAATTGAAAAAATTCTCTCACCTCAGGAGTATGCAAGAAAACTACTGTTTCACTTGCATAGGCTCATCGTTGGATTATTTAACATTAAAAAAATAAAAAAAAATAAAAGAATGATTGTTTTTACGCAGGAAAAATTGATACTTTCAATTTTTTCTCAAAAATATTCTTTTGAAACTTTAATTTCGAGAAAAATTGATGCTTTCAATTTTTCCCCAAAAATCTTTTTTGAAAAAAACTTTAATTTCGAGAAAAATTGATACTTTCAACTTTTTCCCAAAAACATTTTTAGAAAATTTATTTTTAAGGAAAATTGATACTTTCAACTTTTTCTCAAAAATATTTTTAGAAAATTTATTTTTAAGGAAAATTGATACTTTCAACTTTTCCCCAAAAATATTTTTAGAAAATTTATTTTTAAGAAAAAATGATACTTTCAACTTTTCCCTAAAAATATTTTTTTGGATTTTATTTAAGGAAAATAAAATAATAAAACAAAATAAAAGAGAAAATAAAAAAATAAGGAAAAATAAAAAAAAGTAAAACAAAAATAAAAATAAAATAAAGATAAAAATAAAAGAATATTAAATAAACCTAAAAATAAATAAATATATAAAATATATAAAAAGAGAAAAAAAAAAGAAAAAAAAAAACCTGGAGCGGCTGGCTTAAGGAAGAAAAATGGCTCGGAGAACACGGCTCGAAATGTCGACTCGGCTCGGCTAACGGCTCGGGGAGGCAGATCACGTGCAGATCGAAAAGCGGGTCGACGCTCGAGTCGGGTCGGATCTTAACAAAATGCGCGAAATCTCTAGGTTATTTAACGCAAAAACGACGTCATTTTGGAAGGGTATATAAGGTTGATTCCTTCATTTTTTCAGCAGACCGAGCCTCCTCCCTCTTTTTCTTCCTTTCTTTCCTCTCCCTTCTCTTTAAAACACCCGAAGAACTCCAGTTGAATATTCACTGAATTCTGAAATTTTTCGTTGAAATCTAAGTTTTTCGTCGAAAGTTCATCGAAAAGCTGATCAATTTCTGAAAATGTTGTCAAAAACTGAGAAATTGGCCAAAAACTTCAAACTTGCCTAGAATTTTCGTTGAAAAATTCATCGAAATCTGAAAATTTTCCACAAATTTTCAGAAAAAAATTTCGTCGAAAAATCTCCAAAAAATTTTTTCCGATTCCTAAAGCTATTCTAACGCCTCTAAACCCTTTTTAGCCTTCAAATCTCTTCTGTATGCCTTTTTCTCTCAATCAGTAGCTGTTTTTCTCTCTGTTTTCTGTGTGTTCCTTCTGTTCCTAAGGATCCTTTTTATAAATCAAATAGATCAATCTCCTAGGATCAGGATTTCAATCATTAATCTAACATAACCTTTGATTGAAAATCCAATCTCAAATAAAAAAAAACCAAAAATATAATGAAAATAAATCAGATAAATCATTAACAATAAATTAAAATTAAATAAAAGATAAATTTAACATCTCTGATAAATATATTGTATATTACAGATTAATTTTTATTTAATAATGATATTTATTTAAATACATAAGAAAAAATCAAAGGGACTTTTTAAAACAATATTAAAATTAAAAATTTATATGCAAATCTTACTATTTGGACCACCCAATTGACCCTTGATCAACTACGCACACTGTAGGTTACTGGGTATATTGGTCAGGGTTGGTTAAAAGAAAAAAACTTTTTTTAAAAAAATAGAAGAGGGAAATGAGCTAAAAAAAGGAAATTTATATATAGGCAGAAAGGGGTCTAAAAACAATGTCGTTTGGGAGATCAAGGTTCTGCACGCCAACCCGCGACCTGATTTAGGTTTGTGTAATAACTTGGTGACTTGCCTTTGCCCCAAGCCTTAACCAGTTCTGCTAAACCGTTTACCCGAACCGAATCACCCCTAACTAGTCCAACTGAACCAACGTTGATCGGTCAGGTTCAGGCTTTTTTAAATTTTTTTATTTAATTTTTTTACTTTAACCATTTTAAGCTTTTATTATTTTTATTTATGCATGTTTAGAATTTTTAATTTTCTAGAATAAATATTTATTGCTTTTTTATAATAACAATAATAAATAAACAAAAATAAATAATGAAAAATAAAGTTTACATTTTTTATAATTTTAAGTTTTATTAAAATTTTAAAATAAACCTTGTAAAGTAATATAATAAATAACTAAAAGATAATAATAATAATAATACTAATAATAATAATAATAATAATAATAATAATAATAATGGTTTCTAAATGTTTGATAAATTTTAAATTTGAAAAAATAATAGGAAAAATAACCAAAAATAATATAAAAATAATGAAAAAGTGTAAGAAAGGAAATTTTTGTCTAATAATGCGATTCTAAGATACTCCAAGTAGTGATATCTATGAAATCTTTAGGTAAAAAGTTTTTTTTTAATACTACCAACGTATTTGGAGTAGTTATAAAAAAATTTTAATATGATAGAAATTTCTCTTCTTTTCTATAAATAATAATAATTTTATTAAAAAATAAAATGTTTTAAAGAAAAAATAAAATATATGCATCAATATATTGTAATTTGCATTGCATACATGAAATATTTTTTATGTAAAATAAATACGAGCCTCTGAAGGTAAGATTCTAAGGTATTCCAAAAAACGATGCCTAAAAAATTTTTGATAAGAAAAAATTCTTTTATTGTTGCCAACATACCAAAATATTTTAAGAATTATTTCAATAAAATGGTTCTAATTTATTTTTCTCAAACAAAACAAAATAACAAAAAATAAATAATAAAAAATAAAGAAACAAAATTTCAATAAATAAAAGAAGTCAAGAAAATTATTTTTGAACACTGAAACTAAGACTGTTCTTGTCAAGGATTAATAGATAACACATAATTAATTAGTACCATTTTAAATGGATACTATAGAGTTACTAATCATTCCCCACGAATAACCAAATCCAAAACCCAAACTATTTCATAGACCATAAAATTATCTTTTTTAATAAAGTTTAATTAATTTTAAGATTTTATTAAAAAGATATGTTGTAATAGGTGGCCAACGACCTAGCCAAAAAAAATGGGTGGCGACTTTTTGTTTTCCTTTTCGTTTTCAAATTCATTGAATAGCTCCAAAACCACTATGATAGTTTAGCGACTTCACTGAAGAAACCATTTTTTCTAGAGTTAAGCTACAATTAATTACATGTTATCCTTAGTTTGATTTAAATAGTCTTAATTGGTATTTCATTTTAATTTCTTATATTTTGATTTTATTTTAATAAAAAAGAAAAACCAATCAAAAAAATCAAAAACAAATAAAAAATAAAAAGAGGAAAATTTTCACATTCAATTTTTTATATTTTTTTTTCATTTTTCATTTTATTTTTTTGTATATATTATTCTCAATAAATTAAGAGATATTTGCACATACAATGATACTTTACACTTCATGCATGAGCTTTATATCTGAGCTCTATCCCTTATAGGAGGAAGTAAAGTATATATGCTCTCGTAAGGAGATAACTCCATAATGGCAAGTGAAATACTTTCACTTAAATTGAACATTTCTATTTGTAGCCTATAATGGGTAAAGATTGGGGTGCTTTACTAGTTTAACATAAAAAATAGTGATGAACAATTTGGGAACCTTAGATGTATGCTAATTTGAACCAAGTATATAATAAGCCATAAGAATCTAACTTTAGGTAGAGCCTCACCTACCTTTTTTGTAAAAAAAATACCTAATTTCAAAACATGCAAAAATAAAAATCGTATGTTAAAAAAAACAAAATGAAAAAACAAAAAATCTCAAAAAATAATTTCCTAATCCTAAACCACATCATCACACTAACTTAATTTTGTTTTCTTTTTCATTTTACATAAATCATATCATACAGTTCCACATTGAGGTATTTGCTTTAAGACATCTTTTTTTTGAAAAGTTTTTCATGGATCCTGTAGAACTACAGATTTGGTCATCAACAAACAAACAAGATGAAAAAATAAAAAAATCTCAAAAATAATTTTTCTAATCCCAAACCACATTATCACACTAACTTAATTTTGTTTTCTTTATCCTTTTACATAAATCATATCATACAGTTTCACATTGAGGTATTTGCTTTAGGACATTTTTCTTTTGAGAAAATTTTCTTATATCATGTAGAACTATAGATTTGCTCATCATCCGTAAATGTCCCTTATAAGTCATACAATGAAGTACATGTTTGGTTGAAGAAAGCCTAGCAAAAAAATGAATATTGTTTGCCTACTAGTTATGTGTCTGAGTTACTTGAAAAGGTGCATGTGGATTTCACACAAAATAATTTAAAAGACTTAGCTATCATTTGGATCAGTTAAATGAAAAAAAAAATAAAAATTTTACAAAAAGTATGAACAAATTGCATCCCTTATTTCAATGGTGATCGACAAACAGTTAATTAAGGCATTTATACAATTTTGAAATCTGTCTTATAGATGCTTCACTTTTAATCAGGAAGAACTTATGTCGACCATTAAAGAGTACTTAATTTTGCTCAGGATAGAACTATAATGTCTAGATAAAGTGTTTATCCGAAAGTCAAAATTAGGTTATCACAAAAATTTGGTCAAGCTTATAAAGGTTAAAGTAAAAATGATATATTTTTTCGTAAAGCCTAAAGGTGAACATCTCGATATCCATTGAGACTTTTTCTTATTCAAGGGCATTTAGATGATGATCAAGGTATGGCTGTATTTACTTTGGCATTATATGACATGTGATCTTTTTTAAGATTTTGGGCTACATCGAGATAATCGTGGTGGGCTTTTTCAAGCAAATTATAACCTAAACAATTAATCCTACACCAATCGTCCTTGTCGAAACCATTAGGCCATTGAATTTCTGTCGACGAAATGGAGAAAGACAATTCATAAGGTGTGCACTATTGTTGTATGCGTAGGTTAGAGTCGCTTCAAGTGTGAAAAAAAGTGCATTCTCAAGTTGCATATTCGAAACAAGGTGTAAATAAAAAAATTTTGCAAAAGCCAATGGCTGTCATTAAAGACTAAGAAAGAATGGATTTTATTTCTGCAAAGGCTTATTGATGATGAAATATAATAGATGGCACCTTGGATGCCCCACATGCTTATATTGTATCGAATAAGAGGTGAACCATAGATACCACTTTAGGACTATGAGGTTTGGTAAGTTGCATTCCATTGATAGTGTTAAGGCAATTCGATGTAAAACAGCTTGTTCTTGCCACTAATGGCTTGGCTCAAGTATAATTCACTTATGGGGAACCTAATTCACCAAGAACATCGGATCAGTTAATCCAAGCATGAAAAAAAATATGAAGAATGAGATTAGGGCCTTTCCATAACAAAGTCACTTCTAATTATTAGATTAAAAAATGAAGCAACTTAAAGATAAGATAGTCCCTTCTGATGATGGCTCATATTAATCAGCTAACCTTTAAGCAAAAGTGCAATTCTCAAAAGTTGAGCTTATTGAAAAAGAATTAACTGTTGAAAAAGAAAAAATAAAAAGAGAAAATTTAAGATTTTATGAGAAAATAGGACAATTAAAATATAAAGCAGAAGTATAATAGAGTATATAGGAGAAAGTTATAAAAAAATGGGATGTGGCCAACAATAATTTGAAAATTTTGCACAAAAAAAACAAGAGATTACAAGTCCAACTTAAAATTGAAAAAGTCACCAAATCTTACCTTAGCTAGTAACATGAAAATGAATGAGCTTTGAGAGGAAATGAACCAATGAAAAGGCAAAGCTAAAAAAAAGCAAGAATAGGCCACCATAATTTCTCAAGAATGCTAGAATTACGAGGGATTATTCTTTACAACTTCAATGAGATTGGTGGAATACCAGAAAGAAAATGAAAGGTTGAAGACTATACAGGCAAAAAAAAAAAAAATAAAGCACCTTAAAGTACTAAATGAAAAAGAATCACTTCACAAAATGATCTAAGGGTTGAAGTAGCAACTGCAAAACCACAAGAACCATATTTTAGCAATAATAGATGAATGGCAAAGAAAAAAAAAATAGATCTTCACATGTGATTCAAAAAGAGATACCCATATAAAATGAAAAGCAGAAAGCTTAGAAGGCAACAATAATAGAGACCCTAACCAATTGAGTTTGCAAGGTGGTAAAGAAAGTATAAGAAATGGTTGAAAAGGCAAAGGTGATAAAGCGAAAAGTCAATCCCATAAGAGAATATAGATAACGTCTAGTGAACTTTTTAGATGAGGCTAATGATCATTCTAAACAAGTCAAATGTTTCTATGGATATAATGGTAGAATGATAAACTTTATGCAACAAAAGTTGTTTGGAATGAACAAAAAATTTTTGTTTTGAAATTTGTCTAAAAGCAAATATCTCTCACTTGCATTCATTCATCATGTGTACCACTTTTATTTTAATAACCATTTTTTTAAAAAAATCACAAAAGAAGACAAAAAAGAATTTCAACACATGGCATTTTAATTTTTTAAAAAATTATGATAATAAAGGTTCAAAAATAGCTTGCTCATAAAAAATTTTAACTTAACCTATTCACCATTCATACAACATCAAGACTCAAACAAGAATCATGAAATAAAAATAGGTTAGTCGATTTGAAAGGATTGAGAAAGCACAAGAAGAATTAAAATAGGATCTTAATACAATAATAGACATGCTTAAAAATCTCAAAAAATGAAAAATGGTGAAAAAAATCCTAACTTTAAAAAATAATTGTTGGACATAATAGATCTTATATACTTTTTAAGGTTTGAGCCCTAGCTACCCTAAGCTTTTTAAGGAGCCAGAGTGTAAAATTTGACTCCCAAAAGATATCCATATCCTTGTCCAGGAATGACATTCACACCTATTTTAAGATAGTTTCAAAATTTTGCTAATCTTATCATGGTAAAGAAACCATTGGAGCTAGTCTTGATTCTTGACTTAGATGATACTAAGGAGAAAAAAAAAGTTAAAGCTGAAAACATCTAAGAAAGTAGAGATAGAACCATTCAGTAGAAGATAAAATTAATAGAAAAAATACTTAAAGCCGTAGAAAAAATAGATTTTTATGGCTCTACGGATGTAACTGAGCTTTATTTGATCCAAAATAAGGTCATTTCACCTAAATTCAAGGTCTTTGAGTTTGAAAAATATGATGGCATAAAATATTCACTGACTCATGTCACTATGTATTATTGTAAGATGGTGACGCATGCTCGCGATAAAAAGTTACTGATACATGTATTTCAAAATAGCCTTACGAGTTCTGTAGCTAGATGATATTCATTTTTAGAAAAGCTCATAAGGATATTTTTTACACAATATCGACATATCATAGATTTGGCTCTAAATCACTTTGTCTTTGTAAAGCATGAAAAAGAAAATAACTAAAAACTTTAAAGAGTACGCGTGAATATAGAAAGATGTGATCACACAAGTACAACCTCTTCTCACTGAGAAAAAGATAACTGTTATATTTATTAGCACCCTAAAAGCACATACTATAAAAAATTGATTGATAATGCAATAAAAAATTATACAGATATGGTGATCTCAAGTAAAATTATAGAGAACACTAAAGAATGGCAAGCTCAATGTAGGAGAGACAAGTAAAGTAAAAAAAGGTAAGGCTCTCAAAAAAAATGAAGCTCAAATAGTGAACTATGTGGGGTAACAGTCTAGAAGTTTCACTCCGTACCCTGTACTAATATACCCAACCCATTGCCTTTTCATAAACAATATTACATCCATCCCTTATCCATATTAGTTGGTACAATAATCAGCTTATCTACCTCATTTTCAATCATTATTTCAAAGACCACATATGCATACAATCATCCTGTTGTACCTACTAGACCAAAATAGAGACTTAACCTAAACGGTGGTCTAAAAGCCTGAAAAAACCTTAAGAAAAAGCCTCTTTTGACCCTTTTTTATGACATACACTGACTTATTCCCTTGGCTTGTTGAGAAACATTTACAAGCCCCTACTATTGTTGAATCATTGAAACTTTTGTATTCCCAAATGATATGATCTTAATGCATATTATGATTATCAGTATGAAAATTTAGGCCATTCTATAGAGAACTACACTACTCTAAAGCATAAAGTGCTATAGGTTAGTTAATGAAAGAGTATTAAACTTTGATACCAGCTAGTGAGGAATCCCAAATGTTAATGAAAACCCTCTACCAAATTAACTAGATCAGTAATAAAAGCTTTGATTGATGGGCGAGAATGTATGAAAAGAGAGATAGATAAAGTCAAAACTCTAATAGCTAAGGTGTTTGAAGCTTTAGTTATGGCTAATATATTGAAATAAAGCCTTATAATTGCTCCTAGGATGATTAACTCAACTAAGAGCTATAATTATCATAAAGGTGTTTTAGGGCATTTTATTAAGAATTATGATCAATTCCGTCAAGAGGTACAAAAGTTGATAGACATGGGTTGAATAAAATTCTATGAAGAAAGGGAATATCTAACCAAAGTTGAGGTGCCTACCATTAATGCAATGATGAAATTTGTGTATAGACCAATGATGATCTATTATGATGAGAAATCGATCCTAATGTTAAAGAAGCCTATCTCCTAATCGGTGGTGACTATTAAAGTCTCTAGCCTTTTTTCATACCAAAATGATAAAGTAGTACCATAAAAGTATAATTACAATATTTTGATAAACTCAGATACTATAAACATAATGAGCGTAAGAGGTATGACTTAGAGTAGGTGATGTTACACTCCAAAAAATGTGAGAGTAAGCTAGAAAAGAATAAGTCAAAGTCAAAAAGAAAGAAAAAAGTCAGAGTAACCCTATAGCAGTCCCCAATAAAGAATACTGAAAGTTAATCTCTGAGAATGATGCTTGTGAATTCTTAAAATTGATAAACCATAGTGAGTATAGCATGGTAAAATAGTTGAATAAAATACCAGCTAAAATTTCACTATTGTTATTCTCGCTAAGTTTAGAATCGCATTGTAATATTTTATTAAAAGTGTTGAATCAAGTATATGTGTCCCACAATATATCTATTGAGTATATGGAATAGCTTATTGGTAATTTGGTAGTCTCAAATTATATCTCTTTTAGTGATGAAAAGATTTTTTTTTTTTTAGGGTCAAGAAAGTACCAAGGCTCTTTATATTACTATGAAGTACAAGAGTCATATAATGCTAAGGCTCTAATCGACAATAGCTCATCAATTAATATTATTCTTATGACTACTTTGGTAAAACTACTTGTTGATGGATCTTACATAAAGTCTAGCTATATGGTTGTTCAAGTCTTTGATAAACTCAAAGAAAAATGCTAGGAGATACAAAAATGCCATTATAGATTGGCCCTTGCATTTTCAATGTGACATTCTAAGTCATGGATATTTCTCTCCCATACAGTTACTTATTGGGTAGGCCATAAATTCATACATAGGTACTGTTCCATCCTCATTGCACAAGAAGGTTAAATTATTATTAATGGAAAGCTTATATGTGTAGCAAGAGAAAAAAATTTACTAGTAACTCAACTGATAAATACTTTTTATGTGGAAGTAATAGATGAAGCCTTCGAATGCTCTTATAAATCTTTCGAGATTATCAATGCTATATATGTGGCTGAAAGATCTAAATTATATTTACCACACCTATCTACAACTACTAAAATGGTCATCAAATAGCTTACTGGAAAGGGATGACAACCTGGAGTTGAACTTAAAAGAAATTAACAAGAAATCACAAAGATATCAGTAATATATATATAAAAAAAGATAGATTCAACTTGGGGTATAAACCAATAAGAGGGGACATAATAAAAATGATAAATGAGAAGAAAAAAAAAGATTTGAGCCAGAGTCAGAGTCAATGGTCATTCCTTACCTCTATGACTTTTTTCGTTTAAGAAGATGTATTTATGTAGATTCACTTGAAGCCTTAATTACAGAATTGGTAGAAGCTTTTTTTGAGCAAGCCATTCAGATGGTGGATAAGGAAAAAAGAAGAGCCAGGATGATAAGTTGTTCATGCACCTTTGTTCTTTCGACTATGAGCTACGTAATTAAAAAGCCATAAAGCTGTCTGTTGTTTTTTAAACTTTTGAACAGTAATGTATTGTGAAATTTTAAATCCCTAATTGCTTGTTCTAAAAGCATTAAAAGATCTTTCGTGGTGTTTTATATTTTTTATTTTAATAAAAGACTTAGAAGATGCATCTGCATTTTTTCTCTTTCTTTTATTGCCATTCATTTGATCCATTTCTTTTTTCATTCTCCCTTTATTATTTTCTTGCCATTCCATTACTGTGCGCGAATATTCTCTTGATCTCATCCACTTTTAGATTCACAAATAATGAATATGAAGATAATTATAACAATAATATTGGATTCAATTTTGAAAACTCAATTTATATTAATGAACTTGATAATGAGGAAGATTTAGATAACTACACATTACTTCCTAATTTGTTGAAACTAATAGAATATGAAGATAAGCTAATTCAGCCCCATCATAAAATTATCGAATTAGTGAATTTGATGATGATGAAAATAAAAGAGAGGTTAAAGTTGATACATTCCTTTCACCAGTTCATAGGCAAAGGCTAGAAGAATTGCTCCGAGAATACATAGTTGTGTTCCATGGTCTTACCAGGATATGTTAGGACTTAGTACTGATATTGTAAAACATAAATTACCTTTAAAGCCGAAATGCATGCCGGTACAGCAAAAATTAAGATGTATGAAGCTGAAAATGTTGTTAAAAATTTAAAAAAAATGAAAAAGTAATTTGATGTTAAATTTTTTAAGGTAGCAAAATATCCTAAATGAGTAGCAATGTGGTGCTAATTCCCAAAAAAGAAAAAAATGTGAGAATATGTATTGATTATCGAGATCTGAATAAGATGAGTCCTAAGGATAATTTTTTTCTGCCTTATATCAAAACCTTAGTGGATAACACTGCTCAACATTTCACATTTTTTTTTATGGATGGCTTCTAAGGCTACAATCAAATTAAGATGGATCAAGATGATATAGAGAATATAATGTTTGTGACCATGTGAGGCACATTATGCTACAAAGTCATATCTTTTAGTTTGAAAAATGCTAGTGCTACTTATCACAAAGCAATGGTGACTCTCTTTCATGATATGATGCATAAAAATATAAAAATGTATATGGATGATATGATTACAAAGTCTCATAAAAAAATATCATGTAGTCAATCTAAAAAAGTTGTTTAATAGATTGATAAAGTTTCAGCTGAAGTTAAATCCTGTCAAGTATACATTCAATGTTAAATCAAGAAAACTACTAGATTTTATAGTCAGTGAAAGAAGAATTGAAGTTAAGGATGGCAACAGGTCAAGTTGAGGTAGGTTTTTGCTTATCCCAAACCTGATCCGACTTTATATTCATAAAATCCAAACCTGACCTAACCCAATGATTTTTTTATTTTTTTATACCTAACTCGACCCAATAGTCCATAAACCGTACCCAACCAAACCTAACCCAAAATTAATAAAATATTATTTTTTAATATAAATATAAAATTATATAAATATATAAATATAATTAATTAATTAATTAATTAAAAAATAAATTATATATATATGAGTCAAGTCAGGTCGGGTTACCTAAAACCCAACCCCAACCCGACCTTGACCTTTCCCTACAATTAGCTGACCCGATCTGATTCAAAACTCAATTTTAAAAAACAAAAACTTGACCCTATGAGATCGAGTCGAGACGAATACCATCATAGGCAAATTGGGCTGCCAACCCTAATTGAAGTGGATCTAGATAAGGCATATGCCATTTAGAATTTATCTCATCCTTATACCCCAAAAAAAGTATGAGGCTTTTTGAGAAGATTAAACTATATTAATCATTTCATTTCTCAACTTACTTACAAGTGGATCCTATTTTTAAAACTTAGTAGAAAACATGATCCAAGAGAATGGAATGATAAATGCCAAAAAAACTTTTGATAAGGTCAAAAAATACTTGTCAAATCCACTCATATTGGTGCTATCAATTCTAGAAAAACCTTTAATTTTGTACTTAATAGTACATAAAAATTTAATAGGATATCTGCTAGGGCAAAGGATGAAACTAACAAAAAGGAACTAGCAATTTACAACTTAAATAAAAAGTTTACTGATTATGAGTTTAAGTATTCACAGTTGGAAAAGATATGTTATCCATTGGCATAGACAGCTTAAAGGTTCAGACAATATATGCTTTATCACATTAGTTAGCTCAAAGCAATGTTAGATCCTATTAAATATATCTTCAAGAAGTCTTTCTTAACAGGGAGAATAACACGATGGCAAGTTATGCTTTAAGAATATGATATTGTTTATACAACTTAAAAAGCTATTAAAGGAAGTGCAATAGCAAGTTGATCATGTGGTCAAAGATTATGAATTGATGAAGCTCAATTTTCTAATGAAAATGTGATAGTCATTAAAGAGAAAGAACATATTGAAAAATTATAGATGATGTATTTTGATGGAGCTGCTAATGCTATAGATCATGGTATTGAGGCAATCTTAATATCTCCTAATAGACACTATTATCTCAACACAGCTAAATTAAATTTTAATTGCACAAATAATGTGGCTAAATATAAGAGTTATGTTATGGGTTCATAGGCAGCAATTGAAAAAAAGATCAAAATATTTTATGTGTTTAGGGATTCAACTCTGGCATTTTATCAGTTACAAGGTGAATGGGAAATGAGAGATTCAAAGTTGATTTGGTACCATAAATACATATCTGAGTTTGTCAAGTCTAGTTGAAGCATCTATTTAGAAAGGAGAACCAAATTGCTAATGCACTAGTTACTTTAGCTACAATGATCAAAATAAATACAAATATCGAGATCCAACTTGTCAAGTTAGATGTAAAAGATGTACCAACACATTGCTTAGGTATTACAAAAGTAGTTGATGGGAAACCATGGTATCATGATAATTTGTAATATGTCAAAAGTCAACAATATTTGGAGCATGCAAGAAAAAATGATAAGATGATTATCAGAAGGCTAGCTATGGGTTTCTTCTTTAATAGAAATGTTATTTATAAAAAAAGTTAAGATCAGATGCTCTTAAGATATATAAATACAACTGAAACAAAAAGATTATTGAAGAAGTGCATGACGACATTTGTAGGACATATGTGAATGGTCATATAATGGCTAGAAAAATTATAAGGGCTGCCTATTATTAGTTGATAATGGTGAGTGATTGTATTGATTATGCTAGAAAATATTATAAGTGTTAGATTTATGCTGATAAGATTTATGTTCCTCCATCAATTTTGCATGTTTTGGCTCCTCCATAGCTATGCTCTATATGAGGCATAGATGTCATCGATCCTATCACTCCAAAAGTTTTAAATTGGCATAGATTCATCTTTGTAATGATTGATTATTTCACTAAATGGGTAAAAGTTAAAACGTATGCTAATGTGACATGATTAATGGTATGCAAGTTTATAAAAAAAGAGATAATATGCAGATATAAACTTTCAGAGACAATTATAAGTAACAATGCCAAAAACTTAAACAGTAAAATAATGAATGAAATATACATTTAGTTCAAGATTCATCATCATAATTTGACACCATATCATCCAAAGATGAATGGGGCAGTAAAAGTCACGAACAAGAATATTAAAAAGATTATTGAGAAAACAATTGATACTTATAAAGATTGACATGAGAAGTTATTTTTACCTTATATGCCTATAAAACATCAGTCCAAACATCTATTAAGGCTATCTTATTTTTGTTGGTTTATAGAATAGAAGCTGTGTTGTCAGTTAAAGTAAAAATTCTCTTATTAAGAGTTCTTATGAAAGTTAAGCTAGAAAAAGTAAAATAAGTCAGAAATCACTACGAGCAGTTAAACCTCATTGTAGAGAAAAGACTTACAACATTTTACCATGGCCACTATATCAAAAGAGGTTGATGAGAGCACATAATAAGAAATTCATCCTCATCGCTTTTAAGAAGAAGACTTGATACTGAAAAAAATCTTTTCAAACCAATATAATAATCAAGAAAAATGGACATCAAATTGGAAATGTTTGTTTATGGTGAAGAAAACCTTTTTCTGGTAGGGCATTGATTTTGGCAAAAATGGATGAAAATGATTTACCTACTCCGATAAACTTAGATGTTGTGAAAAGATACTTTGCTTGAAAAAAAAAGAAAAAAAAGAATAATAAGAGAAAAAAGGGATGTATCTAAGCTAAAAACCTGAAAAGATGGCTTGGATATAAAGGAAAAGCATTATCAGGAGATGACTTCACAACATATGTGCAAACGTAGTTTGATAAACTCTTAAGAATCAAGGATGTCATTTGGTTAAGTTTTGGAGAAAGAATATGAGAATAATTTACTCATGATTATGTTGTAATCATTATTTGGGTGCTTTTGTTCCTACTCAAACACTTTTGTTGCCATGCACTTTACTTGTTTGATGAAATGTGTTTTTTTTTCTTTGAAAGTAATGCTTATCCTTTTCTGTATCTCATTCATTATCTTTGTTCACCTTATGAATGAATAGGAGAAACGTGTGATTGCATTTTGTTCATCTTGAACTTAAAATGATAAAAAATAAATAACACGAAAGATCTCAGTATTACTTTTTAAAAATTGATAAAGGCAAGTAAAAAATGACAAGAAAAATATGACAAGACATTGATATTGTAGACTTCTAGAAAAGAAAAAATATTATCAAGAAAAAATGAAATAATCAGATGTTAATAACATATTGTTCTATGGCAATTGTTGAGAATTCTGATAATAAAAGCAAAATTAATGAGAGATTTTGAAAACCTTTTTACCACAATTGAAAGTGAATAATTTTGATTACATTACATGAGTTGCATCTAAAGCATTCAGTATATGCATCGATGAATGATTATTATCATAAGTTATAACAAGGATAGGGATTTTTCACATCTTAATGAAGAACAAAATTTTGGTTTTCGAAAAAGGATAATGATCAAAGAAAAGACTTTAATCCTAAAAAAAATTTGCTTTTTCAAAGATGTGATCTCAGTTTCGAGAAAAAATAAATAATTTTAAAATTATTGAACCCTACTTAGAGGAGCTTTTTTCAATATGAGAATTTTTAAAATTGATTGAAATTTTGCTTAAAGGAGTCTTTTTCAATATGAGAATTTTAAAATCGTTAAGCCTTTGCTTATAAGAGCTTTCTTCAAGATGAGAATTTTAAAAGTCGTTATGGCTCTGTTTTGAGGAACTTTTTTCAATATGAAAATTTTTAAAGTCGTTAAGCCTCTGCTTAGAGGAGTTTTTTTTCAAGATAATAGTTTTTAAAATTGTTAAGCCTCTAATTAGATGAACTTTTTTCAAGATAAGAATTTTAAAGTCATTGAGCCTTTGCTTAGAGAAGCCTTGTTCAAGATGAGAATTTTTAAAGTTATTGAGTCTCTACTTAGAGGAGCTTTCTCAAGAGAGAAGTTTTAAAGTTGTTGAGCCTCTGCTTAGAAGAGATTTTTCAATATGATAATTTTTAAAGTTGTTGAGCCTCTACTTAGATGAGTCATTTTTAAGTTTTAAAAAGTTATCAAATCTCTACTTAGAAGAGCTTTTTAAATTTTCAAAAGTTGACTAACCTCTAGTAAAAGGAGCATTTCAATTTGATTTTTAAAGTTAAGAGTTTCTTGATTTGATAAAAAAATCAAAAATAAAAATCTTTAGACTTCAGACAAAATTGTTGTCTTTGTCTTTGTTTTACTCTTGATTTTCAACAATGCGCAAAGAGAGGTAGCTATAGACACCAAATTTGTTTAGATTTTTTAAAATTAGGCCTAAATTTTTTTCTTAAGACGGAGACTATATTTGGGATAAGAATATTGAAAAAAACTTTTTCAAAGTTTTTTAAAATTTTTTATGAATATCATAGGCAATTGATGATCGATTATTGGCAATTAACAGTGCACATGTGATTTCTAGGTATATTAGCCAGTGTTATTTAAGAGAAAAAAGTTTTTTTTAACAGAAAAGAGAAATAAGCTAAAAAAAAGTTTATATAAAAGCAAAAAGGGTCCAAATACGAGGTCGTTTGGGAGCCCATGGTCCACACCCAACTTGTGACCCAACTAAGGTTGGCAATGACTTAGCGACCCACCTCTGCCCTAAGCCTCAATAGGTTTAGCTGAACCACTGACCTGAACCCAACTGCCCCTAACCGAGCTCACCAAACTGGCATTGACTGGTCCAGTTCAAGTACATTTTTTAAAATATTTTGATTTAGTTTTTTATTTGTATTTTTATCATTTTAAGCTTTTTATTATTATTCTTATTATTATTATTATTATTTTATTATTATTATTATTATTTATACATGTTTAGAATTTTCAATTGTCTAGAATAAATATGTGTTTCTTTTTATAGTAATAACAATAAATAAACAAAAACAAATAATGAAAAATAAATTTTAAATTTTTTATAATTTTAAATTTTATTAAAAAATTAAAATAAACCTTGTAAAGCAATGTAATAAATAATTAAATGATAATAATAATAATAATGATAAATAATAATGGTTTCAAACCTTTGATAAATTTTAAATTTGAAAAAATATTAAGAAAAATAATCAAATAAATAAATAAATGAAAAAAGTAAAAAAGGAAATTTTTGTCTGATAATGAGATTCTAAGGTTCTTCAACTAGCGATACCTATAAAATTTTTAGGTAAAAAGATTTTTTTTAATGTTATCTATAAACACTCATTGTGTCTGGGGTACGATTGATTTATCAATTTGGATTTTTTTCGGATTGTTAGACTTTGGAGGGGTTCATGTTTGGGTTTTTTACATCTTGTATTATTTCATTTGTATTTTGAGCCTGGTAATTTCTGAGCAGATGCAAGCTCTAGTCCAACCCATATTGTATTTTTTTTTTATTATTATTATTATTATTATTACTACTACTACTACTATCATCATCATCAACATCATCATCATTATTATTATTATTATTATTATTATTATTATTATTATTATTATTTTATTTTATTTTTAATTTTATTTTCCCTTTTTCTCTTTTTTGTCATTAACAATGAATCTAAGGGAATAAAATAGAAAGGAAAATCAAGTCAATTCTATGGAATCAGGATCTGTGTGCATAAAATTAGGAACCAAATCATCTAAAATTAAGGCCTTAGATCAATCGCCCAAATCAAGCAAAACAAATCCCATAGCCTAGATTAAATTGTTTTAAACCCTCAAATCACTACTAAAATAAGCTATAAATGGGACACTAAAATCACACAGAAAACAGAAAAAAAAAAAAAAAGAAAGGGAAGGTTCTGGGTTCAGTTGTTGTTTGGATGATTTTGTTTTAAGGCTAGTTAACATTTGGGTTTCTATATTTAGTAAAAAGCAAAAAAATATTTGGAATCTTTGAAAAAATTTGAAAAATGGGAGTTTTTTGGAAAAATCTGAGAAGTTTCTAGAAAAATCTTAAAAAATTTTGAAAAAATATGGGTTTTTTTTTTAAGGTTTGAATTTTTCGATTGAATTTTTTGACAAGGGTTAAAGTTTGCGGCCAAATTTCAATCAGTAATCCAGAAACCAACAACCAAACCTAGTTTTCAATAGTCTTATCTGGGGTTTCTAGAGAGAGGCAAGAAAGAAAAGGAAAATAAAAAGAGATAGGGCTAAAGGTTTCTAAAGAAAAACTAAAAAGATAAGCTTTTATACTAGCACAAAATGACACCGCTTTGGAAACCTAGGATCCGTATGTCAACCTGCTGACCCGTGTGTTGGACCTGACTCGATCACAGGTTTTTTTTTCTTATTTTATTTTCCATTTATATTTTTATAGATTCTCTTATTTATTTTCTATTTCATTTCATTTTATTTGTTTTATTTTTATTTTATTTATTTTTAGATTTTTTAATTTCATTTGTTATCATTATTATCAATTTCTTTCAAATACTTATATAAATTTCATTTTTTTCTAAATAATAATAATAATAATAATAGTAATAATAATAATAATAATAAGATATAATAAAAATGTTTCTAAAGAAATTTCATGAATTCCACCAAACTATTGGAGGTTTCTTCATAAATTTAGTTTTTCATGAATTTTACCAATCTATTAGAGAATCTTATAAATTAACTTTAAAAATCTATTGTTAATAAATATTTTGTACTTTATTCTACCAAACTATTGAAGGATTTGCATTTTAAATTAAATCTTACCGAAACTATTGAAAGATTTAATATATTTCTAAAAACAACAATCTTATAATAAAATCTCACCAAACTATTAGGAGATTTGCATCAAAGTAAATCTTAACAAACTATTAGAAGATTTTACTGATTATTTCTTTAACCAAAATTTAAATGAATCGATGATAAAGCCTCTTCAAGGTGGGATACTAGTTTTCATGAATACTTTCAAGGTGAAAAAATTATCTTAAATTGCTACCAAACTATTGAAGTAATTTTAAGATTAATTTTCAATATTAAATATTTTGGTAAATCATAAATACGATTAAGGCTTGGATAATTTGAAATCAAACTGGTATCATCCCTTGGATGAGGCACTGTAAGGGTGCTATGACACTTCTTATGCATAATCGCACTTTCGAATCTGAAATCTAATTTTGTAGACTAAAATCTATTATTTAAATATATTTAAACAATCTTGGGACTTTTCTTTAAATAGGATAGATTATGTCAGGTGGCCAATCGTACCGTAACAAAAAAGATTGATGGTAACTCCTTTAATCCATGTCTAGCAATAGGTTCACATATCTATACGTTATGATAGTTTGGTCACTCTACTGGGAAAATCAAGAGTTAGGCCAGTAAATGATTTCTTATTATCCTAGCCTAACCTAATAAATTTGATATTTTTTTCTTTTCTTATTTTATTTATTTATTATTTATTCACTTTCATATATCTATTATTCATTTGCATATGCATAATATGAGTTATATACCCAAGTTTTGTCTCTTATGAAGAAATAAAGTACTTACGTCTTCATGAGATTTCATGTCTTTACATAAACTAGCAAAATATTTTCACTCAGATTGAATCTTTTTTGCTTGTAGCCTATAATGGGCAAGGATTAGGGTCCTTACTAGTTTGTGATGAACGATGATGTAAGAAACAATTTAGGAACCTTTTAGAAATAATTCAAGCTACATATAGTTAACCTTAAGAGTTTAACCCATAAGTAGAGGCATGTCCCTTTGCCTTTTATAGTTAATCTAAAATTTAGAATCAAGTTGTTATTTTACTTACTTTATCGTGTTTATTCTTTATTTTATATTGAGATGACTAACCGATTTTCTTGTTTATTTTTCTTCTTATGCATATTCATAAACATACATATAGATTGTATATTATTATTGTCCGAAAGATATTTTCAACAAAAGCTTTCATGAAACCCACAGATTGTGAAGTTTGCACCTCATCTATGTTTTTTAAATGTGATTCGCCTAATGATGTGAAGATAAAGTTAGAAAGGAAATAGCAAAAAGAAGAGGATTGTTTACTGCTTGGTTATGCCTCTATTTTACCTAAGGAAGTTCAATTGCTTTTTAAACAAAATAATTTGAAAACCCTATTAGGCATATAGAATAACATGGTTCCTTTCAAGCAGTAAGCTTTTTGTCAAAAGTTTGGGCATGTTGCACATCTATTGTCAGTGAAAGTTGAAAACTCACTTGTTAAGGTGATAGTGTAGTTTTAGGATCTATCCTATTATTGTTTCATTTTTAATGAAGTTGATTTTATGCCAACTATAGAAGAGTATTCAATTATGGTAAGTATGCATCTTCAGTATCTAGATAGAATATATGTGAAGAAACAAAAGTCGAGGTATTGTAAAAAGTTGACTCATATTTTAAAGGTAGAAAAAAAGCTCATAGATTCACATGTTCAGGAAAAAAGACGGCATAAAGGTATTCCATTAGAGTTTTTTCGAGATTTCACTGTTAAACACCCTGACGAAGACCAAAGAATGAATGTATTTACCTTTGCAATATATGGAATGGTAATCTTCGCCAAAGTCTTAGGTCATATTAAGATAGAGGTGGTAGATTTACTTAAATAGATTGAGAGAAGATGTAATCCTTCACCAGTAATCTTGGTAGAAACCATTAGATCATTGAGCTTTTGTAAACAAAATAACAAAATGCATTTTTTGGGTTGCACACCATTATTGTATTTATGGATGAAGAGCCATCTCGAATGCAAGAAGAGTACTTTTTCAAACTCTATTTTTGTAATTGAAACCTTATTAAGGAGTTTTGCAAGGGTGAATGGCCAGAAACAAAGAAAGAATGGGAATATTTATTGCAGAAGCTTATGGCTAGTAAAGTGAAATAGCTAGTCCATGGATAAGTCAAGAACCCATGCCTTATCAATATGGAGATAAGGTAGGGGTTCCACTTTTAGGCTTATAGAGGTCAATAAGTTATGCACCGCTAATGGTAAAGAGGCAGTATATAGTTAAATAGTTCATTCCTATGACATATAGGCTCAGCTAATTTGACTATTTATATGAGGAACCTAAAACTTTTCAAAAAATTGATAGTATAATTAGGGCTTGGAAAAAGCCTAGAAGAGTGAGCCTTGGATCATTCGCTGATAAAGTCATTCAGAGGTATAAGGTGTGGAGAGTCAAGAGGGGTAATGAGTTAGCATCCACAGATCATGTCCAGTCAGTGAATTAAGGGTTAGATAAAGTGCCTTCAAAGTTAGAATTTGCAATGGAAGAATCAAAAATTGAGAAAAATAAATTAAAGCAAGAAATTATAAAGCTTCAAGAAGAAAAAGGGTAGTGGAAAAATAAAGCGAAAAAACTAGAAATCCAAGTCCATAAGATTTTTAAAAAGAATAATACAGTAGTTAAGGATATGGCTGAACTTCATCAATAACACAAAAGATTAGAGGCTGAGAGAAAGACTCAAAAAGCTATTAGAAAGCATGATGATGCCTTTACAGAATTGATGAAGCTACGATAAAAGATAAAAGATTATGCATTCAAGTGAAGGCTAAAGAAATAAATATCGTTAATTTGACTTGTGAGAACAAAAAATTGAAAAGAGAGTATTCCTAAATGGAGGATGATTATATAGAAGCTCAACAAAATAATGAGATGCTTGAAAGGTATATCCAAACACTAAAATAGAAATTGAGTGAGCAGGAGAACCATATCATGGCACTTATGGAAAAGCATAGGGAGTTGTCCTATCAAGTATGGTTTGGCAAAAGAGAATGGTTGAAAAGGCAAAGATACATAGAACATCTTGCAACCCAGATAAACAAGGCAGTAATTAAGGTAGAAGAAATAGCAAAAGAGCTAGAGACATCGAGAAATTTGGTTACACCAACAAAAAAGTGTGGGCAATAGTTGTTGAATTTCATTGTAAAGGCTAAAGATCAGTATGAACAAATTAAGTCTTTTTACAAGTAAAAAGTATTAGACTTAATGTAAAATAGACTTTTGTGGAATAAATGAAAGCTCATTTTTGTTGAAATCTTTAATAAAAGGCAAATATTTTTCTTACCCATGCATTATATTACATTCATTCATAATCATTTTTTTAATCATGTTATCTTATAACAAGATCACTAATTTTAGATTATGGTATGTAAGGTTCAAATACAACTCAACATTCGTATAACACTCGACCTCATACTAGAAAAATAGAACAAGATAATACGAGTCACATTGAGAAGTTAGAAAACACTAAAGAAAAAACTAAAGAGGAACTGAGTAAGATCCAACAATCCTAAGCTACAATTATCCGAGAATGCCTTATGCACCTAATTAAGGAAATGTCCAGAGTTACATTAATCCTGTTTCCATGAAAAAGGTAGTTGAGCTAACCCAAGTCCTTAATCCAAATTAATCAAAGGAAAAATTGAAGGCGGTTGAGTCCTTGAAACACTTTAAAACTGATCACATGATAAATATGATCAAGAAGAGATTACAAGCCATAGAAAGCATTGATTTTTATGGTTCTATGGATGCCACGGGACTTTTTCTAGTATCAAATTTGGTGATCCCCCTAAAGTTTAAAGTTTCAAAGTTTAAAAAGTACAACGATACCAAATGCCCTATCACACATGTCATGATATATTGTCATAAGATGGCAGTACACGCTAGTAATGAAAAATTGTTCATGCATGTGTTTCAAGATAATTTAACTAGGTATGCTACAAAATGGTACATTCAGTTAGACAGGGCCCGTATACAATTTTGGAAGGATTCGATTCAATCCTTTATCAATCAATATCGTCATATTATATATATATAGCTCCTGATCGCCTTTTGTTGCAAAGTATGGAGAAGAAAATAACTGAGTCTTTTAAAAAGTATACCCAAAGGTGGCATGATATAGCTATTCAAGTGCAATTATCATTAATAAAAAAAAAACAAAAGTGTTATTTGTAAGTACTTTGAAGCCACCTTACTATAAAAAAAATGATTAGAAATGCGACTAAAAATTTTGCTAACATGATGATTTCGGGAAAGATCATTGAAAATGTTATAAAAAATGACAAGCTTAAAGAGGGAGCCCTTTGCTGCTAAGAGGATGCCTAAGCTATAAGTTACGAAGGATAGTAATTCAAAAACTACCCTTAACCGATTTATCCCACATATTATCCTGACATAAATCATGCTTCAGTTTTCCTCTATCAACTAGTTCCATGACCTTCCTATCCTTCTGTTTATCAACCTAACTTCAAACCACTTTCTTATAATCCAAACATCTCGACTACAACAAGACCCTATGTCCATCTAACCAACCCAATGAGTGGAACACAAGAGCCACAAAATAATAAAAAAAAACCCACCTACGATCTTATTCCCATGAATTATATAGAATTGTACCAAGAGCTCTATAAAAATCGCTTGATTGCTCTCATATCTATAAAAGCACTTGAACTTCTTTCTCCCAAATGGTATAATTTTATTGCTTATTATGACTATCATTATAGGGTTACTAGCCATTTCACTAAAGATTGCTCCTTTTTGAAGTACAAGATGCAAAGTTTAATAAAAAAAGCTGATAAATTTTGATACTAATGAAAAAATAACACCCAATGTCAGCAGTAACTTGTTGCCTAATAGTACAATTAATGCTCAAAACAAAGATAAGGGGCAAATAAAAAGAAGAGTGAAAGAGATCAAAATGCCATTCAATTATATATGAAGCTTTATATAAGGTTAGGATGATATAATCGATGGACCCATGTACCTATCATGAGAGAAGCATCCCGACTTAAAGATACAAGTATCATAGTGGGGTTCTGAGACATTAATTAAAATGTGTAAACAGTTTGATGAAAAGGTATAGAGGCTAATGGATTCCTACTAAATTGAATTATATGAAAAAATAGAAGCTTTAAAAGGTGTTGAAGTAGCTATGACGATAATTAGATACAAAAGCCAATTACCATACATTATGGTGAGAAGCTAAGATCGATCATAGACAAGTTTATTCCCAGGCCAATGACTTTTAAAGCCCCAATTCCATTCCCTTACAAAGATGAGAAGGCTATGCCATGAAAGTATAGTTATGAGGTAATGGTCCAAGGATAAAAAGAAATCATGCCTAAGTCTAATGTTTCCAATATAACTAGTATAGGTGACATGACCAAAAGTGAAAGATGTTATACTCCAGAGGCACTAAAAAAAGTTAAAAATGAGAGAATTATGGAAAAACAAATTAGATTGTAATAGATTTTAAGGAAAGATACCTAAAATCTGTGCTTAAAAAAGAAGCTTGCGAGTTCTTAAAGTTAGTGAAGCATAATGAGTACTCTGTAGTGGAGTAATTAAATAAGATGCTAGTCAAAATCTCCCTGTTGTCACTACAGTTAAATTCAAAACCACATCGTAATACCTTATTGAAGTTGTTAAATCAAGCTTATGTGGGACATAATGTGTAAGTAAAATATATGAATCATCTGATAGGGAACTTAGTGGTACCATATTATATATGCTTCAGTGACAATGAGATTCTACATGAAGGTAAAAGAAATAAAAGGCTTTGCATGTCACTATTAAATGCAAGAATCACATCATAGCCAAAGTCATTATTAATAATGGTTCGACCATTAACGTTATGCATATGTCTACTTTAGCAAGGCTGCCTATTGATATATCCCACATCAAAAGCAGTGATATAGTGGTCTGAGCATTTGATGGAACTAGGCATGAAGTATTAAGAGATATTAAATTGCCTATGCAAATAGGACCTTATGTCTTCAACATAAAGTTTCAGGTTATGGATATTTCTTCATCCTACAATTATTTGTTAGGAAAACTATGGATTCATATGCCATGTGCTATTTCTTCCTCTCTACATCAAAAGGTTAAGTTCAACATGGAAGATCAATTGGTGATTGTGGTCGGAGAAAAAGACTTACTGGTGATTTAGCCTATGAATGCTCTATACGTAAAAGCTATAGAAAAGTTATTAACGTGCTCTTACTAATCTTTTAAACTTGTTAATGCTATGGGTAGAGGTCCTAAGTTTAGTAGGATTATGATCGATCAGATGATTAATAAATGTTAGAATATTAGAGTTGGATTAGGCAAAAATTTGCAAGGAATAAAAAAACCACCAAAATTGCAGACAACAATGGAAAATCGGGCTTGGGATGTGAAATGAAAGGAAAACAATATGAAAATAGAGGAAAAATGATGGGGAGAAATATGCCAATGGTTATCTTCCATTTATATGAAACATTTAGTCTTGAAGGATACATATACTTGAAAGCTAAGAAAAACACTGAAGGGAAATTAAGCATGGAATAACTTTCGTTGAACTATCCATCCAAATGATAAATGAAAATATTCAACGGAAAGAAGTATTGGTTTATCCATGCCCACCAAACTTTGAACTGAAAAACTAGAGTGTCATCCAAATGCCTGTTATCTTGGATACTTTTTCAATGTAATTACAACTCCCAATTGTTTATACCTAAAAGCATTGGGATGATTTCTTATGTATGGGCCTCTTATTATTCATTATTTTAATAAAAAAAAGCATGCATTTTATTCGTTTCTTCTATTCAATCCACTTTCTCATCAAAACATTTCACCAATATCTTCTATTTCATTTAATTTCAAGTCCTTAAATGAATATGAAGATAATTATGATAATAATCAACAATTTAATTTTGAAAATTCAATTAACACTAATGACTTCAACACTAAAGAAGACTCTGAAGAATACACTTTACCTTCAGATTTAATGAGATTAATTGAACAAAAGAATAAATCTATTAAGCCTTATTAAAAAATTATCGAGATGATCAATTTAAGAGATGATGAGAACAAAAAAGAAGTCAAGATTAGTACCCGCTCCTAGTAGTTAGCAAATAGCAATTAGAGAATCTTTTTTGAGAATTTATAGATGTGTTTGCTTGATTTTATCAAGATATGCTTAGATTCAACATTAAGATAATGGAACATAAGTTACCATTGAAGCTTGAATGTAGGCCAATTCAACAAAAAATTAGAAGAATAAAACCTAAAATGTTATTGAAGATTAAAGAGGATGTAAAAAAGTAATTTAATGTGAGCTTTCTACAAGTGACCAAATATCCTGAATTGGTGGCCAATATAGTATCTATTTCTAAAAAAGATAGAAAGGTATGAATGTGTGTAGACTGTCGTAATCTAAATAGGGCTAGCCCAAAAGATAATTTTAATTTATCGCATATCAATACATTGGTAGATAATACAGCTCGACATGCAATGTTCTCTTTTATGGATGAATTTTTCAACTATAATCAAATAAAAATGGCTCAAGATGATATGAAAAAAACTACTTTTGTAACTGCTGGGTAACTTATCAAAAGGCTATAGTGATACTCTTTCATGATCTGATGTATAAAGAGATTAAGATATACATAGATGACATGATCATAAAATTTTGAGAAAAAAAAGACCATGTAACTAACATAAAAAAATTGTTTGAGAGGTTGAGAAAGTTTCAGCTTAAGTTAAATCCATCCAAATGTACATTTAAAGCCAAGTAACGAAAATTACTTGGTTTTGTGATCAGTGAAAAAAGAATTGAAGTTGACCCAGACAAGACACGAATCATTCAAAACTTATCCTTGCCCAGTACACCAAAGAAAGTTCAAAGTTTTTTAGGTAGATTTAACTACATTTCTCGATTCATCTCTCAACTTACCTTCAAATGCAATCTTATCTTTAAACTTTTTTAAAAGAACAATCCTAGTGAATGGAATGGAGAATGTCAAAAAGCTTTTGATAAGGTTAAACAATACCTATCAAATCCTTCAATATTAGTTTAATCTATTTGGAGAAGATCATTAATTCTATCTATCGTGTTCATGAGAAGCTAATAGAATGTGTGCTAGGACCATAGAATGGATCTGACAAAAAGAAAAAGACTATTTACTATTTGAGTAAGAAATTTACGGAG
Source organism: Durio zibethinus (assembly GCF_002303985.1). Next base: position 22,734,010 of record NW_019168159.1, read on the forward strand.
CATAAGTTCAAGTATTTGTTGTTGAAGAAAATGTGTTGCACTTTAGCTTGAATGGCTAAAAGACTCAGGCAGTATATATTTTACCACATTACCTAGCTTATGACTAAACTCAATCCAATCAAATACATCTTTGAGAAACCTTCATTATTAAGGAGAATTGCAAGATGGCAGGTGATGCTTTTATAGTATGATATACTATATATAAGCCAAAAGACGATCAATGAAAGTGTTATTGTTGAATTTCTTGTAAACCGGGCTACTAAAAGCTATGAGCCCATGAAACTCAACTTTTCGAATGAAGAACTAATGGCCATATCAGGATTAAAGGAGGATAACGAAGATGAAAAGTCATGGATAATGTATTTTGATGAGGTTACTAATGCCATGGAGCATGGAATTGGGGTAGTTCTAATAAAAAGGATACGGCATCATTCATGAGGTGCATCAAAGTTAATATTAGTAAAAAGTTCTAAAGTGCTAAGTGCATCATATGGTTGAATTTTTTAAAAAAATTGAGATATGTTGTCATGAGTATCTAATTATTTGTCTGGGGCATTATTATCCCAAATAGCCATCCTTATATACCTTTATCCTGTCCCATTCCCATCAGTTACAATTTACTTTTTCTTCGAATAAATGATATTCATTTTATTCTATCCATGTCTCACTTTTAATCATTGCCTTTCACTTTCTATTGATGTTTGCCATGAATAAAAGAAATGTATAATTTGCATCTTATATTTTAAAATTGAGATAATGACTAATAATTGAATAATGTCATGAGAGATTATGCATTCACTTTAGAAAAACTGAAAGAGATGAAGGCAAAAGATGAAACCTTCAAGGTTTGGTAAAGGTATTGGTTTTGAAAATTCCCTTAAAAAATGAGTACATATTTTGATTAACAAAAAACGGATTTGGTTTTCGTCACGAGAAGTTTACAGAGATTGGGATGCAATGGAAAGAGTTTGGAGAACTTTAATACCATAATCAATACTTTCATGCATTTACGTCATTCATATTACCATTATTACATACCAAGTTTAGATCTAGGCTTGGTTCAAATCATTTTATTTTTCTTACCTGCGATTCGATCCTCGTTCCTATTTCAATCTTGGCTCAATTCATATCATTTTATTTTTTTGACTCGCGGTTTGATCCCAATCACCTATTTCGATCTTGGCTCGATCCAAATATTTTATTTTTTTGACTCTTGATTTGATCGCAGTCACCTATTTCAATCTCAACTCGTTCTAGATCATTTTATTTTTTTGACTCGTAGTTTAATCCTAGTCACCTATTTTGATCTCAGCTCGGTTCAGATCATTTTATTTTTTTGACTCGCGATTCGATCCCGATCACTTGTTTCGATCTCGACTCGATCCTGATAATTTTATTTTTTTGACTCGCAGTTCAATCTCAATCACCTATTTTGATCTCGGCTTAGGCTAGATTATTTTATTTTTCTAACCGCGACTCGATCTCGGTCACATGTCCAAATCATTTCATTTTTTTAACTTACAGTTTGATCCCAATCACTTATTCTGGTCTTGACTCAGTCCAAATCATTTTAATTTCTTGTTTCGCAGTTCAGACTTGATCATTTTCCTATTTTGGTATACTTCGATCACATTTTTGTTTTAACTTTAGGTCCTAGACGTAATGGCTATTGATGTTTTTGCATCATTCTTATTCAACAGGAATGTGCAAAAAGAGACAATTGTAGACACCAATTTTCATTCATGGTATGATTGATTTATCAATTCAAATCCCTTTTGGATCATCGGATTTCGAAGGGGTTCATGTTTGGGTTTCTTGCATCTTGTATTAGTTTGTTTAGACTTTGAGCCTGATAATTATTGAGTAGATGTAGGCTCTAGTCTAACCCATATTGTATTTTTTTATTATTATTATTACTATTACTATTAGGAACCAAATCAACTGGAATTAAGGCATTAGATCAATCACCCAAATCAAGCAGAACAAATCTCAAGATTCAAGCCAGGATTAAATTGTTTTAAACCCTAAAATAACTACTAAAACAGGCTATAAATAGGACACTAAAATCACAGAAAAGGCAAAAAAGAAATAGGAGGGACGAAGGTTCTAGGGTCGGTTGCTATTTAAATGATTTTGTTTTAAGACTAGTTAATAGTTAGGTTTTTTAGTTTAGTGAAAAGCAAAAATTGTTTGGAATCTTTGAAAAAATCTGAAAAAAAAAAGAGTTTTCTAGAAAAATCTAAAAAATTTTGAAAAAACTTTGGGTTTTTGTTTGAAGGTTTGAATTTTTTGGTTGAATTTTTCAATGAAGTTTGAAGTTTTCGATCGAATTCTGACCAATTTTTCAAAAATCGACGATCAAACTAAAAGCTTTATCTAAGGTTTCTAAAGAGAGGTGAGAGAGAAAAGGAAATTAGATAGAGAAGGCTAAAGGTTTTTAAAGAAAGATTGAAAAGATTGGCTTTTATACTAGCATCAAATGATGCCATTCTGAAGGCTTAAGATTCACACGTCCACCTGCTGACCCACGCATGAGCCGCGTGTTGGACTCGACCTAATCATAGGTTTTTCTTTTTTTTTTTTCATTTTATTTTCCATTTACATTTTTATGTATTTTATTTTTATAAATTTTCTTATTTTTTTATTTCATTTTATTTGTGTTATTTTTATTTTTATTTATTTTTAGATTCTTTTTAATTTAATTTATTATCATTATTATCAATTTCTTTCAAATACTTATATAAATTTCATTCTTTTAAATAATAATAATACAAAGATATAATAAAAATGTTTATAAAGAAAATTCATGAATTTAATTTTTTTATGAATTCTACTAAACCATTAGAGAATCTTATGAATTAATTTTAAAAAATCTATTGTTAATAAAATATTTTGTATTTTTTCCTATCAAACTATTAGAGGATTTGCATTTTAAATTAAATCTTACTAAACTATTAGAAGATTTAATATATTTTCTAAAAACAATCTTATAATAAAATCTCACCAAATTATTGAAAAATCTACATCAAAGTACATTATACTAAATTATTGGAAGATTTTACTAATTATTTCTTTAACTAAAATTTGAATGAATACACAAATAAAGCTTTTTTAGGGTGAGACACTAGTCTCTATGAATACTCTTAAGGTGAAAGGATTATCTTAAATTACTACCAAACTATTGGAGTAATTTTAAGATTAATTTTCAACATTAAATATTTTGGTAAATCATAAATATGGTTAAAGCTTGGATAATTTGAAATCAAACTAGTACCATCCTTTAGATGGACGCTGTAAGAGTGCTATAATCTTTCTCAGGCGTAATTGCACTCTCCGAATCTAAAATCTAGTTTCATAGATTAAAATTTACTATTTAAATATACATAAGTCAATCTTGGGACTCCTCTTTAAATAGGATAAATTCTGTTAGGTGACTAATCACACCTTAACAAAAAAGATTGATGGTGACTACTTTAATCTATGTCTAGTGATAAGTCCACAGATCTATATATTATAATATTATTAATGTATTAGAGTATTTATATAAAGTTTTCAATACAATAAAAATTTTTTAAAAAAATTAAAAATAAAAATAAACTAAAATTATTAGTAAAAATAATAAAAATGAAGGAAAGGAAAATTTTGCTCGATGATAAGATTTTAAGGTATTTCGAGTAATGATACCTTAAAAATCTTTAGGTGAAAATATTTTTTTAAATACTATCAATGTATTGGAATGTTTATAAAAAATTTTCAATATGATAAAAATTTCTTTCTCTTTTTTAAATAATAATAATTTTATTAAAAAATAAAATACGTGCATCAATATACTATAATTTGCATTGTATACATGATATATTTTTTATAAAAAATAAATAAGAGCCTCTGAGGATAAAATTATAAGGTATTCCGAAAAACGATGCCTAAGCAATTTTTAAATAAGAAAAAATTTCTTTTAATATAATTGATGTATTGAAATATTTTAAGAATTATTTAAATAAAAGAGTTCTAATTTATTTTTCTCGAATAAAATGGAATAACAAAAAAAGAAATAATAAAAAATAAAGAAACAAAATTTTGATAAATAAAGGTAGTCAAGAAAATTATTTTTGAACACTGAAACTAAGACTATTCTTGTCAAGATTAAATAATAACATGTAATTAGTTAGTACCGTTTTAAATAGGCGCTATGGGGATACTAATCTTTCATTACACGTAAACGATTTTCGAACCAAACTGTTTTGTAGTCAAAAAAGTTATATTTTAATTAATTTTAAGATTTTATTTAAAAAATATGTTTTAATAGGTGGTTAATCACATTTAGCCAAAAAAGCTTGGTGGTGACTCTGTTTTTTTTCTTTCCATTTTTAAATTCATCGGACGACTCCAAAATCGTTACAATAAGTAACATAAATAACAAAATAATTTATTATATTAAATTTCATAAACGTTGCTAATCAACTCATTACAAATTTACATTGACAAATGTTTCATTGACAATGAAGATCAAAATATTAATAAATTTAATATTTCATAATGTTAAGGTTTTAATTACAATAAATTCATGTTATCTATATTTCTTTTAATATTTTACTAAATGCTTTTATTATAATTAGAATTTTGATATTATGAAATATGAAATATTTACTTGAATTTATTCAAATGGACTAAATCATCAAGCTTGAAGTAAAACTGTTTTCGTAATTTTGGTATTGGATAATTTTTATCTATTTTTCAAATTTAAAATGATATAATTACAATAAAATAAAAATTTTATAATTTAATTCCATGAAATAAAAATATTAATGCTTATTTTTAATTTCTTATAAAAACTGAAAAATTATTTGTTATTGACCAAATTTTAAATTTTTAAAGTTGGGTGACCAAAATACAAATTTTTAAAAAGTTAAATGATCAAAATTTATTTATTTATTTATTTTTCAAAATTTATAATGTTACGTTAACAATACTACATGGCATGTTAATTGAGATAGCAATGCCAAAAGACACCTAAAAATTGACATAGCAGTGCCACATCAACACATAGTTAGTGATTAACAGATGATATTTACTCAAACCTAAGTGATCAAATTGATAAATTAGTACTTAAGTAACCATTTAAAAAAGACCCATAAAGTTGAATGACTATTTGTATATTTTACTTTCTTTTTTGTGCAAAACTTTTTCTAATGTTGTTGCTTTCTTTTTCTATGCTCGAAAGAATTTATTATTTTCAGTTTTTTTTTTCTTTTTAAAAGAATTAATGAAAAAAATGCTTTTTTCATAATTCAAAATTTTATAATATTTAAGAGTTATAATTATTAAGACAAATAAAAAACACAAATTGATTTACCAATTTTTTTCTCTTTTCAATTTATTACAAATTATAATTTTTTAAATAATTAAGAAAAAAATAAAGAAGATAAAAGAAATGAGAGTTAAAAAATAAAAAATAATAATAAAAATCATATTATTATTTAATTTTTACCTTTAACACCATATTTGTAGTTTTATTATCTCCTAAAGCTTCATTTTTGCCTTTGTCGTTTTCCATAAGTAATATATATATATATATATATATATATATAAAGATAAATATATAAATTTGTTAAATAAACACATGGGTTTTTTAGGTTTCTATCTCTTCTTAATCTCTATCTTATTACTTATTTAATTGAAAAAAATATTACACATATAACTTTCTCGAATCCACAACTTTAAAACTTCAACTCTTATGTTATACTAACTCATTTTAAGAGTCGATCAATAATACACATGTTGTTAATTTTTCACAAAACTATATCGGGTTTTAAATTAGAGTCCATGATTAAACATAATGTATGGTCAATACCCAGAAAAGCCCAATCAAATAGGTATGGGTTTGGGCTATTAGAAATGAAGAAAAGAACCCAAAAAATCAATTTTTTGTAAGCCTTTCGAAATCGTTATCTTCAACAGCCATTCAAAATCAAATGCCTATTCAAATTAAAATGTCTGACAAGAGAGAAGATTTTAAACAAAGGTCTAGAAATATATATATATATATATATATATTTTACATTTAAAAAAAATCAAATAACCAGCTGGAAAAAAATAAGATAAGAGGTTTTCCATCTAGGAAATAATTAACAATTAAATTTATTTAATTGGAAGTAGGCAAAATCCCAAAACTGCTCTTGATTAAAAAATCGCACAACAATGTCAACTAATGAGGCCTTACTTTTCGGTTTCATAAAGATATGTAACATATAAATATAAAATTTTTAATAAGATAAAAAATTATTTTTATTTTTATTTTTCTTTATATTGTGTGTAAGAATTATAATTCTTACAAAAAATATATATATAAACATAAATTGATGAATCAAATTAATTTTTGATTTTTTCAATAATATTTGATGCATTAATATTATATAAGTATTATAAACTATCAATCAACTAAATCATGATACCACATTGACGAATAAAATAAAAAGTAAACAAATTCTTATAAATAAATTTTAATAAATCATATGATAACTTCATTTATACTTATTTTAAGGCTCTAATTATTTTTTATTTTATTTATTAATAAAATATTATAATATGATTGATTGATAATATACAATATTTATATACTATCAATGTATATACATAATTTTATCCGAACACATTCTAATTGATTGTGATATTGTTAAGATCAAAACCCAATTCATGTCCAAGTTTCATTTACGATTCATGAGTTTTCAAAATTAAATTTTGAGCTAAAATGGTCAAAATGCCTCTTGATTAAACTTAATCAAATTTAATCAAATTTAGTTAAACTTGAGTCAACCAATGAAATTGACGATTGAATATGACTATTAAGATTTATGATTAATAAAATTATGATTTGAACTTTCTAAAATCCTGTTGGACCTCAAGAAGAGTTAAATTATAAAAATATATTTTTGAGTTATTTTCGTCATTTTACCTTTTGGGATTTCTCCATAAATATTATTTTATAAATTTTAATGTTTTAAAAATCTTGATTGCACTTAAAAATTATGAAATTACTAAAATACCTTTTAAAAGATATTTTTATAATTTGACCTTTTGGGGTCAGTTTTTTGTGAAACATTCTAGATTATATTTAAATATTATTTCATGAATTTTAATGCATTAAAGATCTTGATTGCACCTCAAAAAAAGTAAAATTACTAAAATATTTTTTATGACATTTTTGTAATTTGGCTTTCTCAGGGTCAATTTTCATAAAAAGCTTTAGATCATAATTAAATATTATTTTATAAATTTTGGTCCATTAAAATCATGAAAATAAATATTGAATCATAAGATTCTAGAGAAAATCATGAACAATGCTCAAAACACTAATAAGGGCAAAATTATTATTCCTTATGTTATAAAGGGATTGCCACGCATAAAGACAAAAGAATGTGCAAGAAAATATTTGAACCTTTAGATCTTAAAATACCATAATTCAATGGTTCACATCATGAGTTTGGCCACCAAATTTCATAAGAAAAAGACAAATATTTTTTCTCCATTGATTTTCTTTTAATCTAAGAACTTATATGCAAGGTTGAGGGCTTTTAAATGATGGGGTTAAGGGGTTGAAACAAAGAGTTTTTCAATTTGGAAAGAGTGGTTGATGGAAAGACACAAGAAAGGAGGAAAAAAATAGAAAAAAAAAAGGAAATATTAAAGAAAAAGTTTAGAAAGGTAACATCTTTAACTTTGCTCTCATACTTTTCTTCATATCCCTTTCTGTGTTAAAGTCACTAGAATGTAATAAAACTCAAAATCATCTTCCCTCTGCAGTTTTGGGTTCATAGTGACTGCCATTTATATAATTTTTTTCTTGTTTTGTGTTGGTGCTATCTGTGTTATCTTGTCTTAGATCCTACTTGAATTTAATTTTTGCAATGCTATTAGCCCATTTTTATTTTATTTTTTTTGCTTCATGTTCCCCATTTTTGCTAATGAAATTTAATGGTTTTGGGTTTTTTTTTTTTTTTGGACTTTAGCTTAGGTAGTAATTGGTTTGTTTATGTTGTCTTAAGCTTGCACTTTCTTTTTTGTTTACTTAGGGTTGGATCATCATTTGTAGCCTTTTTTTTTTCTTTTATTTTTGTTGCATAATGTTTGTTTTATGTTATTTAAATTTCAAATACTTTAAATTTTATGTTCTATAAGTTTCATATATTTCATTCTCATTCATGATTAACATTGCTCATTTAAATTTATACTATATTCATGTTCACCTATATTTTACTAGTAAGCATGTTACTTATCACTTGCATTTTGAAATGTTACCCAAAAAAACCAATAAAAATCCAATTGTTTAGAAAATTAATGAAAAACAAGCTTATTCTAAAAGTCTATCTAAATGTTGGGGATTTTTGAATAAGTTCACAAAAATACGAAAACCCTAAGAAAACCCTAAACCAAAACCTAAATACCCCAAACCATACACATAAATTGAAACCATAAAATATCTTAAGCCTGAAATTATCTAAACCCTAACTTAAACCTAACCTTAAATCATAATATTAATCTAAATTTTAACCTAAACCAAACCTAAACCTAGCTTAAACCCTAAAATGAACCTTAAACCCAAAGTCAAACCCTAAAACCCCAAAGTTAAACCCTAAACCTTAAAGTCAAATCCTAAATCCTCAAGTCAAACCTTAAAACCCAAAATCAACCACTAAACCCTAGACCAAACTCTAAACCCTAAAGTCAAAACATAAACCCTAACCTTAGCCAAAACCCTAAACTTACCCTAAACCCTAATCCTAACTAAAAAACCTTAAATTTGGCCCACACCCTAAACCCTAAAATTAAAACCTTAAAATAAAAAATCCAAACCTTAACCTTAACCTACATCAAAGCCTTAAACTTACCTCAAACCTTAAATCTCACCAAAACTAACCTTAACCGAAGCCCTAAACCTAAACCAAACCTTAAGCCCTAAACTAAACGCTGAACTTAGGCTTTAACCTTAAATTTGACCCAAGCTTTAAATCCAACCCTAAACCTTAAATCATCCAAACCCTAAAACTAGTCAAATCCCAAAAACCTTGAACTCATTTCAACACCCAAAGCCTTCCCAAATTCAAAGGATTTGCATGAAAATCCTATATGAAATAATATATTCCTAAATGCCATCTAAAGGATGAGGTACTTAGGAAATTTTATTTCATTAAGTTTTTCGTATAATTTCTTAACCAAAAAATAATAATAAGGTCAAACAAAACAAAAGAAATAAAAGTAGGATTTAAATATTAATACTCATACCTAAACTCTGTTTAAAGGCTAAAGAGTCCAGCTGGTCTTTTTATATTTAAGAACCCGATTTCAAAATTTCATCTTATCATTATTGTTGTAACGATTGTGTCCGCCTAACAAATTTGGAAATGAAAGGAAAAAAAAAAGGGAGTCACCACTAATTTTTTTTAGCTAGATGCGATTGGTCACCTATTAAAATTTATCATTTTAATAAAATCTTAAAATTAATTAAAATTTATTAAAAAGATAATTTTTGGGTCTGTAAAATAGTCTAGGTCTAGGAGTTGGTTATGTATGGGAAAAGATTAACACCCCACAGCACCCATTTAAAACGGTACCAATTAATTAGTATTATCCATTGATTTTGATAAAAACAATCTTATTTTTTATGTTTGAAAAAAATGATTTCCTTAATTTATTGAATTTTTGTTTTTTTGTTTTTTAATATCTTTTATTACTTATTGTTTCATTTTTATTCAAGAAAAATAAATTAGAATTTTTTTATTGAAAAAATTCTTAAAATGTTTCTGTACGTTGATAACATTAGAAAAACTTTCTCTCACCTAGAGATTTTTTAGGCATCGCTTCTCGAAATAACTAAGAATCTCATCCTCGGATGCTCAGATTTATTTTTCGTAAAAATTATGTTATGCATGCAATGCAAAATACTAATATATTGATGCACACATTTTATTCTCTTCTTTAGAAATTTTATTGATCTTATTTATTGAATTATTATTTTTATTGTTTATTGAAGAAAGAAATTTTTTATCCATATTATAAAGATTTTTATAAATTTATTCCAATACCATGGTAATTATTAAAAAAAGAATTTCTCACCTAAAGATTTTCGGGGTAAAGCATCATTACTCCGAAATCACTTTAAGAATGCTTATCCTTCGAGATAATAGTTTTTTTTTCCCTTCATCTTTATTTTATTTTTAACTTTACGCAAAAAAATTTTTATTATATTGAAAACTCTTTATAAATATTCCAATACATTAGTAGTATTAAAAAATAAGTTTTCTCACATAGAGATTTCGTAGGTGTCACTACTCGGAATACCTTTGAATCTCATTGTTGGATAAAATTTTCCTTTTCTTATATTTTTTATTATTCTTTATATATGCTATTTTTTATTAATTTTTTTAATTATTTTATAAGGTTTATTCCAAATTTTAACAAAATTATAAAAAATTTTAATTTTGTATTTCATTATTTATTTATTTTTTTATTAATTACAACAAAAATTTATCTTAGCAAATTTAAACATTTTAACATGCATAAATATTAATAAAATATTTTAAAATAAAAAAACATTCAAAAATAATATCTGAATCAGACCGATCAACAGTCCAATCAATGCAAGTTCGGTCGGTTCGACTGTTCGATCCAATCTGATCCAATTCAACTGGACCGATCAAAGGCTGAGGGATGATGAGTCACCGAGTCAGGTGCGCATACCCCAAGTCGGGTCAAGGCTAACGCACGGATCTTTTTGGGTTTAAAACAGTGTCGTTTTGCTTTTGCCTAAATAATGTCGTTTTGAAGGCCTATTTAAAGGCCAAATCAAATTTTTTTTAGTTTTCTTTTTCTCTCTCTGTTCATCTCAAACACTTTTATTCTCTCTCTAGAAACCTAAAATCCGATGACTCCTACACTGTGCTATCCATCGATTACCATCATCATCCGTCAATCACTGAAAAACTTAAAATCACCCAAAATCTTCCCTTCAACCATCCAAATACAAATTTGAGAATAGTTTTGCAAAAAATCTCTTCGAACTGCGAAGATCTGACGTGAAAGATTTGGCCAAAATGATTTTTTATTTTTTATATTTTTAGACCAGTGTTATAGTTCCCGTTCTAGGGACTATGTGTTTTTTTTTTTTTTTTGTGTTTTTTGTATTTGATTTTTCCTCTTTTTTTCACAGATAGTTTTTTTTAATCTAGCAATGAGTTTTTTATTTGATTTTTTTTGTTTTTGCAGGGCTTCTTCATTTATTTTTTGTTCTAGGTCCCTTCTAAACGGATTCCCATGGCTCTATTTATAGAGTGAAAAAAGGAAGAACAAAATCCTAGAAAATATGGGATTTTGATTGCCTATGATTAAGGCAGCCATCGACTGTCAGAATGACTGTCAGTGGTTATCAAAACTGCTAACAGTGCAGTTGCAGGTGACTGTCAGAGCCGCTAGCAATGCGACTGCTGATGGCTCTGGCAGTGCAGCTGCAACAAGTAAAAAGGTGCTAGAAAAAGAAAGAAAGAAAAAAGATATAAAAAATAATAATAAAAAAATTGTGTTTACAATTATGCATGATATCCATTTGCATATTTTTAAGAGTATTGTTTGTATTCATCATGCATATGTCCTTTAATTACAGTAATTTATTTTGTTATTGTCGCATCATCAATTTTTTTGTATAAAATATTTTTCATAGAAAATGTTATTAAAAAATTATAGATTTTAAAATAAAATTAAAATAACATTTCGAATGAAATAATTCTCGATATTTTGCCTAGAGGCTAGAGAATCATAAATAATTATTATCTACAAATAATGTTATTTATATTTTAAAATAGTGTTACGGTGAATCTTAAACGAAAATAGTTACATTAAAATCTTGTCTAAATATTGAAGAATTTTAATGTAATACTTTAACTAAAGATTTTCTCAATATTTCTAAATAAAGTTTTTATCAAATAATTTTTTTTAAAAGTGAAAGGAATTATCATTAAATATCAAATTGAAACTATTATTGTACAACATCAAAGATAATACATGATTAATTAATACTATTTTAAATAGATGATGCGAGGATACTAATTATTCCTTACGTGTAATTATATTTTTGAATCTAATTTTATTTTCAAAAACTAAAAATATTTTTGTGATAAACTTTAAATTTATTTTTTATTAAAAACTATATTTTTTAAATGATCAATCATACATAATAAAAAATATTAATAATGACTTTATTTTTTAAACTTTCAAAATTTTTACAATCTTATAATCAAATTCACGAACCCACATCTTACATCAATCGACCCATCAAATATTAACTCTTGAAAATAAACGGATTAAATGTATTATGGAATGTGTGAAATCATCTCCTGTTCTTTTTTATAATAAATGAAAAGTCCTATGGTCAGATTAATCCAATTAGAGTGTTGAGGAAAGAACTCTTGTTTCTTTATCCTTTTCCTTTTGATGTTGAAGTTGATGTTCTAGACCTGTTCATTTAGACAAAGTTCAGTCTAATTCGAGATATTATTTAATTAATAAAAATATTTTTATTTAATTTAAATTTTAAATTAATTTAATAATATTTTTTAATAATATTAAAACTATACTAGATCGAATCTTAGATAAAATTTTCAAAGATTAACAGACACAAGAGCTCCAAGTCAAACACTAGACAGTATAAAGCTCAATTAGAACTGTCCTGTTTTGTCTCACCTATTTTTTGCATATGAGTCAATTTATTTTTCTTGTTGATTCTAGCCTCGATAATTATAGCAGCGTTATTCAGTTAAGGAATATCAATTTTATATTTAATGATAAATTCAATTTTTTATCTAAATAAAAATAAATATATTATGAATATAAAAATAAATATAAATATAATTTTATATTTTTATTAGATACAAAAATAAAGATGAATAATATAATATTTATTTTGTATCTGTACTTTACATATATATTTATATATTTAATAAAAAATTCTATTAAATAATATAAATTATTTTTTTAGATTAATTAAAATTAATATATTTTTGTTAAAAAATATATATTAATATATATTTATAAAAAGATTACTTAAATATTAAAGATAAAAATAAAAAATAAAAACAATTACCTATTTGGAGCCGCCCCTTATAAGAAGAATGGAAGTTGTGAAATTTATTGAGAGGATATTTTAGGTATTGTAAGGGCTAAGGCCTCTAGATTGTATGTTTGTAAGCGGATTATCCCAACTATGCCCAAAAATATATATATATATATATATATATATATATATATATATCTAAAACAAGCCAAATCAGCGGAGGTAATTATCCCAACAGAGACAAATGCGTCATAAACAAAAGAAGCTAATAACACAAGCAAGACAAAACAAGATTAACTCCACCATCCGAAATCCAAAACGCAAAGTGCTGCCCATAACTAATCCACACTTACGATATTAAAACTTGAAACAAAAGGCGACAAAGTAAATATAAATTTCAATATTTAAAAAAAGTTAAAATTATAAATGATTTTTAAATTATAATAAATATTCAATATGACATTTAAATGTTAAAATTTTTTTAATATAATATATAAATTATAAATATATTAATTAATATAATATTTAAAAAATTATTTATTCATCATGTATTATTTTTTAAAGTTAATTATGTTATGAATAAATATTATATTAATCAATAAATTTATAATTCAAATATTACATTATAAATTTTTAAAATTTAAATATTATATTAAATATTTTAATATATATAATTTAAAATTATTCATTACATTAATTCTATCTAAAATCTGAAGTAAAAAGAGGACAACCCCTTATCAATCGTCCGTCACGGCAATATTTGAAACAAATAGAGTAAAATCCGGTACCATGATAAATTTTGGAGCAAAAGAATTTCCCGTGATATGTGAAGTACTAATTTTATAAAAATCAAATGAAGTATTTCTAGCTACGACAATATCTTAGCTAGCCAAGCGAATTAAAATCATTCAAATTCGAGAAAAATAAAAATCATTCAAAATTTGAGAAAAAAAAAACTCAAATAAATTTTATTAAAATAAAAATAAATTCTTGATTTTTTTATTATGTCATGAAATTAAGATTACAATTTTTTTATTTCGATATAATTAAAATTTTAACATTTCAGAATATTTCACATTTTGTTAATTTTTTATTGACTAATAATTTTTTTCAAAAAATACTTATTTGAATTTATTTAAACGAATAGACGAAAATACTTAAGGAAATTGATATTATTTACCCATTTTTAAAAGAATATAATTACAATGAAATAAAAAGTATAACTATAATTTCATTCAATAAAATATCGAAGATTTATACTTGAAATCCTAGCTATTAGTGTGGCGTAATCACTTAATTTCTACAGTTCTGCAACAATTGTATGAAGCAATATCCTTTGATCACAGTATATATGCGTACATGGATTTTGCTTAATAATTAAGGCATTTTTATATGGTTGAAATAGTTTTTTTTTTTTTTTTAACTCTATGGTTGAGATAGTTATAGCCAATCAAGTTAACCTGGTGAAAAGTCATTTATCAAAGACTTGTAAACGAAGTATTTAAAATTTTGAAAGGCCTATATATCTAAAGTTTGGAAATTTGAATCTTAGTCAGAAATACTGACCAGGGATGGTCCAGTTTGGCTGGGTCATAAGTAGAATTTAAATGAATTGAAGATGATAATTTGTATAGGCAGCAAGAAATTCCAAGACAGGCAGGAATTTAGCTCATCTAGAATCCCCACTTGGTTGAAATGCATTAATCCAATAATGCTGGACAGAGATTTAAGTTCAATTTTTCACTTGTTGCACTGCCCCTGAAGCTTTGTTAGCTTGAAGATGCCATAAGATCCAATGAATGAAAGGTTAATTTGTTCTGTTCTTCAAAGCTTTGAAAGGCACTACATGAACTTTTTATGTATTATATATTATCTATTATTTATCTATAAATTTTAAAATTATTAAAAGTTATTGACCTAAATATTCTTATATAGTTTTAAATTAACAAATTAATCCTTAAATATATAGCTTTTATTAATTTATTTAAGTTTAATTTAAATTCAAAAAAATTATAAATAAAGTCTATATGAAATTAAACTATTTAAAATTTTAAAATTTTAAATCTAAAAGTATTAAAAGTGATAGAATAAAATACCCTTAGTAATATTTTTTATAAATTTTAATTTAAATGAATTTTATTATTATTATTATTCTCATTTTTATAATTAGACTCAAAAAATGCTAAATGTAATTACTTAAAATACACTTAATAAAATTTTAATTTAAAAAATATTAAAAGTGATAGATCAAAATATTATTAGTAAATTATTGTATAAATTTTAATTTAAATGAATTTTTTTATGATTATTAGAATTTGTTATAATTAGACATTTAGATTTATATTAAAACACAAAATATGATTTTCACATCAAATAAAAATATAAATAAAATAATATCAGAACTTATTATTAGCTATCTATCTATCTATCTATCTATATATAAAAGTGTCAATTCCAAAACTATTAAAAATGATCGACCTAAATACCCCTATGAATTTTTTAATTAACAAACTAATCCTTAAATATAGAGTTTTTATTAATCTATTTAAGTTTAATTTAAATCTACTAAAATTAAAAATAGAGTTTATATGAAATTAAATTATTTAAAATTTTAATTTAAAAGTGTTAAAACCGATTGAATAAAATATCCTTAGCAAATTTTATCTAGATTTTAATTTAAATGAATTTTTTTTATTATTAGACTCTTTTTTATATATATATAATTAGACTTAAAAAGCACTAGAAGTGATTAATTAAAATATTTTTAATAACTTTTTAATTCCAAAAATATTAAATGTGATTGATCAAAATACCATTAATGATTTTTTATAAATTTTAATTTAAATAAATTTTTTATATTAGACATTTAGACTCATATTAAGACAAAAATATGATTTTTACATTAAATAAAAATACAAATAAAATGAAATCAATACTTATTAGAGTGTATAAGAATAAGATAATTATATGAAGTTTGTTTCTTTATTGTTGTAAAAACAATTGCACATGTAATTTATGTTAATAAATAAATGCATTAAAGATAATCATAATTAACTCATTGAAACATTTTTTTATTTTTTGCATTTCAATTTTTTTAATTGATTGCTAACTATATATGTATATTAATGATTTTATTGTTTATATTTTTATGAATTGATCATTTGATCATTGATAATGTAATTAAATCATTTTAGTCATTTGAATTTATCATTATTATAGTTTAGTCTGACCTCTATAATTAGTTTTCTTTTGTATTTTTCTCCTTTAGAATTTTATAATCATTATGTTACTGAACAAAAACTAATATGAAATCAAATGCAAATCAATTACACACCTTCCACCAACACTTAACATTATGTGATTAATTGAACATTTTAAACACTTCAATTAGACTTTCCATCTATAGAATTTGATGATTAGGAGGTAAAGGAGCCACCAGTAGCTCAAGACAAAATTATTACAAGAACTGTTAACCATGATTAATTTCTATCTCAAGATGATTTAATCTTTCTTAATTATATTAAATTGCTTGCCTTTTTTGGTTATCTAGGTAGTTGAATAACCCAATGTGAATTATTATAAGTAAAAAATTCTCAAATGAAGTAAAATTAATTAACATTCATTCATAAAAATTTATGTTGTTAATGCTAATAATGAAATTATTATAAATTGTATAAGTGCTACATGACAAATTTATTATTCTGTGAGTTAGATTTTTCTCCAAAAAACAAATGACAAATATTAAGGTTAGAAAATTTTTTTCATTATAATTTTAAAAATTATATATTTAAATATTTTTATATATTAGAAATTTATGCATAACAAAGTTTTACAAATAAAAGAAAATTTAAGCTTTCAATTGGTAGAACATACAATTACATTCAATCGATGGAAAACACCAATGAAAGAGTATCCTAAACAAAAAAATGAGATAAAAGATTGATAAGTTATGCAGAGTTTTATCTTCTCCATAAAACAAATAAGGTTAGTGCTATTTGATGTTTAAATAAAGAATATACAAATGTATTAATTTAAAAAAATTTTAAGATTAATATGAAACTCTTTTATTAGGAAAAATATTCTTATTAGTTTATTTTCTACATTATATCATTAAAGAATGTTCATTGTAGTACAAAAAATTTAAGGTTACCATATTAGGCAATATTTGTTTAAAAATATTGAAATTCATCAAATTAATTATCAATATTACATTTAATATAAAACTATTATTATAAATTATAATTAAACTAAACCTAAAAGTGATTTAAGGATATTAATTAGCAAAATTTATTTGATAAGTTTTTATTTAATTGATTGTTTAGTATTTTAATTGTTTTAAATTTTGACTTTTTACAATTTCGAGTAGGGTTTTAGCCTTAATATAATTAATCAATTAGGTTGAGTCAAGTTTTATTATCTATTTCTATTCATAATATACTCAATTATTCACTTATGTATCTGAACAAATTTTACTCAATAATTGGTCATGTTTCTCTTTATTTGAAAAACTAGATTCAAATCATTTTAAATCTAAATTAAAAAAATATACTCAATTACTTATAATTGTAAGTTCACATTAAAAATGTTTTTTAAAATCAATTAAATAATCCAACCACAAAAACAATAAAAACAAGACATTGAAGATGAAGGAAACAAATTAAATAAGAAACTTTTAAATTGTTTTGGAAGATGAATAAGAAATTTTGATTGGATTACAATTTCAATTTGAATTTTGGTAATGTTCATTTATT
Organism: Durio zibethinus; assembly: GCF_002303985.1. The sequence goes on from NW_019168159.1 coordinate 22,751,860, forward strand.
ACAAGTTATGAATAACAACTAATTTTTTAATTTTTTAAAATTAACAAAAATTGAGTCAAGTTAATTTATTTTTATAATTATGCGTATTATGTTAAATTTTAATTAAATTAAAATTTAAAATGAGTAAAAATTTTATGTATACTCAATTTGGGTTTTAAATTATTTTAAATTTGAGTTAATTAATCATATTTTTTTTGGTTATCCCTTTATGACGTCGATAATAAACTTCAAAATAAAACGACTACACAATATAGTGAAAATTTAAGTGCAAAAATTATGAAAATACTAATGATAATTCTAGAAAAAAAATCATTAAGCCTAAGTCTTGCAAAGATTAAAAGATATATCTTCTTTTTAGGATTTTTAAATTTATATTACAAAAATGTTAATCTAAATCAACGAGTTTATAATCATTAATTTGCTGATCAAGTTTCTACTATATAGGCTGAGAGAAATAACACAAACGTTTCAATTGAAAGAAATAATAGTTCATATTATTTACTCTTTACAAATGGAAAAGTTGGTTGGCATCTAAATATCAAGAAAATTATTTTGAACAATAATAATAAGAGTGAAACAGTAATTTAAAATATATCATCTTTTTTGTTTAGTAGAAGAAATTTTTGAAAGAGAATAAGAAGGTAATTTTTGTGAATGTAATATTTTTTAAAATTATTGTCTCTTTGTTTTTCTTTATAAGTATTGTTTAGTAAATTTTTTCTTATTACTTTCACTTATATATAACAAAATTCTTATCTAAATTATATATTTAAAGATAGAAACATATGACAAATTTTATTGCTTTCATTATTGATAGGACATTTCAAAATTTTTATTTTTTTATATGCAATTGTACATGACTAACAAGTAAAAAATAAATACACTAATCATTCAATCAAATTATCAATAAAGCTTGTCTTAATATGTATGATTTTGTCATGAACTAAAAATTTGAAAAATATCTTAGAAATTTTGACTTAATATATATTGTATATATTTATTTAATTTAGTTTTGATACTTGCATTTGTATAAAGAGTTTTGATTTTAACTTCTTATTGCATGTTAAATCATGGATAGCAAATTAAGAGCATTTACTCATTGCTTTTCTAGTCATATACAATTGAACTTTTTCTTATTTTCTTTCTCTACCTTACAAATTATATCATCTAGCATAAATTATGATTTCTTCCATCTGAATATATGTAAATCAATGATAGCATAGTAATAGATAATTGATAATTTAATAATTAATCATTGAAAACTTATTATACGTAATAATCATCAATAATAACTTAATAGTAAATCATGGATGACTTAATAGTAAATTAGTGATAACTTAATAGTAAATGAATAATAATTTAATAGTCAATAAATGATACTTTAATAGTAAATCAATAATAATAATATAATAAATATATAATAACTTAGTAGTAAATCAATTATAATATAATTGTAAATGTATAATAACACAAAGGTAAATTAAGTGTAACTTATTAAAAAATAAGTTATAACTTAGTAGTTAATAATTAATAATAGTAAATTAGTGATAATTTAATAAAAAATAAATTTCAGTTTAATATAATTAATTGATAGTAGTAAACTATAAATAACTTAGTGACAAATCAATAATAACTTCAATGTAAATAATTTATAATTTAGTAGTTAATTATTGAAAATTTAAAAATAAATTAGTATAATTTAGTAGTAAATTATCGATAACTTAATAGTAAATCATTGATAATTTAAAATTAGTTATAACTTGACAATGAATAATGGATAATTTTGTAGTAAATTATTGATTATTTAGTAGTAAATTATTGATAATTTAATACTAAATTGATAACATAGTAGAAAAGCACTAATAACATAATAATAAATTACTAATAACTTAATTTTAAATCAAGGATAATTTAGTAGCACATTAGTTAATCATTGATAATTTTGTAAAAAATCATCGATCAATTAGTAGTAAAGTAGTTATAATTTTATAATAAATCATTAATAACTTAATAATAAATTATCAATAATTTAATAGTAAATCAATCATAATTTAATAGCAAATCTTTTATAACTTTACGTTAAATCAATAAGAGTTTAGTTGTAAATAACTGACAACATAGTAACAAATCAATGATAACTTAATTATCAAACATTAATAACTTTTTTTACTTTAAGTTTCTAGGATTAAACCTTGGTTTCTAGCATAAACAAAGCTAAAATTTTCATTTTAAGGGTTATGATAAACTTATCATGAACTTATTCAATAAAAAATTTAATAAACAAATTTGTAAATTTGAATGAAGTAATAATACTATTATATAAAAAGAAAATTATCTCATATATTGTTAGTAAACTTTTTAAACTTCATATTTCATAGTTATAAATGCATAAAAACATATTAGTAAATCAAGGATAGCTTGATAAAAAATAGGTGATAACTTAATAATTAATCATTAATAACTTATTAATAAATCAATGATAACTTAATAGTAAATTAGTGATAACTTAATAATAAATTAATTTTAATTTAATAGTAATTAATTGATAAACTTACTAGTAAATCAATGATAATTTTTGAAAACTTAAAAATAAATCAATATAATTTAGAAATAAATCATCGATAACTTAATAGTTAATCAATGATAACTAAATAGTAAATTATGAATAATTTAATATAAACAAGCTATAATTTGGTCGTAAATAATGGATAATTTAGTAATAAATCTATTATAATTTTATAGTAAATAATCAAAAGCTAAATAGTAAATCAATGATAACATAGTAGTAAATGTATAATAACATAATAATAAATTATTGATAACTTAGTAGTAAATTAATTATAACATATAGTAGTAAATCACTAGTTACAAAGTAAAAAATCACTAATAACGTAGTTATAAATCAGTGATAATTTAGTGATAAATTTGTTAATCATTAATGCATTTGTAGTAAATCATCAATAAATTACTAGTAAATTAATTATAACTTTGTAAATCTTCAGCAACTTAGTAATAAGTCATTAACAATTTAGAAGTAAATCATTAATAATTTAGTAATAAATCATTCATAAATTAATAATAAATTTATGATAATTTAATAGTAAATTATTGATAGCACAGTAATAGGTCATTGAGAACATAATAATAAAATCAATGATAACTTAATTATCAATTATTAATAACTTTTTTATATTTGAAGTTGTTAGGGATTGAACCTTAATTACTAATAGAAATGAAACTAAAACTTTCATTTAGGGAGGTTCATATAAACTTCACATAAACTACCATGAACCTATTTAATAAAAAAATTTAGTAAAATAATTTTAAATTTAAATGAATCAATAATATTATTATATAAAAAAAAAATCTTATATTAGAATGGCACTCACGCTTTGTTGCAAAAATACATTGTTGATATATGATTGCATAAATTTTATCAATAATTATCAAAAAGATACTATAAGTTACCAAAATTATATCAAGCAATTACTAAATTTTTTTAAAAATTACCAAAATTGTATCAATGGTTAGAAAAATTATATTATAAGTTATTGCACTAATATTGAAGGTTACTAAAATTGTATCAAATGTTACTAAGATTTTATCAAAGGTTATCAAAATTAGAATTGTAATGATTTTATTAAAATCAAAATTATCAAAAGTTATCAAATCAAAATTACCAAGACTTTTAATAATGATTGCCTGAACATATCAAAGATTATCAAAATCAAAATTATATCAAAAGTTATTAAATTTTACTTATATTACATTAAAATCAAAATTATATTGTTAATATTTATTACTATTATCGTAGCATCCAAAAAACTATTTACTAAATTAAATTTTTAAAGATAAAAGCTAAAAACTAGTATATATAACTTCATCGAATATTGGGTATTAAATAGTCAATAAAAGGAATTCAAGTTTAGTTTAGTAGATTCATACAATTATTTTTAAAAGTGACATCTAACGAATTTAAGATTCAAATCTTAATATTTATAATATCTTTTTCTGTTCTTAAACTACTTTTATTGTAAAATAAAAAAATTCAATAAAAGGCTTTTTTATTATCATATATAATATTATATTATAGGATACATACTTGGTGGACGTTTATGTGGATAATTTTTATTTTTGACACGTAAGAAAATTCTTAATATTTCCTTTTATAATGTCACATAAAATATCTTTTTAATTTTAGACTATTTATAAAAAAATGTATTTGAAAAATTATTTAGTTATCCAAAATTTTCAAAATTTAAATGGAAGACCAATTCATATATATATATATATATATATATATAATAAAAATTTATCATATTATCTATAATTAACTTTTTATTATTTTTTACTGCAAGTGTTCTTTAATTTTACAGCAAGTCATGATTTAAAATTTTTAAGTTTTGGTTTCACATTATCAACATTTCTTTTGGCCAATTTAAATTTAAAATAATTAAAAAAATAAAATTATCCATTTAAAATAAAAAGAAAACTATAATATGTATTTGAAAATTTGAAAATTAATTTTATTTAATTCAGATTTCATTACTTATGTAGTTATATCTTATTTTTAAATTTTAAAATCTTAAATTTTGATATTTTTACCTTCATAAATTTTTTTATATTCATTTATTTTTAAATTTTTTAAAATTTAAAAAGATAAATATCACTTATTATATTTTTTAAATTCAAAATAGATTTATCAATTAGAAAATTATCTATAAACTTTAATTGTCATTCAATAAACTTATAAATAGTATATGTTACATCATTATTATTTTTTTAATTTACAATTTTTCTTTGAAAGGTGTACTATTACTTTTATAATTTTATTCTTATAAAAACTAATATTTACTTAAATTCATTTTTCTTTTAACATTTATTTAGTAGCTTTTTTTATATATATTTTGCCAAGAGTTTTGATTAATTATCACATAGTGACGGTATGTTCAAAGATATTTATTAAATTTTTTTCCAGGAAATTTATATTAAAGTATAATTTATTAGAATATCTTTTTTCTTAAAATTGTATTTTTTTTATTTTTGGTGATTTTTTTATTTTTAACCTATTATCAAGAAATATATATATATTTTACTTTTCACATTTTTCATATATTTCAAAAATAGTTTGCTTTATTATGAATTAGTTCTTGGGATCATACAATTTGGTTCTAATAAAATAAGTGCTATCCTTTTTAAAGGAAAAATGTTTATCTCATTGCTTGTTTTGATCTGTGAATAATTGTTTTAGGTCAATTAATGACGTACCAATAATAGAAAGATTATGCTTTTTACTTTTATTTTAAGATAAATGACCCAAAATATATTCAACTTGATTGTATCATATATCATCATCTTTGGTTTAGATTTATAATTATATATTTTCATGTAAAAATATTTTTATACTTCATGTATTTCTTCAACCACTTAGTAATTCATAATTTATGAATCATGCACTTTAGATTTTTTTTTCATTTTATATCATGAATCAAATAGATTATATGTATTTTTAAAATAAAAACTTTAAGATCAATATGTGATAAATGATTTTTTTACAAATAAACAATTAGAATATATATTCTTTTATTAAGATAATATAACAATTAAAATGAACTAAAAAATTAAAGTATAAAAAAATATAATAAAAATCTCTACATCTCATAGATTAAAATGCTAGTAATCTTATAAATTTCATGACTTCCACTTTATGATTTGAACTCTACAAATTTTCAAGTTAGAGTTTAAGATATGGGTGCCCCTTTGAAACAAGGCACCTAACAAATTAAAGAGTGAAATTAAAATGGAATTTGATAGATAAAACTTGTAAAATTCACCACTAAAAGATAAGAAAGGTTTAAATATGTAAAAGATAAATTGATGCATCCCTTAGAAGGGATCATTATTAATGTAGACAAAATTGGATTTTTTTTTTTTGCCAGAAAAAATAATTATTGACTATTTTATTTAAAATAATTATTTTAAATGAATATTAGAAATTATGAAATGTATTCTTTTTTTTTTTTTGTTATATCAGGAAGGTAACGCTCTAGCATAGGAGATGAAGGAAATTTGATTCGAAACCAAATCTTTGATATCCTTCATGCGTCTTTAACCACTAAACCAAAGACTTGAAGGCGATAAAATGTATTCAAACTTTTTATACACGGCCTACTACCTATTTAAAGAGATTATTGATTAATCTGTTTCCACTTATTAAAAGGTAAACTATATAAATATATTTTGTGGTTTGGGCTGAACTAAATTTGTCTTATGATGATTAAATTTGAATACTTAAACAACTTGTGTTTTTCTCTGTTAATATTCTGTTAACGGTAAAAATAAAATGTCGTAAATATCTTTTATTTCATTAAAATAATAATAAATAAAAAGAAATTTTAAAAATTGTAATTTTTTTTGGTTAATTAACGAATTCCAAACTTTCTAGAATACAACTCTAGGAATCTATTTCACTTATAACTTATAATTATCATCAATTTACTTTTTTAACAGCTTGATTCCCTTTCTTTTTATATTCGAGGTAATTAGAACTTAAAAGCAAAAGCAAAAAAAAAAAAAAAATTCTCAATTTCATACAGTAGGTTCTTCAGTGGGTTTATTCTCAGTGGGTTTTTCAGATGGGCCCTAAGGATTCTATATTAGAGTCTTCAATAGTTTTTTTTTTCCCTCTTCAATGGGTTTACGAAGGAGTTCTACAAGGACTTTCAATGTTTTTTTTTCTTTTTCTTTTAATGGGTTTATTCTTGACAAACAAAAAGTGGATTCTTCAATGGTGTTTGTTCCTGTCAACAATAATTGCTTGAAAGAAGGGAAAAATTGCATATAAAAAGTTGTAAATTGCAGGTATTGTGATGTTAGGATTGAGAAAATTAACAAAATGTGAAAGAAATTTTAACATTTGGTGGTAAAGAGAGAAAAAGTGTAGATAGAGATAATGAGGCACCAAAATTAAGCAAACTACTTGGCTTTACATTATTTGTTTAATTAGAATAATATTGGTGCATTGAAACTGAGAAATGAAAAAAATTAAAAAGCTTATGGAACACATCTATGATATTAACTGTGTATCAAAATAATTCTTCTATAATTTATAGAATAATAATGATATGATACAATTGACAAAGACAAATCTTCATGCATTATATCAGATATATGCTTATTTACAACAACATAAACCTCTTCTAAGAGCTTTCTAATGAGTAATAGAATTTATAACTCCACTATTAATTATTCTGTTCAGAAATTTTTTCTTTTTTCTCTTTTAGTATTTGAGATTGTTAAAAATTAAATTTAATCATTAAAATTAAAGATTTAATTTTTTATCAAGACCATGGGAGAAAATTCTCGACAAATTTGAAATAAACCATTTCATTTGAAGAAATTACACCAACTATTATCCTTATGTACCTTGAGATCTTTTTATTTCATGTTGTTATATGCTTGTTTCTTCCCCGAAGGACCCCCTTTTTTATCCTGAAAATGATATTAGACCAACTATTACCCTTAGTGACTGAAAAGTTCTTTTTTGGTTTTATTTGTGAAATTCCTAGTAACTTACATTTTGAACTTTTCAAGATTTCCTGGAGTCTAACATACTCTTAGCGACTGAAAAGTTCTTTTTTTGTTTCCTAGTAACTTACATTTTGAACTTGTCAGATTTCTTAATTGGAGTCAACATTCTCCATTAATGCTCAACAATCTCTCTCTCTCTATATAGCAATTTGTTCATAGGGGCAAAACCTCTTATACCATGGAGAACCTGATGCATCTTTCCCTACGTCTTTGGTGCTTCTTTCATTGGTTTTGGCTGGGAGTTAAGTCATCAAATGGTGGGCATATAGGGAATAAAATTTCAGAAAAGAAGATGTTGATACATGTTGGAGTGGTTCTAGTGTTGGAGTCACCAATTGGTTCTGTAGCAAATGCATGCATCTCCATGGCAATCTCAGATTTCTATGCTACACATTCCAACTACAGTTCTAGATTGTTTCTCCACACCAGGAACTCGGTTGATGTTGTTGGTGCTGCTCTTGCAAGTAAGTAATAATTAATTTAGTTTTTAGATCAATTAAGAGTAGACTTATTTAAAGGTCGAATTATCCCTTCAAACATGAAGGTTTATCTAAATTTTGAAAAGGTTTGAAAAAAAAATTAAAATTCATTAAACGAACTCGGATATAACTTTAAGGTTTGTTTAAATTTCAAGTAAGGCTTTAGACAAATATTTCAAACTCAAACCCAAACCCAATTCAAATTCATATGTATATATAATTTTTATTATATATATATATGAATTATATATAAATTAATTCACATATATATAAAAAAATTTTAAAAAATTATATATATTTTTTTAAACTTAATTTTTACTTTTATACAATTTTTATTTTTAATTTTTATATATATAATTTTTTTTAATTTATATATATGTGAATTGAATATAATTTTATTGAATTTAATTAACAATTTTTTAATTTTTTATTATTTAAATTAAATTTAATGAATGAATTTAGGATTTATTTTTTTAATTTGGATCAAGTTTGAGAAAATTTTAAGGTCTGAAATTTTGGATTGAATTTGATTTGGGCAAGCATATAATTATTAAATATTAAATATGAATCTGACTCAAACTCAATCCAATTTGATTCATGAACACCTCTAATTAAGAGTGTATGTATATTTATATTTTTATATAAATTAATGTATGTGTTTATATATATATATATATATATATGCACAAGAATAAATTATTACTATTATTATTATGGAAACTCTTTCTTAGCAAATTGTTTATTCATGCATTTTACTATTTGTATATAAGTTGATTGACTTTAGTTCTCAATTCATTTCACAAAATATTCATAAATTGCAGCTCTAGACTTGATTAACAATGATGAAGTAAACGCTATTATGGGGCCTCAAAAATCAATGCAAGCCAAGTTTGTGATCGGTGTTGGAGGAAAAGCTCAAGTTCCCGTTATATCCTTTTCAGCTGGAAGTCCCTCTCTCTCTACAACCCAAAACCCTTTCTTTATCCGGACAGCCCACAATGACAACTCTCAGGTTCAAGCCATCACATCCATTGTTAAAGCCTATGGATGGCACCAAGTAGTTCTCGTATATGAAGACACCGAATATGGCGGCGGCTTACTTCCCTACTTATCCGATGCATTTCAACAATTTGACATTCGAATAACTTATAGGTGTTCCATCTCCCGAACTTCTAGTGGATTCAGGATTTTGGAAAAGCTCAATAAGTTAATGGCGCAGCAAACCAGAGTATTCTTGGTGCATATAACTCATTCCTTAGGGTCTAGACTCTTTTTACTTGCAAAACAAGCCGGTATGATGAGTGAAGGATATGCATGGATCATCACTTATGGACTAGCAAGTTTGTTGGATTCTATGGGATCAGAGGTCACTGATTCAATGAAAGGTGTACTGGGTATCAGGCCATACATACCGAAATTGAAAAGGCTTGAAAATTTTAAGAAGAAATGGAAAAGTGAATTTGACTCTAATGCTACTGAATTAAACATTTTTGGTTTATGGGCATATGATACTGTTTGGGCATTAGCTATGGCTGTTGAAATGGTTGGAAAGGAAAGCCCCAATGCTTTCAAGCGAAATTCTAGCAGAAATAAGAGTCAGGTTTCAGGTATAAGAGTGTCAGAAATAGGCCCAAGGCTTCAGAACGACATGTTGAATGTCAGATTTAAAGGCCTCAGCGGAAATTTCCATTTGGTTAAAGGAGAGTTGCAGTCTTCAGCTTTTGAAATTATCAATGTGGTAGGCAAAGAAGGAATAGTCATTGGTTACTGGACTCCTGAGAAAGGATTATCTGGCAAACTAGGCTATTCTGGTGATGTAGTAGAATATTCAACTTCCCTGGATGAACTCAAACCACCTATCTGGCCTGGAGACTCCAAAACTATACCGAAGGGTTGGGCTATACCAGTAGAGGGTAAGAAGTTGATGACTGGAGTGCCAGTGAAATTGGGCTTCGATGAATATTTAAAAGTGGAGTTGCATCCTTATACCAATGAGCCGATCGTTTCAGGGTTCTCCTATGATGTTTTCCTGGCTGCATTGGAGGCATTGCCCTTCGCAGTTAAACATAAACCAATTCCCTTCATAATTAATGGTTCAGCGACATACGACGACTTACTTCATCAGATCAAAGTTCAGGTGAGTTTAAACTTTCTATTCATTGAATCTCTCCAGGTTAATATGCAGATAATCAAACAGCTGATTTTAGATGATAGATAAGGCTGAAAACAATGTGCACAACTTAAGCTAACAGACCATAGAGTGGAGAGAACAATATATACTTAGGATTTTCATTTTATATTACAACTCTATATATTTCTCACTCCTCACATTTTATCCATTTGTGGACGTGCAGAAATTTGATCCTGCCGTAGGAGATATAACAATTCTTGCAGATCGGTCGGTGAATGTTGATTTTACATTACCTTACCTGCAATCACATGTGTCAATGGTAGTGAAAATCAAAGATGATGAGAGGAGAATATTTGGATATTCTTGAAGCCACTAAGTTGGGATCTTTGGCTAACAAATGGAGCAACCTTCACCTTTACAGGTCTAGTAGTCTGGATTCTGGAGCACCGTATAAACACGGAGTTCAGAGGTCCCCCAGAGCAACAACTAGGCACAATTTTTTGGTTCTCCTTCTCAATCCTTGTGTTTGCTCACAGTAATTCTCTTCTACCTATTCATACAGTATCATTTTTTACCTTAATTTGCTTATGCAAAACTATATTTAACCACGTCAAACACATTAATTACTCATTACATACTTGAACTAAAAGCACTTTTCCTGGTACCATATCAGGGGAAAAGGTTATGAACAACTTATCAAGATTTGTGCTGATTATATGGATCTTTGTGGTGCTTATCCTCACTCAAAGTTACACCGCAAGTTTAGCCTCAATGTTAGCAGTGCAGCGGTTGCAGCCAGCAGTAGTAGACATTAAAGAGCTCAAAAAAAATGGTGATTATGTAGGATATGAAGCAGGTTCCTTTGTGAAAGACCTTTTGGTGAACAAGTTGCAGTTCGACGAGTCCAGGCTGAAGCCGTATAGCACTCCAGAGGAGTTTGATGAAGCATTGTCAAAGGGAAGCAAAAGGGGTGGTGTTGATGCAATCTTTGGTGCACAACACTGCATAGAGCTTTTTCTTGCCAAATTCTGTGACAAATATATGACAGCTGGGCCAAACTTCAAAACTGATGGGCTTGGCTTTGTTAGTCTTTCTCCATCTTGCCTTCATTTACTTTTGAAAAAAAAAAAAACCATAGGACTGTAAAGAATTATGCAAGGTATATTACAACTTGCTATATATAATTCAGTAGAAGAAAAACTGTAAGCATGAATATTGTTCTTAAAGTTTACAGTACATAATCCATATATTATTTGTCTAAGAAACAGTGATCCGAGATTGCTTCATGCCGGTTGTTTGTTTAACCGAGAATATCTTTTTTTCTTTTGCCTCAGGCCTTCCCACGAGGATCACCGCTAGTTCCATACATGTCCAGGGCAATCTTGAACGTCACTGAAAATAAAACAGCAATGGAAGCTCTTGAGAACAAATATTTTAAGCAAAATGTGGCCTGTCAAGAATGTCAAAGTCAACGAATTGCTTCTGATAGTCTCAGTGTCTACAGCTTTGGAGGCCTCTTCATTATTACAGTAATTGCTTCACTGTCCGCACTCCTCATATACATGTCCAAGTTCCTATACTCGCACTGGCCTGAGTTGGGCACCTTTCATGCCAAAAGATCAACATGGTCGAAACTTACTGAACTGGCAAGGCTTTTTGATCGAAAGGTTGTAGCTTCAAATCCTTTTGAGAGGAATGAATCTAGAGCACATCATCTAGTCAATCCCCAAGGTGTTGAAGCTCCATATGATTTTCACAGTAGTCAGAACAGCTCGATGACATCTGAAGGTGTTGAGATGGTTGTTAGAAATGATGGAAATCCTTTCTTCAGGGAATGGTAGCAATTCATCTGTGAATGTATCCAACACACCGTGAGCTTTAGCTCACCAATCTTATGTAGGTCCCTTTGATATTAGTGTCAATAATTCAGTTTCATCAGTATTGAGAATAACTTTAAAATGAAAAAGAAAGCCCCTGTTTTATCCACGTACTCCAAGGTTATAACCATCTATTAATAATAGTAATAAATCTTACAATTCATATGCTTGTATAACTAATAATTTATATATTTATATTGTGTTTTGATACAACACTACCACTTTAGTTTGGAGTCATGATCAGGTAATCATTAACCAACGTAATAAAAGCTCCTCCAAGTGCAAGTAAAACCTGGTTAAGCATAATAGAAATCTCAAAGAATGCACCACTGGAATATATATATATATATATATATATATATATATGTATGGAATTGACTGCAAATGAATTTGATACAAAGATCCCTATTCCTAGGTATGTTTCTCTTCTCATTGTCCAAGTTCCTAGTCACCGGGGAAAACAAATGTAATTTACAAGCCCTTTGGAGACAACCACGCTTTACATTGACGGCATGCATAAGGATTCGCCAATGTCATTCTCCACTAACCATTAGTGACTGAAAAGGCACCCTCTTAATTTCCACAAATGTAGAATAATCCTTGCTCATGGGCTGTTTCCATGGTTCCCCATCCATCTGCATAAATGCATCTTTCCACTCTCCACCTCTTATCTCCAGTCTAATCGATGAAGCCTGAAAAAGATTGTAAAACTCATCAACATACCATATTTTCAAAAGACCAAGCCCAGAGAATACAGATTTTTTTTAGTTCCTTCTTTCCCAGGCACTTCAGAGCCAATCTTATGCATGCAAGACACTAAGAACTACCATTACAAGAAACAAGGTACAGTAGAGGAACACAACATTATCTGTAAACGCTATTGAGGTTTTAAGAATAACTTCTACTAATTATCAAGCATCTTGCCAAACAACTTTTAGTAATTACCAATCTTTCTCACCAATGGTAGCAACTTCCCAAAGACTCAGGACATAATTTCCTTCTGTTTGTGCCTACCTACCAAGGACATACTTTCAATCAAGTCTAAACTTGCACTTCTACAATCTTATGTTTAACCACCTTTGACTTGTTTTGATGAAAAATACATAAGTTAGAGTACCTGCGCAATGTGTTTTGCAGATATGAGCTCAACCATTACAAATGATGTGTGCCATCCTTGCTTTAAGCCAAAAATTTCTAGAAGACCATCATCAGCATGGGCCTCAACAAAGCCTTTCTGAAAAAATAAACAATTAAAATTGAAGACAATCAATTTAGATTTGGAATTTAATCAAGCCTCTCAATAAGCTTAATATTAAAACAAAAAGACCGAGTAACTTCCAACTCTCCACCAGCCTAGGAATCATGGTGAAGACATTGATCTTACACCAAAAGCATAGGCCGCAAATTTGAAAGCAATTAAGTTTACATAGTCAAAGAAAGATGCACAGTATTTGTTGAAAACCTTGGCAGTAGCATCTTTCCAAATGCTTTGGTGAACTATGATTTATATTAGAGAAATATCTATTGATGACCTGTCATTTTAAACTGATAACAGTTCAACTTCTTGATTTTCCCATAATTACATTTGATTGTAATAAGATAGGTTTCTTCTACCCATGTACCATCTTTATCAGGCTAAATTTATGCTATTACATATAATGAAACGTTAAATGCTCATTTCATTTTACTTCCCCTTGGAATTCTTATTATTAACTTTATGTTACTTCAATATAATAATTGGAATGGAACATTATGAAAGCTGCATTAAGAAATACTCTCTTCTGTCATTTCTTTGTTCTCATTTTGCAATAACAATTGGCTGTTCAGTATTCACCCCTTCTCACTATTTTATATAAATTTATATTTCACAAAGCAAGAAATTCCTCATGATTTAGTTTTAACTTAAATAAACATTGATACGCTGAAAGAAATTTAAGAGTCCAGTAATAACACCTATTAAGGATGCACAGTTTTGTTGTGCTATTCACCTCTATTTATTTATGTTCATATAAATATTAGAATAGACACTACAAGATAGCAATATTTATCAACAAAAGAAGCTTAAGAGTCAAAAACAATATATGGTGACCATCTCAAATCATGCATTTTCAGTAATATAAAGCTGATTAAAAATTATCAGGACCAAGATAATATTTCCAAGAACTATTGATTAAATAAACACAAACTGCCCAGTTTTCATAGAGTTTGACCCCTAATAGAATTCATTCCTGGTACCTGGATCATGTTAGGCATACTGGGTGATATCTGCAACTTCAACTATCTAAGTAAGTGAAAACTACATGGCATCCATCTGGTTCACTAAAACTCCAATCTCGAATTCTCAAGTAAGTACAAAGCTCCAATCTTGGAAAGGAACCAAGCTGAAGTTGTTTTGAATTGCAAATAAAGTATGCAGAACACCTTTTTGTTTCCATTATGGAGCCAGAACAAATTATATTGCTCAGTTTTTGAGATCCAAATCCAACCATCAAACATAAGCAAACAGTCAAAGTATACCTCAAAGAGAGAGAGAGATTGTAGAACACCGTACCCAGAATAATACTATGTAACCTGAAGAAATGTACCATACCTTTTCCAAATACTCTGGTTTTAGATTACCCCACGGATTTCGCCCACTTCCATAACTATGAAGATTTAATGCAACAATTGCCCTCACACTAAAATAAAATGCATAATATTAGGGGATGATTAAATCATAAGCCATAACAGGGGCAGAAATGTTCTACCCATCTATGCATCTAGTGTCATAGTAACCTTAGCAATATAGCTAGTTATGCAGAAGGTTCAGTAAAAGACAAATTATGGTTATAAAGATATCAAATGCACAAAATAGGGTTACATAAAAATCATGAAGGCTAACAGTTGATAACTAGAACAATTAAGATACTAATGTATCACAAGGTAAAATTAAATACTTAGAAATGTACCTTTTGGGGACTGGAACCTGCTCCCATTCCGAGCAATTGACCCTTTTAATATGTATCCTTAAAATGTTCTTGAGTCCCCTGCACTTAGAAACATTTTTTGAATATGTTCACCTCAAAAAGAATGGTTCAAAACACCATTCACAAGAAAGACACTTTCTCCATACGATTCATGGATTATTTCTTCTCAGCTAAATAAAAGATGTATCAAAAGGAAACTTGTTGGTTTAACTGAACAAGCATTTGTAAACAACATGCATTATAATAGTGATGATGTTTTATTATTTGAGAAACATTAAGAAACAAAAACAATGTGGTAAAAGGCAGAAGACACCCTCAAGGTACTAGGATTTTTGTATTGCCAGAGGCACAAGGGCAAAAAAGACATTTGACTGAGCAAAGCAAGGTGCTGATATAATACACATATAAAGGGAAACTAGGACCCTTTTCATTTTTGTATAAACATACATATATCATCAATTCAAAGTAGAGTTTTAAAAAAATTTTAGAGAACTTAATGGAGGCATGTCAAGCCTCACCTTTCAAAATAATGCACCTAGGCATCAAAGAATTATGCTTGGTAAAAGCACTTTTTGGCCTTGCCCTCAGCCCAAGGTCAATGCCTTGGCTACACTGTCTAAGGAAGAATCAACCTTAGCTAAGTGATTGTTACATGTGAGGCACTTTATGTGTTGTGCCTTACCTCAGCACCAAGGCCAAAGCCTTGGCTACACTGTCCAAGGAACAATCAAAACTTAACTAGATGCTTGTTGTACATACATACACACATACAAACACACACACACACACACACACCAACATGCATAGAAATATACATATTGTTGTTTTTTAGAAACTGGAATATGTCCATTATAGGATGAGATGCAAGCTAAAAAACTATCATAATATCTAACCTTAAACCTGGATCACTTATGCAAGGTGTGAGAAACCAACCCTGAGTGCAACTGTAACTGGAGTAGATAATCTGTCACAAAAGATGGACCAATTACAATCTAATATTAGTTTTACCAAAGCAAATCATTGACTGAGGCAAAGAAACTAATAATGTGAATTTTGAATGCCAAGCTGCACACTTCAATTGAACTTAAGTTAACTTTAGTGAGATTAGTATTATATTTTGTGCAAATCCTAGAGGAAATAACAGGAGAATGAAGAAAAGACCCTGCATAAACTAAATTTACATTTAAGTTGTTTATCAGATAAATCAGAAGAGAAAAAATAAATTTAAACATCCAAGCATATGCACAAATATTGCATACATCTACAGTTCTACACAAGAAATTCATAACTCTTCTATTGGCTAGCAAAGAACAAGGTTAAGGCTGGGACAACATGAAATGCTCCCAGTGTTGTCAAGGGCGCAAGGCTCACTCAAGGCGGTAGAACCCTTATATTGCCTGAGATGCAAGGTGGAAAAAAAGTGCTCGCCTCAGTGAAGGCACAATATGTATATGCGTATGTATATATAAAATAAGCTTAAGATATATAATTCTGCTAATAAAATCTAAAGAGCAGTCCACTTTTATCCTACAAACATGCAATTTTTCCTTTTTCTTTTTTTTGGCCAATATGCACCATTTCCTTATGGACCCAAGTTTGTTGTTGAAAGAGTTTGATATTGTCACTTTTTTACTATTAAAGGTAAAGTTAATAAAAAAATCCTAAAGAAAAAGAAATGCAAGAGAGAGCCTTTTCTTGCACCCACTGTCTTACAGAAAAGCATGACTAGATGCACCAGGCGTACACCCGATTAAATGCACCTTGTCCAAAAGGGTTCAAGGTACTTTCATTGTCTAGCACTAAGGCACAGCACCTAGGCGTATATCACTGAATGCTCCTATATAGAAAAACTACAAGACTTTCCCACTAGCATTATGTTGTAGCTTCATTTTTACTTCTAGCCTTTCATGCATCCTCCTCATTCCTTGTCAAAGAATTGTGGAGCAGCAAATCTTTAAAATATAGGTACTGAGACTGAACTGCTATATGTTTGGCCACAAAAAGAATAGATTGGGGAAAAATCAAGAATTCCACACTAGTTTTATATTGTAATTCATTTTACATATAGCCTTTCATGCATCCTCCCCATTCCTTGTCAAAGAATTATGGAGCAGCAAATTTGTAAAACATAGGTATCAAGACCAAAGTGCAAAATATTTAGTCATAAAAAGAATAGATTGAGAAAAAACTTCAATTTATATAGGTGAGACAATCACTTCCTGTCCCTCCTTTTGACTATGCCACGCATAGTCACTAATATCATCTGTAGTTGATCCATATATGGTTGACAGATGGCAGTATTACCATTAAGCAACTTCAAACTAAAACATCTACATTTGACAAGACAGGATAATACCAGAGATTGACAACAAAACATTCTTGAACTTGCAGTCAAATAATAAAAGAAATCCAAATACCTTATTTGAAATAGGACCTTGCGCAAGGTAAGGTTTCTCATTACGTAAATGGTGGAATCCATACGCAACTTGTGCATCCATTCCTGAATGTAAATGAACATAAAAAGATTCTTAAGGACCAAAAATGTTAATAATAACAACAATAAACGGAAAAACACCATAAGCAAGAATAAGTGTTGTCATTGTAACCAAAAACTTTCATATATGATTTCTAAACATTTCATGACTCCCAATTTTTAAATTGCTTTTCCTTTCACAAAAGTTTTTATGGTCTTGCAAATTATTAACCAAATTAGCGAATAGGGGCACTGTAAGCCTTTAATGAGTTGTCTTGAGCCCTCAGAGTCATATGAGTGTGCCTTCCTCCCCCTTTTCTGGATTTTTTGTGAAATTGCAAGAGTAGAGGATGATAAGATTTGGATGATTTAAAAGTTAAAATTATTAAAATAAAGCAAAAAGAATCATTATAAAAGTTTGCACATCCTTGGACTCTATCAGGGATTTGGTTTAGAATGCTACTACTCTATTCTGTTTCCCTTGAAATAAAGTAGCAGATAGCCTCCATAACAGCTTACATGCCAAAATTATGATTATCAAGCTTATAAGATGTAATACAGCTCCCCACCAAGCAAATCTCCCCATGCATAAAATTAAAATTACAAAGATTTAGAAGTTTAACTGGTATACTATACCTATGCTAAAGTAATTATAGAATACTCCTTCATAGCAGTTCACTTTGTCAGGAACATCCCCCACAATCTCCAAAGTCTGCAATCGCGGACAAGATTTTCCCATTTGAATTTGAAATTCCACATCATAAGATGACTAAATGACAATCAGACAAAAATTATTTAAAGAAAAAGAAAACACTAATGTGTCATGCCTAAGTTATCAGATGGTAGACCAGGCTGAATACTTTAGACAGAAAGAAGCAGCTTTAGATATACAATGCCACAGTTCATTAGATAATGTGCTTTATTGGATTAAATCATTATAGCATATTTTGATCTATGACCTAAAAAGTACTCTTGCTTTTCAAAAACTCGTCTCTATAATTATATTATCAAGATAGACACATAGACATTTTTATATATTTGGTAAATTCCAATAATACCGAATTAGGTAACCTAATGACAAACTTCATGAACTAAAACAGAAAAAACTTTATTGACCTTCAAAGGACTCAGATTAAGCCAATGTTCATGCATCCAAAAATTGTCACGCAATAGAAGATGTTTGAATAAAACAGAGGATCTGAAGCAGAGAGATTCACTACCTGATCAAGACAACACTCTTCTGTAGCCTTCAAAGAATGGGGAGGATCAACAACTTCACCGCCAGGCATTTGCAACACAACAAGCCAACTGCATCATCAAAGAAACAATTAGTGATATAACTGCAAAGTAGTTATGAAAAAACATTTTCAATCGTAGGAAACTCAAACATGCAGCGAGTCCTCAATAGTGGATCATCAAACTTATAAAACAAACAGCAGTGTGCTACAGACACAAAACATAGTACTAATCATTATGCAATAAATGTATTCTCACCTATCTAGACGGCAAATTGGACCGGAAGTAGCTCTTTGCAGAGTTCTTTTAATAGCCGATTTCCAGGAAAAAGGAAATGAACCTCCCTGCAGTGACCATTCAGTGCATGAATCAAGAAAGAAAGAGAAGCAAATAGCAGACAACATCAAAATTTAAAATGTAAAGGAATATCATACCCAACCAAAACTTCTAGACAAGTCATTGCCTGTACCAAGTGGAATGATAGCTACAGGAGGAACCGGCTCCCGACCCTTCTGATGAAGTTCTCCAAGACATCCAAGTACCCAACCAACAGTACCATCACCTCCAGCAACCTGCTCATTTATACAGAGCCTTACAAAATCAGCTTGGAATGTTCGATTTGTTAGTTACTTTTGCTATGTTTTTTTACCATCTAGAAAGTTGCTTAAAAAAGGAAAAACAAAATCATAGTTGATTAACATCACAAAACAATTTAACACAGCCATTATGTATAAAAGTAAAATCATGTACTTTATTCCACAGAAAAAAGTTATATTTTTAATTTTTAACTCTTTAAAAAATTATTTACTTTTAAATCTAAAAGATTCTTTTTTTTTTACTTTTTCAAAGTAAATATAGTAGCAAGTGGTGAGATTTGAACCCAAAAAAAAAAGACAAGTAACAAACATAAGAACCCAACTGTAACTAAATTAAAGCGGTAACATCCAAATCCGAATTGGAACATTCTAAAAGAAAAGGGGAAAAAACAGCACAGGGAAGTTTACAAGTTGTAAAAAGTTGGTAGAAACATACCACAACTCTAATGTTCTCCCGTATCTCTTTGGCACAAAAATCTCCATTGTTAGCCCACTTCTCAAGGCAAGCCAGTCCATACCGTACAAATTCATGCGGTTTCACATCTTGGAGGTCAAATACCTATATTTCCGATATTAAAATTCTTAAGAAAATATAAATGCAAATAAGTCTTTCGAAACCATAAAAATAAAAGAAAAAGAAATAAGTGAAACCTGTTCTTCGCTGATTAATTGCTGGAGACGCTCTTTAAGGACGAGGCCATGGCGACCGCCGCTACGGGGGTTAATAAAAACGACCATAGGGGATTCAGGATACGGAACATCGTCGGAGCCACGTGAAAGGAAATGCTGGTCACCGCCATCGACGTCCTTTTTCCTAATGGAATCTTGCATCGCAAGGCGTAGATACTGAGGCATCAAAAGCCTTCGTCTAAGCTCTTCCTTATCGATCCTAACACCGGCTAAACCCGACAAACCGCAAGCTCTTATCGAGTCCATCATGGAGGAACGAACCACGATCCGTGCCGTCGATGAATCACCAGCCGACTTCGGCGAATCCATATTTACCAGAATCTTCTTCTTTTATTATTTTTATTAAAAAAAAAAAGAAAGAAAAGTATGTGAATTAGTAAAGGTACATATATTTATATATACATATATAGATTGAGGGAGTGAAGGGGCAGGCAGGGCAGGGGAGAACGAAAAAGCTGAGGTTGGTTTTTCAGTTTGGTTTTTTTTTTTATTTTTTGAAAAAGCGTTTGGAGGAGTTCAATTGTTTTTCATTGTTTTGTTTGTTTGGACGGAGGAGAAAACAAATGCCCTTGCTGGGAGATTAAATTACATAAGTGCCAGCTGGGATTTTTTCAAAACCAAATTGGGGTTTATGGAAAGTATCTGAAAGCTTTGTTTTTGTTTGTTTGGGTGAGGAGTTTTTAAGGTACTCACTTCACTTGGATTCAAAGTGTAACTCTCCAGTGAGTTTAGCTTTGACCAAAACAATGAAATTTTTTTTAGTTAAAAAAAAGGCAATGGAATTTTTTTATATATTACTTGAAAAACTAGTTTCATGATTTTAAACAATGGCAATTGTTTTTTTATAAAATAATAAAAGTATGAAATATTCTGAAATTTTTGAAGAAGGAAAATAAAGGAAGTGAAAAAAAGTGAGCAAAGAAAAAAATTTTTTAAAAAGGATAGAAAGTTGTTTTTCCTTCTATATGTTTTGCATTAAATATGAATAGTATAGGAAAAAATTAAAAATGAAATTGTGAATAAAATATTTAATTTAAGTAGAAAGAATGTTTTCTTTTTAATTTGGAATTATTTAGATTTAAAGAAAAAGAATATATATAAATTCATTGTTTTTTTTTATTGATCAATAAATCATTTTTAATTAATTAAGTAATTTTTTGTCAAACAAATATGATTCAGATTTAAAGAGAAAAAGATATAAAAATTCATTTTTTTATTTTTTATTAATCAATAATTTATTTTTAATTTATTAAATAATTTTGTCAAATAACTATAGAATAATATAAAATTTATTTCTTAAAAGTCAATTTTTTTGAAAAAAAATCAACCTAAAAGTGAAACTGTAAAGAAAATGTTTAATTTAAGTCTAAAGAATGTTTTATTTTCAATTTCGAAAGATTTAGATTTAAAAAGAAAGAAAAAAAAAAGGAAAAGATACAAATTCATTTATTTTTATTTTTTTTTCTTATTTTTCCCTTATCAAACAGAAGAATGGAAAGAAAAAAATATAGTTTCTTTTTTCATTTTTTTCATTTTTTTTTCGGTCCTACCAAATATATGTTAATATATTTGGAAAATTAATTAATTTTCTTTTCCGGGTGTAATTACTCATTATATTTTGAGGGACCCGAGTTAAATTTGTTTTGAAGAAAATATGGAAGTTGTGGGAGTGTCGAAGGCCGGCTGTCCGTCCGGCACGGTGACAACTTTTATCTTTTGTTTGATTCTGAAATGGAAAATAATTAATAAAAAAAGGAAAACCAAAAATAAAGCTATATAGAATTATTATAGGGATAATTGCTGTCCCAAATTAAAATAAGATTAGGTGAAAATATAGAAGGAGATTCTTCCTTTACAGGCAATGGGCACGGGTTATCCATAATGGAAAGTTAGATTTGTTTAGTCAAAGAAGCTACCAATTGCAAAACTCTTTACATAAACTAATCGTTAAAAGGTCAAATCACAGCATTATATATATTTATGAGCCCTAAGCAAATACACTAGGCTAAAATATGTAAAAAAATGAATAATTAGGATAAACAGTAACATAAAATAAAAAATGTTATATAGTTATCTTCAGAAAAAAGATAAAAATATGAAATAAACAGCAAGTGTTGATTTTTTAAATGAACAAAAAAAAGTAGACATAAGGGGTTTTTTTTTAATTTTCTTTCAAAATTAGTAAATTGCTACTACAATCCTATTAATATATTATTAATTTTTTAAAATAATATTTTTTTTTGATTTTATAATATAACTTTTGTTAATTTTTTCAAATTAAATTTATATTTTTTTTATCTATTGTAATTTAAAACTCTTAAAGTAATAATTGATATTATTTTTAAGATTACTATAGTGATTTTATTATTATAGTCATACGATAATCAAAGTGATCAATTCATCAGTGATCTTAAATTACAATATTTTATATAATATTATAAATCATTAATATTTTTAAATTATTGTGTTGATATTAAATAAAAAATAAATCATATAATACAAAATATTCAAAATAAACTTGAAAAAAATAAAATATTAGTACTTGTTGAATCAACAATTTATAAAATAATTAAAAGTTATTTTATAAAAAATTATAAAATATAAATCAATTTTGATAAAAAAATAATTTTTAAAATTTTATTAAATAAATTCTATTTAAAAAGTAAATTGTTTTTGGTCAACATATTAATAAAATTCTTGAATTATTTTGTGTTTTTTAAATAAGTTCATATAATTTTATTTTACCAAAATAAGCTCTTATTGTTTAATTTATATCTAATTAAACTTTTAATTCAAACGAAAAATTAGTTTATGTTAAGAGCCTATTTAGCTAAGAATTAAAAATTAAAGGTTTATTTATAAATATATATTAAAAATTAATAATTTATTTAGGTTCAAATTAAAATTGAATGATTTATTTAGATGAAATAAAATATAAAAGCTTCTTCAAATAAAGTAACAAAGTTCAGGGATTTATTTATTAATTTTGCTTTATTTTTTAATGGATACAAATAAATTCTAACTATTTAAAGTAAAAAATATTTTAGTTAGTATTTGATATAGTATTAATATCAAAGTTTCAATACCATATTAGACCACATTCAATTTTTTTTTAATGTAATATATATCGGTATCGGTTATTTTAGTATATTATTTCAATTTTTTTATTTAGTATAAATATATTTATAAATATACATGAACATATACATTATAATCCTACTAATAATTTACAAAATAAATATGCAATATCTTTAAATATCAAATAAATAAATTTAAAAGTATAAAAAATATTATCATAAATTTTTTAGGATATTTTTAAACACTTAATCTAATCATATGATATTTAAATAAATATTTTTTATGTAAATATTAAGATAAAAATAAAGAAATGAAAAAAAAAAAAACCTTAGTTTCATGATTTTAAAACTTTAAAAAAAGAGCACAATTGTTTTTTTTTTTTAAGAGATGGAAATACTTATAAATTTTGGTTTGAAAAAATAAAGTATAAAAAAAACAAGTTAAAATAAAAAAATAATAAAGAAAGTCAATTTTTAAGGATTATTTAATCAATTAATTTTATTTTTATTAGATTAAAAATAGTCAAATAATAAAAGATAAATTAAAAATTATAAAATATATTTCACATTTACATACTAACTGAAATAAATCAATTCATCGAAATTCACCGAAACCAACGAAAACAATCAATATTATTTAATATTAAATTCGAAATAAAAATTTATCTTTAAATATATCATATTTTAATATAACTGAAATATATTAGTTAGTACGATAAATTTGGAAACAAAATTAACAACTATTGTCAATATAATTTTTTAATTACACAAATAAAATTAACAGGGTGATATACGTATTTTTTTTAATTAAATTTTTTATTTTTAAAATATATCATAAAAAATATATATCATTATACTAATCCATATATATAATTAAAAATTTATAGTAATTGTATATCAAATTTTAAATTTTTTTATCAAAACACTATCAATTGTTTTATGCATCTCATACATTAAATTCTAAAAGAACTTTTTAACCGGTCGTCATTATATAAAACTTCAAATGAATATGTACAAATAAAACAATGTTCAAAATTTAAAAAAAAAAAAAGTATTCAACTTTATTGTGAAATAAATTCTAAACAATTCGATAAAAAATCAATTTAAACAATCCAAATGTGAGATTTTAATTTTTAAATGTTGCACGATTTACAAACAATATCTTTAAATAATTGAAATAAGAGATATCTTTTTTATTTTTAAATCCAAACCATTCTAGCACATATGTTACTGTAATATCAAAATCAACACATCCCTTCTAGAATTTCGAAAAACTGCCGCTCTGCTTAAAATTTAGCACCACATGGGAGATAATAACTAGACATCAAAGAGACAGTTGAGATCTAATTCAAAAGCTCACTTTGTATTTGGTCTGAACAATAACTCTCCCCTTCAAGAACGAAGCCAGCATCATAATATTAGAGAATTAAGTATTAAATTAATAATAAATTAAATTAAAAAAGGGACAAAAATGAAAATAACATGGTTAAAATAGTAATTTTAAGATTATTACATTTTTTAGGAGCTATGACTCATACTTGTCCTCTAAATTCGCCTCTATTTTGTTAATATTTAAAAATAATCAAATGAATTCATCATTTTTTTGTAATATTTCAATTTTATTTAGGATATTTAAAACTCAAATTTTAAATTTATGAACGTTTAAAAATGCTTTAAATTTATACATTTTGCCAATCATCAATTGAAAAATATATATATTCCACTTAATATAAATTTTAATCCAAAAATCAAGCCAATCACTTTTTTTATGTGAGCATATGGATTACACATGTTGAGGCGATGTTGACGTAAAAAATTTTATCATTGATGAAAATAAATGAATTTATAATATTTGTAAAAGATCATAAATTTAAAATTAAAATTTAAAAATTAACTATTAAAATAAAATATTACAAAAAGATTATAATATATAATGTAATTTATTCTTTGAAATTTTATTCTCTTAATAACATTACAAAAAAGACAGTTATTACCCAAAACATTGCGCAATGGAAACCGTTCATATACGACTGTGCTGAGGTTACACACAAATGATGTATAGATTTGCTAGCTCGATCTTTCACTGCCAACTTGATTGAATTTATTACGGTTGATGAATATATATGCATGTGCAGAATGGGCTAACGTATGACAAATGGGAATTTATAAAAGGCAGATCAGATCTCATATATTCTACTTTGCATACGCGCCGCATGGGATTCTTTCCCTTGCTCCAAACTTCAAAGCTTAGAATATGTGTCCTTTTCTTGAAGAAAATAGTAGCAGGAAAACCATTCACCGCTGTTACAGCCTCAGCCAAGCCCTGCCTTCATGGCATTTTAGCAGTTCTTTCCAGGATGGAGGGGTAATTAAGGAAATCCAGTATATCACGTGTGAAACCCATAGCGGTCTTGGAAGGAAGTTTTGGTTCCACGCTGTTAATGACCGTTGATTCCGTTGACGGCCCACCAAATAGGACCCAAAGGGGCCTATCTTTTTAAAAGTCGGATTGTCTCTAGAACATTTTTAAGAAAAGAAATTTCCACTGTTTTTTCCTTTATTCTTCTCATTCACATTTTTGCATTGGCCAACACAAACAAGTCATTCCATTTCACGGAATTATGCTTTTGTCGAAATAGAATATAACAGTTCCTCCAATTTGCTAACCTTTTCAAAATTTGAGACATCAACGTCAATTTCAAACCACTGTTTGTTTGTAAGTTTCCTTTGCACGTAAACTTATACATATGTTTTTCATTTCAAAATTAAATATTTAATATTTTTAGTCTAAATCAATCAAATAATTGAGTAGGTTAAAGAAAATTGCATAAAGATATGTTGAAGACAATAGATAAATAAGTAATAGGAAACAATTGGTGGCAAGCAAGGGTGTGAATGGAAGTCTAATGGAGCATTAGCCATTGGGTTGAAGAGGGAAAGAAAATAGGGCAATGGTGGGTGGTCGTCTTTTCGTGGGAAAAGAGAGAACTTCAATTTTGGAATTATGAAGGTTGTAGTTGTATCACAAAGTGGGATGAAGGCCTCATGCTCTCAAGCTTTTTTTTTTTAGATGAATTTTGAAAAGGTAATGCACCAACTGTATTTATTTAGATATTATTTAGAATTTGAGTTCTAGATTCAAGTTTTATTATATATAAATTTGATTAATTTTAATTTATTAATTGATTAATCAATAATTATAATTTGATTATAATATAACAGTTAATTATTTAATTGATTATATAATATAATATTCAATTATAATTGTAACTTCCTTTATATTTATAATTTTAAAAAATATCTAATATGTAATTAACTATTTATTTTTAGAAAACTCCCATTTTTTTTTATTAAAGGTAAAAATCTATTAAATTTAATTAATGGGAGGTAGTTGTCTCCTTTTTCTTCTCATAAATTTAAATTTCTTACACCAATAAATTTTTTTATGTATTTCTCTCTCCAATTTTTTTTTAAAGAATTCTCTTTCCAATGTTGAATATGAAATCTTCATATTCAAAATTTAAGTTTCAATAATTCTTTTGTAAAATAAAAAATTTAAAAAAAGTATTACTCCATATCATTTGTATCTTATTTTAATTAGAAGCTATATAATTTTGATTGGATTAGATTTGGTTATATTGTTTTGATTAATGCATAGCATTATAAATTTTTAAAACTTAATCTGAATTGATGTTTTTAAGAAATCAAATTGACCTAAATAAAAATTTATTGATTCAATTAAGTTCGATTCATCCATTTTTTTTAAAATTAATTATTTTTAGTTGTTTGCTATTTTATATTATTTTAAATATATTTAAATATAAATAATTATTTTTTATTTTATAAAAATTTTTAAAAAATAAAAACTAATAAAAAAAAATATTTTGATTCCATTCAGAATTTTTCACTTTTTTACTTTTGATCGAAAATCGAACTGAATCATATTAAAACATAAAATATCCAAATTTAAATCGAATCAAATAAAAAAAATCAAACCAAATACAACAATTTTGAATCGATTTTTAATTTTTTCACTACTAATAGTTAAAGCAATTTGTTAATTCTTTACTTGTTTATATCACTCAAATGGATTATTAGATTTCAATGAATAAAATATATTGAAAATTGTTAAAAAATATTATTTGAGATAAAAATTTTATATATCATTGTAAATATTTTTAAGTAATAAAAAATCTTTTGGTGCTATTTAGATAAAAGATATCTAACATTAATTTTTAATTAAAAAAGGTAAAATGGTTGTATTAATAATATTTTTTGCTTATCCTAAACAATAGAAATGATTAATCTATTTCTTTCCTTCCATTTTCCTACTTTTTTTTTCCTTATGTAATTTTTTCTTTCTAAACAAATATAGTGTAAATGTAATGGTTTTCAACCTACTACTAAAAACAATCAATGACAAAGTCCTCTGTTTCACAATATGATGATATCTTTAAACTAGCCTTGGTCACCCCCAAGCAATTGCTCTAAGCCACAAGTAGATTGGCCTAAGCCTCTTCCAAAATTTTTATTTGGGGGAATCAGCCAACTATGGGTTATTACAAAATGGGTGGTGTGGAATGAGGGTAGTTTGGACTTTGAGTTCTGGAATTGGATTTGGGTCCACTCTATTCTATTATAGGTTTAGATTAGATTTCATGACATGATAAAATCTTTTGTTCTTCTATGAATTAATATTGCATGTTCTTTTTATGAGTACTCATATGATCACATCATACATGTGTCATGTTATTGAAATAAATGTAGTTTTCATTAAATAGAAATGCACATACAAAAGCAACTCCCTTGGCTGCTTTGAGCCCCACACTACTAATCATGCTGTCTCGTTCACAAATCACAATGATTGGCAAAAAAAAAAAAGGTAAAAAAAAAAAAAGAGCATGTACATGTTCTTTGCAACAAACACATTTTGTTCTGATAGCAAGGAGAAGATACTCCAATCTTAAAATTTTAGGTTGAAGTCTTACAATATTTGAATTTGCTTTAATTTTAAGTTAAATTTATTCAATTATATGCAGATTGATTAGTTGGATTTTACATTTTTTATATAATTTATTAATTTTCTTAATTTTAATTAATTAAAAAAAATTGATCCTAAAAATTGAATTTAGGGAATGCGATGTTCCTTAATTAATCAATCTCATGAAGCTAAAATCTTGAATTAATCAAATTTAAAAAAAAAAAAAATTACTCATGTTATATATCCTGAATGCTCATCTAGTCTTTTTTCTATTCTATCATAACTCTCAAAACTAAATTAATAGAAAAATTGGAAATTAAAAAAGAAAAAAACATATGAGAGTCTAAAAAGAGGAGGAAGGCAATTCAAATGTGGAACTTTGTACCTTTTTTAAAAAGGCATGATTTTTTTTTGGTGTGTGTGTGTGTTTTTGACAACAGTTGTCATGCCTCTACCATTGTTGAGGTCATGCAATTTAACTGATTGTGTTTTTGTTACTTTATAGTGTATATTGTTCCAATGCCAACATCATCTTACTAATTTTTGCTAATGATTTAATATATTTGCAAGCCGGTAAAGTTCATTTTTTTCTTTAAATTACAAATACAAGAGAAACAACAATCTTAATAAATATAAATCACCAAATAATTAAATTAATTAATTAATTAGAACTTAACTAAACAAATTCAATATAAAATTGAATCAAAATCACATATAATAAAATTTGAACCTAAAATTTTAAGGTCATAAAATTCCTTTTTTACCTTTAAGCGGAGATTTCACTCATAATCACTTCTAAGATGCTTACTTTGGAGAAATATCCGAAGAAGCACCTGATGTGAAATTTTGGTTGGAAAAATATATTCTAATTATCTAATTCATGTCACATTCATGTCACCAACAATATAAATTTCGATTATTTACCTGAGTTTTCTCTATGATTGTGTAGGAGAATGGCAGTTTTCTTTTGATTATCAATAACGGTGATCTTGATTGACATGCGGCACGCTGCTCTTAAGGTATCTTTCTCCTGCTACTTATTGCTTTCCCAGTGTAAATATTTTAGCATTTATTAATTTCGAGTGTATGTGCATAATTGTCCTTCAAGCTTTCTTATGTATGCACAAAGCAAACATTCATCGTTCCAGCCATCGTTTTCTATGGCCATGTTTTTGCTATTCCAGACCTCTTAAAAGTTTTCTGATATGTGCATGTTATCTGCCTATGTATGGTGCTCTTTTATTGATTTTAATTAAAAAATTGTTTGGCAGGGTGGCCACTGGTATCCACCTATTATTATGGATGAAGAGCTTTATGTTCCAGTGTGGAACCCATCAGATCAGATGAGCAGCTATTGTTATATAAAGTAGGCCTGGACGTGCAAAAGAAAATTTCAATGCTTTATGGTGTTCCAAGATTTATTTGTGATCTATGAAATTGAAATCACTATATTTTCTAGTTTTGGTTTTTGATTGTGTACATTCTGACAATGACGCCTTGTAGAATGGTGAAATGGCTTTTTAAGAACAACTTTTTACATTCACAAATTCCGTTTTGGATGGTATACCAGTAACTTTCAGGTGCAATTTAGATTAACCTGGAATAAGGATTTAAATTCCTATATTCAAATATAATATTATAATTTAAATTTGTAATAAAAATGTTCTTCCATTTGACTTCACTTCTGGTTCTACTGCCTTGAAATTATTCAATAGGCCCCTACTAATCAATTGGTTTCAGGACTTTGATTAGTCCTCCATTGTTTGAACAATTAAGATTCAGTTTTGAATACCGTTTAGATTACTTGTTTCTGAAATATGACTACACAGTTTTCACATCAGGTATCAATTTTTTTATACTGCATGTCATCGTGAGATGTGAATTTAGTTGCAATCAATGAATCAATGATACATTTGCTTGACTGGCTTTAATAAAATGCAGGTGGAGCGGGTGCATGAAGCGATCATATGATGAAGGTATTAATTGGACACAAAGAGAACAGCTTCCACCTGGAATGCTAGGACCATCTAAGAACAAGGTGCGGTTAAAAATTTACCATGACCTACATTCCAATTTGCTGTGATTTATGAAACTCCGATAATATATCCTCACGATGTGTGCCATTCACTCATCTGCAGCCTCCCTAGTTGGGAAACGGTGTTTTGTTCTGTGGATCCTCAGTGGAGAGTCGGAATTCTTCGGGGGCATGAGCTGAGGTTGTAATGATGATTTCAACTACATGAGCAGTTAGAATCTTATGTTAAAAAAAAATGCTATTGACATGTTTTATAAATCACATGCAACAGGTTATGACTGATTCTGGAAGAACCTGGAAGAAGTATAGCTCTATATATATTAAAAATGAAACTGTGTGATTCCACCAGATCCTTTAATAACATTAGTAGAGTTTGTATGGCAGAATCAGTTGATGGTGGAGGGGTTATGCCATACCTACTGAGCTCCCCAGCCCAAACTCAGGTTGGTATGACTTTTGCATGATAACAGGTCGTAACTAGACACCCAGCTAAAAGTAGATTTACCTTGATTGGAATTGCCCAGTTTGGAATGCATTAATTCCTTTGAAAATTTAACTTGTCCATTGAAATTGGCAACTGTTGTAAATGAAGAGGAATACTAAATTCAAAGGAGAAAGACAGTCTGTACTAAAAAGATCTTTTTTTTTTTTTTGAAGGAGAAATGATATAAAAAGAATAGCAATTGTAGTGGTTTTTTATGCTTATTGATTTGCCACATTCTTTGTTTTGTGCACCAAAGCCAAATATATAAAGATGATCTGAGAAATGATATTAGTTTGTCTTTTCACATCAAGTGATTGCTACAGTTTGGATTACCAAATGGGATGCCAGATGACAGATGGACTCTCTCTACAATCACATTGCCACTGCAATCAATTTTGTAAGAGAAGTCCATTCCCTCCAAAATCAAGTGACATATTATCTTTCCAGAAGCAGCCACTTCACATTCATGCCCAGAAGCTTCTCCATCTTGGGAATCATCCGAATCTGAAGCATTATCAAAGGAGTAACCATTTCCTATCTTTAGGAGATTATCATGAGGGCGATTTCGTTGTGATATTGGTCGAATATCCCAAGAAAGCACTCGTTTAACCAAGCTTTTGAGCTCATCTAGTGATGAATAGAGGGACTTCTCCTGAAACAAACCAATTCCTCCGGATAAACAAATAAACACACCCTGACAGCAAACTTGAAAAAACTGGGAAGCTAAAGAACCATGGAAGAGGAAATACTGTCATCCAGTTTGGTACAACTGCTCCTTCAATACTGTCACAGTATGATAGATATGATTTGATGTCCAATGCTGGCGGTTAACAAAATTCATCAAGAAGCAGAAAGTATATTTACACATCAAATAGGAAGGAAGCAGATAAAGCCATCAATGATTAACATCCAGTAAAGTCATGAAACAAGATCTTACTGTTCCATCAACTAGATCCACTCCAGAGTGTAGAAGCATATTTCCTTGTATTGCCTCCATCTAAACTATAAATCATATATCAGTTTTAAAGTGAATACATCCTTTTCTAAAGACATAAGTAAGGTTCCAACAACTTTTATGAACTTCAAAATAGAAAAAATACACCACTTAGCATCAACCTTGTTAGTTTACAATGACTGAAAAGATACAGTGAAAAATGATGTTTGGCACAACATGAACACAATTTCTCTCTCTCTCTCTCTCTCTCTCTCACACACACACACACACACACACTTAGGAAGAAAATTGCAATCACAGAGCATTCTTGCTAACCCTTGATTTAATGTATACTAACAATGCTTTACCATAATCCTCCATGACATCCAAAGCCAACTTTCGACAGAGAGACCCATTCTGCCAACTTGGACGAGAGATTATCTGAACCATCACTAATATTAGGGGCTAAAGTAAACATGCATATTGCTGTGGTTCTCATCCTTAAATATGCGAAACTATGCTCCTGGTGCAACAAAGCCAAAAGATCCACCAGATTATTTCTCAGAAATGATCTTTGTTCAAGTGTTGAGAACAAAATTTCCATCTCTAGTTTTTTTTAATAAAGTTTTTAACCCCCAGCTATCAATTTAAGGACAATCATAGGTGAACCTGCCAATAACACATCTGTACAGGACTCCACACCTTTACAACAGTGAGTCCTATAGGACATGGTCAATGTGGAGATCTTGTAGCAAAAACTCCCCGCCTTCTCCCTTTCAATCTTGGACCTCTGACCTATTAAAGTGGCCAACCTTCCATAGAAGTTTAAAGATGATAAGAAAGAATCATAAGTGAGAGAGAAAATAAATAATACATGTACCATTAGTGCAGTGTCACAAACCTTAGCCTTAAACTTTCATTTAGATGGATGCTTCCATAACTTCTCCAGATCTGTATTTAAATGAAACACATATATAATCCAGCAATGAGAGTATTCTTCAAGACCCTCAAGGGATGCCGGAGAAACTCTAGCTGAATCAAAAACCAAACATGCCCTAGCAAGAGGGACAAGTAGAGGTTGCCTGGGGTCCCATTCCTGCATAAAATACACATGGAATTGTTCATTTAGCATATAATCAAGCACTATGCTAGACTAACAACAGACTAAATTAGTTATAAGCTTCAATCTGAATATTATTGAAACAAAAATGAGCATTGCATAGCTTCTATTAATAGAAAAATATTTTATTTAAACAATCCCTTTTGACGTGCTGAACAAGACTACAGTTGAAGCGTTTTCCCACCACTGTGGAATAAAATTGTAGAAAGCATAGAGAAATATCTACTATGGTTGAAAGCAAATTTTTAGTTCTTTATTTTCACCTTAGAGTATTTGATCTTTC
Source organism: Durio zibethinus (assembly GCF_002303985.1). Next base: position 22,784,812 of record NW_019168159.1, read on the forward strand.
TCTATTTAAAATATTCATTTGGTGATTGATTTTCCGACTATTAAGAAAATAAATCCACCATATCCACCCAACTAGAAGATTAATTGACCCAATCCAAGTTTTGTTTTAACTCCGGTCAATCATTATGGCCATGAGTCATGAAAATTTTCATTTTGTACATTAAAATTAATATTTATTTAACATGGCCTCTGCCAAGCGAGAAAACATTACAAATGAAAACAACAGCAAGCAGCAATAATAGAATAAAATAAAATAAAACAAAACAAAAATGGCTGATTTAGAGATTACTAAACAAAATGCCATCTGAAAGTCACCTTGTAGAAAAGCAAGATTGAATGATACCAATAGGTGCCATTGGAAACGATGTCATTTCTAAATTCTCAGACTTGGATTGTGCTGCTATTGCTTTCCTCAATGCCTACAAATATATATATATATATATATATATATACAAGTAAATGAAAGAAAAAAGAAAAAGGAAAATAACAGTAGCATAAAAAATAAAAGAAAAAACAATAAAAGAATGAGAGAAGGTGGAAAGGAAGAACCTGCTGAGCCCTATTGCGACCATGTCTCTCAGCAGCACATTTTCCGAAGCAGAATTGAGAGATTTTTGAAGCTTTTTCATCTTTGAATCAGATTCTTCCCACTTTTTCTTCCACAAATAAACTGAAAGAACGACGATGAACATCAACATAGGTTTAAAATAGAGGTAAAAGGAACTGTAACAAATATAAAGAAGAAGAGAAAGGGTAAAGAGAAATGATACAGGAGATTACTGGAGAAGCGGAAAACACTGTAACAAGTGCCAATGCTAAGAACGAGTATCCGCTGCAGCCCATTGGTTTGGTAATTGGCGCTTGTATTTCTTCCACTTTTTTTTTTATCAAAGTCTAAGTTGGGGTTTAACCTAACCACTACCATCGGTTGCTAGTTTGGCGAGGATGTAGAAATATTTTTCTTCATTTTTTCCCCTGACATGGAATGGATTGGGTAACTACTAACTTGGGTTTTAAAATTGGAACTTCTCTTCGGCTTTGAGCTCCTTGGAAACCAAACAGAGAAGATCCAAACCCAAAACAAGTTGAGTTCTGAACTAGTACTTGACTTTTCTCCAAGGCCCGAACTTGAGTCAACTGTTTGAACTAGGCCCTTTCTATTACACACTATTGCTCGGAGTTGGAGACTCGGAGGCCTCCTAACTTGCTTTCTACTTTTTAAGCTGTCTGGTCTTGTAGTCCAAAGCCCAGCTGTCTTTCTTTGTTTCTCTCCTCTCTCGCCCTAGAGGCTGCTGCAGTTTCCTAATATTGTAAGTTTCTAACTATATTAGGTACTCTCCTTTGTTCCCCATTTTTATGATAGCATTTGGTAATTTACTAATACATTGGGTGAGTACTCTTCTTCATAACCCTTTTTGAGTTTCATCTCTCTTATTATATTCTTCATCTACATAAATTTAAACATGTTTATCTTTGTACTTCTACTTTTACATGCTTGCATCAATTTTGCTTTTAAAAACCCATTCCATGAAACTATATAAATCGAATAGATATACGGGAATCAGTAGGAAACATTCTACAGTTTCACCCATTTTTCTGGATCTTCAACCAACTTCAAAACCCCAATGTCACATAGATATGGTTGAATTGTTTCAAATTGATGCTTGTTTTGTTCGTATTATGATGTGATTGTTGCTCTTAAGTGTATAAACCGGTTTTTTGTGGTAACCCCAAATTTATTTTTGCCATTAACTATAAGTGAAAATGTAAAACTTGGTTCACAGTTTTAAGTTCTAACTCTTTTAGCATCACAAGAATGTTAAATTTTACAATGTTTTGTGTAGCGTAATCCCACAGACAACTGCAAAGTTTATTATAAAATTATAAAATTTTGAATAAATTAATTATGTTCTTGTGCTACTATTGCTGTTGCTTCTGTGCGCACATGTCTTCATAAATGTATATTTTGGTAAGACTTTAGAAACCTAAGACATGCCGTAAAAACCTTGCAGAAAAGTAGCTAGAATATTGGAAAAGCTCGCAACTTGTAGTCCTTAGAATTTAGATTTGAAGAAAGATTGTTACATTCAGGGTTACTGAGAGAGGAATTCACCCTTTCCGCTAGTTCTGCTCCCTTCAAAAGTTGTCATGCCTCTACCACTATTGAGATTACATAATTCAGTTATTTGAGTGTGAGTTATAGTTTTTAATTTATAGCGTTCCTTTCTCGACAGAATTTGGCTGGTTTATTGCTTCTATGCAATTTGTGTAGGTGGATAAAGGTTTTTTGGATGCTTATTTTGGAGGTACCTCTAAAGGAGCACCTGATGTGAAAATTTGGTTGCAGAAATACAAGGTAATGTCTAACACACTTCCTGGACATGATATCGGCTGCTTCACTAGAATTTTCCTTTGTGGTTTTATAGGTGGATGGAGACGCAAAATTTGTATGTTCAGTAGATATTACTGTGATTACTTTTCTAGTTGTTCTTATAATGGTCATCGCTGCTGCCCCAGATCATATGCTTCTTGAGATCAATTTCTTTTGCCAATTGATTACATATCCAGTATACATATTTTGTTTTCCAAATTCAATCTGGTTAGCTTGAGAAATTGTGGTTTAATCTAGCATTTTAGGAAATGCCTCTTAATGTGCCAAAAAAAAGTCATCTTAATGACAAAAGTGAAAAACATATTGGAATATTTCTACTGCTTTCCAGTTTACTGGCCCCACTTGTTTCCTGTTAGTCTTTTTCCCTTGTGATTATGCTTTGATCCTCAAAGCTTTTATCGTCTGCTTAAATAAATTGTGCATGCATGAGTATGTGTTCACATTCATGTAAAATTTGTGCTCTCTCATTCTTCTTTTTCTCTGTGCATGTTACATTGTGCATGTATTTAGGTGTATCTCTATATACAAGCAAGAAGGATGCCTTGCCACCCTTGCGTCACTGCCTTATGTCTATCATTCTTCTGCATCTTTGCCGCATTCTTATGTGTGGAAAAATACTTATTTACAGCTGGTTGTAATCTTGTAATCTGTATATTTATATTTATATCCCTATAATTAAGTATTTGTATCCCTAGAATCCCTTTAATTAAATATTTGTATCCTTATAATTAAGGATAAAAAATTATGATAGACAATTCCTCAATTATAGGATCAGTTTTAAGAAGATTTAGTTTCCTAGTTTACCCACTAGTTTGTTGTATATAAACTTAAGGTGTTTGTATAATTTTTAAGAACAATTTTTCAATATACATTCAGTCTTACTCTTAATTTTTCATATTATTTTATTTTATTAGAGCTTTAGGTTTTTCTTGATAAGCAAAATTCTCCGTCTTCATTGTTGAGTTTTACTTTAGGCCTTCATTGCCGAACCTTGTTAAGGCCTTCATAACCATTTTATTTTTCCTTTTTTTAGCTTTCATTGTTAAGATTCATTTTTAATTATATCTTAAGACTTGTGTCAGTTCAAAAAAAGATAACAATGTCAAATATAACAGAATTCGTTATCACTACCACCTGATTTGAGGAACTGGTAACAAGGTAACAAGGAACTGCTATCACTACAGAAGTCTCGAGAACAAGGTAAGTTGGACAGAGAAGAGATTGAGAAATTGAGAAACCTATTGAAAACCCTTGAAAAGCCTACTGGGGTATGTTCGTTGGGTAATGTCTTAAGTTTAGGTAAAGACTGATTCTCATGGATTAAATGTCTTGGTTAAGCCAATTATGAGTTCTTGGGTCATTGAATCAGGAGCCACAAATCACATGACACATTCTTCACAAAAGTTTAGTACATATACCTTGTGTCCTAGTAATAAAAAAATTATTGTTGTAGATGATTCACTTGCTACAGTGGCAATATTATGAGATAATTAATCCCTCATTTGTTCTTAAAAATGTTTTTTATGTTCTTCGATTGTCTACTAATATGATATTTATATAAAAACTTACTAGAAATATGAATTGCAAAGTGACTTTTTATCCTCCTATTGTGAATTTCAGGATCAAAGTTTGGGAAAAAAAGATTGGACTTGCTAAGGAAAAAGGATGGACTATATTATATTGAAACATTAAACAATACAAGTAATATCAAGAATAATTTACCTTTGTCACTTTTTTTTGAAAAATCTCCCAATAAAGACAAAATTTGGCTTTATCATTTTCATCTTGGACATTTTTCTTTTGAAAATTTGAAAAACATGTTTTCTTCTTTGTTCAAAGGATTAAATGTTGAAAATTTTCGTTGTGATGTTAGTTAACCTGCAAAGCATAAATGTTTGTCTTTCCAATTAGTAACAAAAGAAGTTCTACTTTTTTTTGCTTGATTCATAGTGACATATGGGGGTCCTTTTACAATTCCTAGTATTTCAGGTGCAAAGTGATTTGTTTCTTTCATAGATGATTGTATCAGGGTCTCTTGGATATTTTTACTTAAATCCAAATCAAATATGAATAGTGTGTTTTTAAGCTTCTAAACATGATCCAAAATCAATTTGGAGTGAAAATCAGGAGATTTTGGTCTAATAATGCAAGAGACTTTTTCAACTAGAGTCTATCTACCTATTTTCAAAAAGAGGGGATTATCCATGAGTCATCTTGTGTTAATATTCCATAGTAGAATGGAGTAGTAGAGAGGAAAAATAGCTATTTACTAGCCATAACCTCAGTTTTATTTTTTCAAGCAAATGTATCCAAATCCTACTAGGGGAAGCTATTCTCACTACCACACACATTATAGATATGTTTTCTTTTAGTGTTTTGGGATTTAAAACTACTATGAACTCTTCTCACAATTCTATCCCAACTTTAATATCAAAAACAACTTCACACCTAGGATATTTAGTTGTACATCATTTGCTCATATTCACAGTCATAATAGGAGGAAGCTGGATATTAGAGCAATTAAGTGTATTTTTGTAGGGTATTCATCAACTCATAAAGGATATAAGTGCTATCATTCTCCTAGCAAAAAATTGTGTTTGTAGATGTCACTTTTGAAGAAAGTAAATCATTTTTTACTCAACCTTATCTTCAAAGGGAGATTTCATTCATGGAAGATAAGGATAAAGACTTTTTTTTGCTTGACTTGTCCTCCTCTTCAACATTTTCACCTATTAATTCTTTTGAGTCTAAACTTATTTCTTTTGAGTCCAAGTCAAACACTGAATTTGAGTTTGAACTCATTCCAAACACAGAAGATGTGACAAAGGATAATATTGTTCTTGATTCTGTGGGAAAACACTTATTTACAGCTGGTTGTAATCTTGTAATCTGTATATTTATATTTGTATCTCTAGAATTAAGTATTTGTATCCCTAGAATTAATGAAGATTTAGTTTCCTTAGTTTAACCCCTAGTTAGTTGTATATAAACCTAAGATTCTTGTATAATTCATATAAGCAGTTTTTCAATATACATCAGTTTCCACATGGTATCAGAGCTTTAGGCTCTTCTGGGGGAAGCAAAATTTTCAGCCTTCATTGCTGACTTTTTTAGGCCTTCATTGCCGAATCCTGTTTAGGCCTTCATTGCCGAACCCTTTCAAAGAAAGATATCACTACACCTCAATTTGAGAAAATGTTAACTGGAAAAATCACTAGAGTACTACAGATGTCTCAGAAACAAGGAGAGTTCAACAGGGAAGAGATTGAAAAGTTGAGAAACTTATTGAAAATCCTTGAAAAGCCTACTATGGTATGTTCTTTGGGTAAAGTTTCTAGTTCAGGTAAAGCTTCTGGTTCTCATGGATTAAATGTCTCGGCTAAGCCTATTACGAGTTCTTGGGTCATTGACTCAGGAGCCACAGACCACATGACACATTCTTCACAAAAGTTTAGTACATATAACCTGTGTCCTAGTAATAAGAAAATTGTTGTTGCTGATGGTTCACTTACCACAGTGGCAGGATTAGGAGATGTTCAAGTTAATCCCTCGTTTGTTCTAAAAAATGTTCTTCATGTTCCTGGATTATCTATTAATCTGATATCTATACAAAAACTTACCAGAGATATGAATTGCAAAGTAACTTTTTATCCCTCTTATTGTGAATTTCAGGACCAGAGTTCGGGGAAGATGATTGGACTTGCTAAGGAGAAGGATGGACTATACTATCTTGAGACATCAAATAGCACAAGTAGTATCAAAAATAGTTTACCTTTGTCATTTCTTTCTGAAAAATCTTCCAATAAAGACAAAATTTGGCTTTATCATTTTCGTCTTGGACATCCTTCTTTTGGAACCTTGAGAAACATGTTTCCTTCTTTGTTCAAAGGATTAAATGTTGAAGATTTTCATTGTGATATTTGTGAATTTGCAAAACATAGACGTGTGTCTTTTCCAATCAGTAACAAAAGAAGTTCTACTCCCTTTTACTTGATTCATAGTGACATTTGGGGTCCCTCTACAATTCCTAATATTTCTGGTGCGAGATGGTTTGTTTCATTCATAGATGATTGTACTAGGGTCTCTTGGGTTTTTTTACTTAAATCCAAATCAGATGTGAATAGTGTGTTTTTAAGCTTCCAAAACATGATCCAAAATCAATTTGGAGTGAGAATCAAGAGATTTAGGTCTGATAATGCAAGAGACTACTTCAACCATAGTCTATTCACCTATTTTCAAAAAGAGGGGATTATCCATGAGTCATCTTGTGTTAATACTCCACAGCAGAATGGAGTGGCAGAGAGGAAAAACAGTCATTTACTAGCCACAACCCGAGCCTTTCTTTTTCAAGCAAATGTACCTAAATCTTATTGGGGGGAAGCTGTTCTCACTGCCACATACATTATAAATAGGTTACCTTCAAGAGTTTTGGGATTTAAAACTCCTATGGAACTACTCTCACAATTTTATCCCAACCTCAATACCACAAACAATCTCACACCTAGGATATTTGGTTGTACATCATTTGTTCATGTTCACAGTCATAACAGGGGAAAGTTGGATCCAAGAGCGATTAAGTGTATTTTTGTGGGGTATTCTTCAACTCAAAAAGGATATAAGTGCTATCATCCTCCTACTAAAAAATTCTATGTGTCTGCAGATGTCACTTTTGAAGAAAATAAACCATTTTTTACTCAACCTTATCTTCAGGGGGAGACTTCATTCATGGAAGATAAGGATAAAGACTTCTTTTTGCTTGATTTGCCCCCTTCTTCAACATTTACACCCATTAATTCTTCTGAGTCGAAACCTGTTTCTGCTGAGCCCAAGTCAAACACTGAATTTGAGTCTGAACCCATTCCAAATACAGAAGAGTTGACAAAGGATAATATTATTCTTGATTCTATGAAGGAATTACAGGTGTACTCAAGAAGGAAAGTTCCAGATCCTGAACCAGTGCCAGTCCAAGAGCCTGATCCTAACTCTGGAAATGAGGTAACTACAGTTTTTGACTCTGTTTCTCAAAATGAGCATGAATCTCCTAAAACTATAACCAGTGATTATGATTTGCCTATTGCCATTAGGAAATGAACCAGAGAATGTACCAAGCATCCACTATACCCAATATCTAATTTTGTGTCATTTGAAAAATTCTCACCATCCCACAAAAATTTTCTTGTGAGCCTAAACACTATTTCTGTTCCAACTACATTATCCGAGGCATTATCCAATGAGAAATGGAGGCAAGCCATGAAAATAGAAATGGAGGCCTTAGAGAAAAATCAGACATGGGAACTGGTAGAGTTGCCTAAAGGAAAAAATTCAGTGGGGTGTAAATGGGTTTTCACCGTAAAATACAAGGCAGATGGTACTGTTGAAAGGTATAAAGCCAGGTTAGTGGCTAAGGGCTATACTCAAACTTATGGAGTGGATTACCAGGAAACCTTTGCTCCAGTTGCCAAGATGAATACAGTTAGAATTTTGTTATCATTGGCTGCAAATTACAATTGGCAGCTTCAACAATTTGATGTAAAGAATGCTTTTCTACATGGTGATTTGGAAGAAGAAATATATATGAAGGTTCCACCGGGATTTGAAGGTCATCTAGAAGCAAACAAAGTATGCAGGCTAAAAAAGGCTTTATATGGCCTTAAACAGTCTCCTAGAGCTTGGTTCGGGAGATTTGCCAAAGTGATGCTAGTAATGGGATATAAACAGAGTCAAGGAGATCACACATTGTTTATCAAGCACTCTGATTCAGGGAGAGTCACAGTTCTATTAGTGTATGTTGATGATATAATTGTAACTGGAGATGATGAAAAAGAGAAAGAATCTCTAAAACAGTGTTTGGCTAGAGAATTTGAGATAAAAGAGCTAGGGAGATTGAAGTACTTCCTAGGAATTGAAGTAGCTCACTCACGGCATGGTATTTTTATCTCACAACAGAAATATGTGATGGATCTTTTGAAGGAAACTGGGAAGCTTGCATGTAAACCTGCAAATACCCCTATGGATCCTAATCATAAAATTGGAGAAGCTAATGAAGATGCTGCTGTAAATAGAGAGATGTACCAAAGATTAGTTGGAAGACTCATTTATCTCTCACATACTAGACCTGATATAGCATATGCTGTGAGTGTGGTAAGTCAATTTATGCATAGTCCTAAAGAAGTGCACCTACAGGCTGTCTACCGTATATTGCACTATTTGAAGGCCAATCCTGGGAGAGGTATCTTATTCAAAAGAAATTCGGGGTTAGTTCTAGAAGCATATACAGATGCTGATTATGCAGGTTCAGTAACTGATAGAAGATCCACCTCAGGCTATTGTACTTTCTTAGGTGGTAATCTTGTGACTTGGAGGAGTAAAAAACAGAATGTGGTGGCAAGATCAAGTGCTGAAGCAGAGTTCAGAGCAATGGCTCAATGGATTTGTGAACTACTATGGTTAAAGATTATCTTAGAAGACTTGAAGATCAAGTGGGATGGACCAATGAGACTCTACTGTGATAACAAGTCTGCAATAAGCATTGCTCACAATCCTGTACAACATGACAGAACAAAACACATTGAAGTAGACCGACATTTCATAAAGGAGAAACTAGACAGTGGGTTGATTTGTACACCTTATGTATCAACCAAGGGTCAACTTGCAGATGTGTTGACTAAAGGTCTCAGCAGTGCAACATTTCAAGGAATTATTTCCAAGCTGGGAATGGAAAACACCTATTCACCAGCTTGAGGGGGAGTGTGGGAAAACACTTATTTACAGCTGGTTGTAATCTTGTAATCTGTATATTTATATTTGTATCTCTAGAATTAAGTATTTGTATCCCTAGAATTAAGGAAGATTTAGTTTCCTAGTTTAACCCCTAGTTAGTTGTATATAAACCTAAGATTCTTGTATAATTCATATAAGCAGTTTTTCAATATACATTCAGTTTCCACAGATTCTATTAAAGAATTACAGGTATACTCAAGAAGGAAAGTTTCAACTCTTGAACCGATGCAAGTCCAAGAACTTGATCTTAACTCTGAAAATGAGGTAACTATAGTCTCTAACTCAATTTCTCAAAATGAGCATGAATCTCCTAAAACTATAACTAGTGATTATGATCTGCCTATTGTCATTAGGAAAGGAATCAGAGAATGTATTAAGCATTCGTTATACCCACTCGCTAATTTTGTGTTATTTGAAAAATTGTCGCCATCCCACAAAAATTTTCTTGTAAGCTTAAACATTATTTTTGTTTCAATTATATTATTTAAGGCATTATCCAGTGAGAAATGGAGGCAAGCCATGAAAATGAAAATGAAGGCCTTAGAGAAAAATAAGGCATGGGAACTAGTAGAGTTGCTTAAAGGAAAAAATCTAGTTGGGTATAAATGGGTTTTCATTGTAAAACACAAGGCGGATAGTACTGTTGAAAGGTATAAGGCCAAGTTGGTGGCTAAGGGCTACACTCAAACTTATGGAATAGATTATCAAGAAATTTTTGCTCTAGTTGCCAAGATGAATATAGTTAGGATTTTGTTATTCTTGGCTGCAAATATATATGCAGGTTCCATCGGGATTTGGAGGTCAATAAGAAGCAAACAAAGTATGCAAGCTGAAAAATGCTTTATATGGCCTTAAATAGTCCCCTAGGGTTTGGTTTGGGAGATTTGCCAAAGTGATGCTAGCAATGGGATATAAGCAGAGTCAATGACATCACGCATTGTTTATCAAGCACTTGGATTTAGGGAGAGTCACAGTTCTATTAGTGTATGTTGATGATATAATTGTAACCGGAGATGATGAAAAAGAGAACCTCTAAAACTATGTTTGGCTAGAGAATTTGAGATAAAATAGCTAGGGAGATTGAAGTACTTCCTAGGAATTGAAGTAGCTCACTCATGACATAGTATTTTCATCTCACAACAAAAATATGTAATGGATTTTTTGAAGGAAATTGGAAAGCTCACATGTAAACCTGAAAATACTCCTATGGATCTTAATCATAAACTTGGAGAAGCTAATGAAGATGCTGTTGTAGATAGAAAGATATATCAAAGATTAGTTGGAAGACTCATTTATCTCTCACATACTAAACCTGATATAGTATATACTGTGAGTGTGATAAGTCAATTTATGCATAGTCTTAAAAAAAGCACACTTACAGGCTGTCTACCATGTATTACACTATTTGAAGGCCAATCCTGGGAGAGGTATTTTATTCAAAAGAAATTCAATATTGGTTCTAGAGGCATATATAGATGCGGATTATGTAGGTTCGGTAACTTACAAAAGATCCACCTTAGGTTATTGTTTTTTTCTAGGTGGTAATCTTGTGATTGGAAGAAGTAAAAAATAGAATATGGTGGTAAGATCAAGTGCAGAAGTAGAGTTCAGAATAATGGCTTAAGGAATTTGTGAACTACTATGGTTAAAGATTATCCTAGAAGACTTCAAAATCAAGTGGGATGGACCAATGTGACTCTATTGTGATAACAAGTCTATAATAAGCATTGCACACAATCTTGTGCAAAATGATAGAACAAAACACATTGAAGTAGACCGGCACCTCATAAAGGAGAAACTAGATAGTGGGTTGATTTGTACACCGTATGTATCAACCAAGAGTCAACTTGTAGATGTGTTGCTTAAGGGTCACAGTAGTGCAAAATTTCAAGAAATTATTTGCAAGTTGGGAATGGAAAACACCTATTTACCAGCTTGAGAGGGAGTGTGGGAAAACACTTATTTACAATTGGTTTTAATCTGTTTAATTGTATTTATATCTCTAGAATTAAATATTTGTATCCCTAGAATCCCTAAAATTAAATATTTGTATCCCTAGAATTAATGATAAAAAATTAGGATAGACAATCCCTCAATTATAGGTTCAGTTTTAGGAAGATTTAGTTTCCTTTTACCCACTAGATAGTTGTATATAAACCTAAGGTGCTTGTATAATTCTTAAGAGTAATTTTTCAATATACATTCAGTTTTACTCTTAATTTTTCACATAATTTTATTTTTTAGTTTTTTCATAGTATATACCTTTTTATTAGTTATATGTGTATGCTACATGTAAGGCATAAAATAGAACACAAAAGGACCAGCTTCACTTATTATTTTCTTTGTAAACTCTAATTATGTTTTGTTTGCTTCCACCTTTTATACCTTACATGTGTGCATGGATGTGTCCATGTGTGTGCATATTTGTGATATGATACTCAAGATTTTAACTGAGTTGCACACCTTAAATGCATGAAAATTTGTTTTGGCAAGATGGCTGCTAGTATAAACCTGTTGCTATTGATGAAGAACCCAATGTTCCAATGTGGAACCCAGTGCTATTTAAACTTCCATTTGAGGAACTGTTGTTATTCTATAAAATAGGCCAGGAGGTTCACAAGTAAATTTCTAGCCCTTTTATGGTTTTCCAACGAAGTCTTATTTATAAACTAGGGTGGCCAGGTCTGTTTGTGTTTTGCTTTTGCGTTTGTGAATAGAACTTTCTCACTGTTCTGCAAACTTCACCCAGTTTATTGCATTGTTAAGACATAAATAAACAATTCAATTTTAGAACATCAACATTTACTGTAGGAGAGTTGTTCAATCTGCAAAGTTTTTCTCCATAAGTTCCAAATTTCATCACAAGGTCTACAGTTGATTCCAAATGAAAATATCTCCAAATTGAAGGACCAAAAAAGATCCCTCTTTCTCCCATAAAGAGAAAGTGACTTTAACACATAGACCTCCTTTACTTAAAAGCATTTGCTAAAATTGCTTATAACTTAGTAAGAAATGGTATAATTAGAAAAGTGCATTACAATCCTTTCCCTTTAAAAACTTAACCAAACAAGGAATTTTGATAATCCCTCCATGGCACCCTTTCCATTCTTTTCTGCATTTTTGCTTACCAAACAAGGAAAGCATGTTCCTTTTCCTTCGCTTTAAACCCCCTCTTTTCCTGTCCTTTTGTAATACCCAAGCCCAACTCTATTAACCTAATTAGTTGACCCAGCCCATGAGTTTTATTAGAGTAAAAAAAAAAAGAGAAAAAGAAAAAAAAAATCCTATTGACGGTTTTTCATATTCTTCATTATGAGGGAAGAAAAATTAGGAAGACTTGAAGAAACCCCAAAGGAGGATAAGAGATGCTGGAATTTTAGATTTTAGGCCTACAATTGAATGATTAAGATAAGATTTGTCTTTTAAACATTTTAATTTTGGTCTTTGTGAGTAAAACCCAAGTATTAATTTAGGATTTTTAATCTTTTTAATTTTTTCGGCTACCTTTCGGTGGTCTTTTGGTGGCATGATTGGTACCTATGGAAAGCTCTCTTCAAGACCTTTCTATTGGTTTTTGTAGCACTTAATTTGGTTGTTTATTTTAAGAGTTATAAATTTTTGAAGTTCGAAAAAAATAGGTATTTGATAGTTTTGGTACCCCAATTTGGGTCGTCAGAACTCCACTTTCTAGTAACTTTTTTGGTCGAGTCTTTAGGGGGTTTTTGTAGTATGAAATGTGATCTTGATTTTGGTCTAAGTGATTCAGTGAGGGGACATTTGTGCTAATGGAATCAAAGCTCTAAAGATTGCAAAATAATTCTAAAACCCAGATGTTTTGGGAATCCCAATGACGATTTTCAAAATTTTGGCTTCCAAAACTTATGATTCTTGTTCTCCTTTTTGTTCAAACAACATTCTTAGTTGAAGTATTGCATATGAACTTTTAATTAATGTTGGTTTCACCTTTGGATTTGACGTAGTGTGTTAGATATAAGTGCTTAAAGTAGGCCAAATGGTCATGAAAATTCAAAATTTCAGCATCTTATAAAGATTCATTATAAATTATTTTAAAAATTATTTTGGCCCAATATTGATCTATTTTGATAAAAATTCTAGAAATTTTGTTATATAAATTTTATTCAATTTTTAGACAAAAGATTTTTGTGAAATTCTTTATAAATTGCTAAATTTTGAGAAAAATACTAAAACTATTAAATTCAAGCCTTATTAGTCTTTTTTTCATTGAGAATGTTGTCTACTATTGATTTTATATTTTAGTTCATAATTTCTAATTTTACCTATTTTAGGTATTTTCTTAAAATAAAAAAATTTTTTAATTATTTTAAGAATTCATTTTGATCAATATTATACATTATGTTATAAATTTCAAAAATTTTAATTGTGAAATTTTATTGAATACTCGCATGAATGAAGATGTTTTGTGAATTTATTTCTAAATTTATCAAGTTATGAAAAGATTCTATGTTCTTTGAGAAAAATCGTACTAAGCTAAGTTTTAACTAATGTTATAAATTATCTCACCCAAATATTTCATTGTTTAGTTTTTAGAGTTTTAAGCTATTATATTCCCATATTTGGATATTTTAATATTTTTGTAAATTATAAGAGAAAATCTTTTTGATTTTGAAAAATGTTGCAAAATTAGTTTCGATTAATAAGAAATGTTGAGACGCCTAATATGCCTTAGATTGCCCACCAGAAAGTCATGTTATTGTTTGATAATTCTTAAGTTTTCATTTTTGATTTCAAGTATTGTTGGATAATAGGCTTCGAAAGGTTTTCAATCCTTTGTTTCTTGATTACGATATTAGCGAGTTAAGGCAAGTCACTTGATATCTTTTTGGTTTTTCATTCCCTGAAAATTAGGCTTAGCTTGTTTAGATTTTATATATAATGCATATTGTTTTGTCTCTTTGGTTTGTAAATCAGGTTGAGCATGCAAAATTTATATATATATGTTATTTTTGTTATGAATTTGCAATATAATTTTGTTATTCTTTTGATCATTGATTATGATTTTATAATAACAAAATTATATATCTATCTATTTTCTGAATACGAAATTTGCTTTGGATCAAGATATGAAAATTTGTTTTCTACGAAAAATGTTTGGCGAAAATATATGAATATTATTTTGTATATTTGGGTAATCTAAAAATATATTTGTTTTGTTTCCTAGTATGACTATGCTTTAACCTTTGCCAATAAGGGTTAAATATTGGCTAAGTCGACATGTACTTTGTGATCTAGAAACCTGTTCGAATCGTACCACTGATTAAGAATAGTGATTTGTTCAGTGCTATTGCACTAATATAACGGGTTAATTGTGATTGTTTAGTGCAATTATCAGGTTTTTTTTATATACTTTTGTCTCATTGTACTAAAGTGTTAATTGTGATTTTTGTTTGGATTTTGACCTATATCATAGGGGTTAAATGTGGTTGGAGTATGTTATAGGAGACTAATAAAACTTGTAATTATCTTGTGATATTTTGCTTAGCTTTGTTATCTAAGAATATGATTTTGAGAAATTGGTTTGTTAAAGATATGTTTACAAATATAAGATGACCCAACGATACTTTGAATCATATAATTAATGTTTGAGAAAGTATTTGATACACTGACAGTGGAGTTTTTTAACTCTACAAGTAGAGTTAAGATGGTGACACATGTCCCACTTCTTTTTTAAATTAGTTTTTTTTTTTTTTAATACACATTGAAGGACATGTGTTAAAATTTTAGCCTCGCTTGTAGAATTAAAAAACTCCGTTGTTAGTGAATTTAATAATTTTTCTTAATGTTTTGGCCTAAATGTTTTGTAATATGCTTAATCCAGTTGAGGGGATTTTGGTTACTTGTTGTCATTGTACTCCATTCTTTAATTTTTCTTACTTTTTAGATTTCAGTATTTGCATTTTTCGGATAGTTTTGACGAGAGATTGTGTTGCAAGGTTTCATCTATCCTTTGTCATCATATGGCTTGAAAAGTGAGTAGTTTGATATAATATAGTTAGAATATTGCTGCATTTTTCAATTAAGTGTAATATTTGAATTTTAGAGACTTAGGTTTGTAAACTATAAATTTTGGAAACCTTTGGAGTTTTGATTTTAAATTAGTGTGATATTTTGGAGTTTGATTAGTATGATATCTATTACCTTGCATGCTTATAAGATTCGTTTTATGAGTAATGTGGCGTTATATCCTAAATCTTTGGGTTTGGGGTGTGACACTTTTAGCAACTAAAATGTTAACATAATAGTGTAAAGGAAAAATTATACATTATAATGCAGTTTCTGCATAATATCCTTTCTTGCTATAATAATCACAAAAATATAATGGTACTATGACATTTCACAATCAAATAATTTAAGGCTTTCCTTGCCCTTGCTTTTCCCCAGATTTGTGGTATTGGAAAAGTGGCCTTCTTAGGGAAATGGAGGGGTGTCGAGCATCTTACCCTTTCGTTCGTTTTATTTTACAAACTACCCAAACAAGGTAAAGGTCGGCTTTCTTTTCCCTCTTTTCCTTTCCTTTCCCTATTCTTGCCTCAATTCAAACATGCTATTTTACGTGTCCCGGATAATCTGCAGCAGATTGGTCGATTTTCATGCTTGTGGAAATTGAAAATCTTAAAATAGTCATGGATGATTATGTGGTAGATTTGCTTTCATTGGTAGGTGAATGTTTGAACTTCAAATGTAATTCCATCCTCTATACCATGTCTATTCTGTTTTTCCATTAATTTGTTCTGCACACCTTAGTTGTTTTTTAATATGTTTGTTAAAGCCTTATGATTTTGTAACATGTCATATTAGTAGAATTGGGTGATCGCTTACAGAAACATTACTCCATTCTTTGTCATTTCATTACCTTGTATGCATAAAGTCCTAAAACCTTGAAAAGGCTTTAAGGAGAAAGAGAATTGGGTGATCTCTATTAGAAACATGTTATCATGATATGTGAATTTTGTCACAACTAATGTACATTCATCTTATCTTATCTTATCTTACTTTTGGCTGTAATTTAATCCAGGTGGAGTGGTTGCATTAAGCGATCATATGTAAAGGTGTTACTTGGACAAGAAGAAAGCATCTTCCTCTTGGCATATTAGGACCTTCTAAGAACAAGGTGCGACTATAATTTGTCATTACATTTACATATATTTTAGTATGTTTTCACTCATGAAACTCAACATATCCTAGTCATTTTCTGTTTGCTCATTTGCAGCCTATCTTACTAGAAAATGGGCATTTACTCTGTGAATCCATAGGTGTGGGTTTAGTATCGATATCTTGATCCACTTCTTCAGAAGATAAGGATTTTATACTACTAGTTTCTTCTTTTATTTCTAGGTTAGTAGTTAAAATTTTGTCTTTGTCCTTATCTTTTTCATTTGAGTTGCTCTCATCGGTAGTATCATAATTAAGTATATAATGATAATTAAATTTTTTAAAAAGTTCTATATATGTTTCATATATAATTCTATTATATTTAAATAATTAATCTTTTGTTAAGGATAATAGTTTTTTCTATTTTATACTTAAGATATTCTATAAGACTTTTATAAGACTTAAAATCCAATTTCTCGGCTTTCAAAAACTTGGTTGGGAAGATGATGGTTTATCATTTTTACGCGTAAGAATAGCATTACATCAACCAAACGAACTATAACTAGATTTCATATTTATTTAGCACTTGAAAACTTTTTTATTAGAATTGATAATCAGGTAGTTATAGGTTTTTTAAAAAATAAGAAGTTAGAAACCAATCCTAGAACGATTAGATGGAGTAACCTTTTATGTCTATAATTTTTCTATTGAATTTATTAAAGGAATTAACAATGTTTTTGCTAATTTTTTAAGCAAGCCCTATGGATTGAGATAAAAAAACCTTTAGAATAAATTGGTGAATGGATTATTGTAAAAGGGAAGCAATGCAAATAAAGTCTTTCTCTTAAACATGTGAATCCTTAAGATTTCAATCACTAACACAACCATTAGTTCCATATCCTAATTCGAGATATTTCTTTTATCCACAATCGTGTATGGATATACTAGGAATTCCATCACAAAAAAAAATGAAACCCTATTAGTTATCTTAAGTTTCTCATGATCCAAATCAATGGACTCGAATATCATACTTTGAAATTTTTCAAAAAACAAAGAATTTGTTGAAACCACAACAAAATTTTTTAAAAATTAAAGATTTTTATAACTCAGGATTACTCTTTGAGTTATATAATCTCATAAATGAAGTTTGAAAAAATATGATTAAGTTTGTAGAATGATTAACCAAATAGGTTAATAGATTCCAAACTTTTTAAAATCTTGCTTTAAAAAGCTTAACTTTAAAAGACTAGGAGGAACTACAAATTTTTGAACTTGATGAAAAAGAATGCATCCTTGAAGAGATAGACAATCTCTTAAATATTTGTGATTTTTTTATAGAAGAATAAACAATTTCTTCTTCTATTTTAAAAATTCAAAAAATTCTTTTATATGAAAAGGTTAACAAAGTCTTACTTAATGAACTTTTTAATAGAATTAAATATTTAATAAAAGACAAAGTTGATCATTTACTTCATGAAAAATATTAGGAATATTTTTCTTTTATTTATTTAGAAAATCATGGAATTTTAGGAGAATTTCCTAAAATTAAATTCCAATTAGATTATGACCCTTATGATATAACTAGTATCGCAATGGGTTTTGAATGTATAATTACTTATATATATATTCATAAAAAATGATAAATATTTTTCTTATATATATATATATATTAAATAACTAGTTTAACGAGACTCTTTCAAAGAAAAATTTTTTCAGTCCTATCAAATCTGAGAAAAAAGTTTTTTATGGATCAGATTTATTAGCACCAAATGAAAATGAAAAAAATTTAAAAGTTTCTCTTTTACAATTTAATAGAGCAAGTTTATATGGTTTTCAAGGTGCACTTACTTTGATGGAAAAAGCAAAAAAATTATTAAATGAAATTTCACCAAATTCACAAGTTTCATATACCACTGTTACAATATATAGTAAAAGGATTTTTACGAAAAAAATTTATGATGGAAACAATCCAGAACTAGAGCCTTAGGCGGTCAAACTTCTAGAAAAACTATTTAGAATGGAAGGCTTGGATTACTCACTTTATTTATTACTCCAATATCAAGAAGGACGATAACAATGGAATAAATAAATGACAATTTCACCAATTTCTTTTAATCCAAAAGATGAAGAAGTTATAAATTTGGCGAATATTCAAGATGGATAAAAAGACAAAAGGTCAACATTTATTGCTAATAAACCAGCTAGCCTGCCAAACAACCTGACTGCTAAAAGCAATGACGAAGATTTAATAGAAGAAGATAAAGGTAGATAATAGAGTACCTAACATCATAAATGGAATATTTATTAATATAGGCTATTAGGTTATTAACATATTTTTTCTCTCGACTCCTTTTTACCTTGTACACTTTTCTTTATTGCCCTGGGATTGTAGTTCAATTGGTCAGAGCACCGCCCTGTCAAGGCGGAAGCTGCGGGTTCGAGCCCCGTCAGTCCCGACGGATACAATAAAAAAAAAATACATCAATTGATCCCTCCATTTTCTGTGAAAGGGAATACAAATGAAAGAATTTCATTCCCAAGGATAGCCTTTTTTATTTATTTTTTCCTTTCCATTTTTTGTTGGGGTTTATTTGTAAACTATTTGTAAACGGTGAAAGTGGAAAAGCAGTCAGATGATACATCATCAGATGATTGTACAAGGAAGGCGGTAGATTATCGAAAAGAAAGAGTGGAAAAGAATATATAGAAATAAAGGAAAGGAATTCTTTTGATTGGGCCAGGAATCCAATTTGAAATATAATAGGGAGAGAAGTAAAAGAGTTCTTAGAGTTCCTTTTCTGTGATGGTTCTCTTCTATTAAATAACCATTACATTTATGTATTTAGGTAGAATAGTAACCTATGTTAATAAATATTGCATTTATGATGTTAGATATCATATTATCTATCTTTAATCTTTATCTTCTTTTGTTAAATCTTAGCTGTTGCTGTTGCTTTTGCTAGGCTAGCTGGATTATCAGTAGCAAATGTTGACTTTTTGTCTTTTTACCCATTTTGAATATTTACCAAATTTAGAATTTCTTTATCTTCTAGATTAAAAGAAGTTGGTGAAGTTGTTTTTGATTTGTTACATTGTTCCTATCATTCTTGATATTGGAGTAGTAAAGAAAATGGGTAATCACGGTTTTTCATTCTAGATAATTTTTCTATAAGTTCAACTGCCTAAGACTCTAGTTCTGGATTGTTTTCATTATAAAATTTTTTCATAAAAATCTTTTTACCATCTGTTGTAATCATATATGGAACTTGTGAATTTAGTGAAATTTCATTTAATAACTCTTTTACTTTTTTCATCATAGTAAGTCCAGTTTGTAGACTATATAAACTTGCTCTATTAAATTGAGAAAGAGAAAATTTTAAATTTTCTTTATTTTCATTTGGTGCTAATAAATTTGGTCCATAAAGAACTTTTTTGACCTCCCAGATTTGATAGAGTTAAAAAAATCTTTCTCTTTGAAAAAGTCCCGTTAAACTAGTTATTTTAATATATACATAAAAAAAATATTCATCATTTTTTACAAATAAAAAATTTTGATTTGATATAGGCAAGAAAATGCCTTATCAAATGAAAAGATAAATTTGGAAAAGTAATTATACTTATAAAACTCATTTTGATACTGATTATATCATAAGTGTCATGATCTAATAAGAATTTAATGATTTTCTAGATAAATAAAAGGGAAATATTCCTAAAATTTTTCATGAAATAGATGATTTACTTCAGCTTTTATTGAATATTTAATTCTATTAAAAAGTTTATTAGATAAGACTTTGTTAGCCTTTTTGTATAAAAGAATTTTTCGAATTTTTAAAAGAGAAGAAGAAATTGTTTGTTTTTCTATAAAAAATCATAAATATTTAAAATATTGTTTATCTCTTCAAGGGAATATTCTTTTTTATCAAGTTCAAAAATTTGTGCTTTCTCTTTATCTCTTAAAGTTAAGCCTTTTAAAACAAGATTTGGAAAAGTTTGGAATCTATTAACTTATTTGGTTAATCTTTCCGCAAGCTTAGTCATTTTTTCTAAAAGTTGATTTACGACCTTCAAGTTGGGCTTTCTAAAGGGGTAATCTTGGGTTATAAAAATCTTTAATTTATGAAAAATTTTGATGCGATTTTGACAAATTCTCTACTTTCTAAAGAATTTCAGAGTATGACATTGGAGTCCATTGATTTAGATCCTGAAAAAATTGAGATAACCTATAGGATCCCATTACTTGTGATGGAATTCTCTGTATTTCCATGTACGGTTGTGGATAAAAAAATTTTAATGATTGTGTAAGAGATTGAAATCTTAATTCTTGGTTAGGATTAGCATATTTAAGAGAAGAATCTTATTTGGGTTGTTTCTTTTTTACAGTAGTCCATTAACTAATTTATTCTAGGAGTTTTTTTACCTCAATCCATTGAGCTTTCTTAAAAAATTAGCAAAAACATTTTTAGTTCCTTTAATAAATTTAATAGAAAATTTATAGTGACATAAAAAGTTATATCATCTAATCCTTCTAGGATTAGTTGCTAACTTCTTATTTTTTAATAAATCTTTAACTGCTTGATTATCAATTCTAATAATAAAGTTTTCAAGTGTAAAATAAATATGAAATCTAGTTACAGCATTTTTAATAGCAAGTAACTCTTTTTCAAATATAATATTTTTTAATTTGTTTGTTTTAAACTTTCCTAAATTATATCCACAAATTAATTCTTGATTATGTATCTTAGATTTAATTATACATCCCTAGTGTTGATATGAGGTGTCTGTTTCAAGAATAAATAATTTGCCTAGTTTAGAAATATATATTTTAGGTATAAATTTAAGATCTGATTTTATTTGCTTAATAATATCATAATCCTCTTTTGTCCAAGAAAAAAATGTATCCTTTTTTTGTTTTTCTTGTAAAGCTTTCTCTTTTTTAGAGAGATTTTTAATAAATTGTCTTTCATAATTAAGATAGAAAACTTTAAAGTTGCTTTTTATCTTCTAGTTTTTCTAAAAATTATTTAATTTTTATTATAATATGATTTTGTAAAGTAAGATCTTCTAAGGATAAATTTAAACCTAAAAATTCTATATTGGTTTTTTCAAGTTCTATCTTTTTAGAACTTAATATTATATCATATTTTATAAATTCTTGAACATTCAAATTTAGGTGTTTTCTATGCTCATTTAATGTTTCAGAAAATATAAGTATATCATTAATACATACAACACAAAAATCTTTATATATTTCAAAGATTGTGTCCATCCATTTTTGGAAGATCTATGGAGCGTTGCAGAGTCCAAAGAGCATGACCTTCCATTGATAATGGTCTTTTGATGTATTAAAAGCTATTAAGGGTTTTGACTCTTTGTTTAGCATTATTTGCCAAAATCCTGATTTACAATTAAATTTACTAAAATATTTAGCATTTTTTCATAAATTTATTAATACATCTTTTCTAGGAATAAAATAACCATTACATACTAGGTTTTGGTTAAACTTTTTATAGTTGATTACCATTCAAGCTTTACCTTTTTTTGCTCAACATGATTTCTTACCATAAATGCTGGGCTTGAATGTGGGCTTGTAGTTGGTTCTATAAGTCCTTTCTGTAAAAGTTTATTAATTTGTATATCAAATTCATCTATATCTTATGTAGTATATATTATTGGTTTGACTCTAATTATTTTCTTAGAATAAAAAATTTTTAGACTACAAAATCGATGACTTCTAGCCCATAATTTTAATGGTTCTTCACTACAATTTCTTTTAAGATTTTATATAACTTTCACTGATTGATTTAATTTCAATTTGCTTAGTTTCTGGTCGGAAATCAGAGTCATATGTTTATGATTTTTACTAATGGTGTTTCTATAGAATCTTTATCTATAATAAATATAATATTATTGATATTCAAACAGAAAGGTAAATATTGTTTATAAAATTATTTCCTAATAACATATCACCCTGCATGAAAGGAAAACATAAAATTTTTAGAATTATGAATTTTTTATTCATAAAATAAATAGAAACATTTTTTGCTTTATATCCTATTATAGTTTCTTTTCCATCAATTCTTATTACTGCAATAGAATGTTTCATTGGTTCCCATTTTGCTAATGGTAAAGCATTACCTCTACTTGAGGAGCATGGGTTGAGGTTGTGATGCTTGCTCAACTACATTAGCTGTTAGACTTTGATGATGTATGCAGTTGACATATTTGATGATTCACATCAACAGGTCACAGCAGATTCTGGTATATCCTGGAAGAATTATGGCCCTATGTATGTTAAAAATAAATCTCTCGGTGTGATTCAACCAGTTTCTTACCGTACTACAAAAGGAACAATCCATGTTTTGTTGTGATCTTTTGATGGCATTGGTAATGTTTCTATGTCACAATCCTATGATGGTGGCCAGAACCGGGATTATGCAAGACCTACTGAGCTTCCCCACCTAAACTCGAGTTGGTGGGTTAATCCCTGTTTCTTGGTTGGCATCCAATAGAAGTAAGATTTATCTTTATTGCAATGGTACAACGTAGATTGTATTGAATGTCTAATAAGATTTATCGTTATTGCAATGGTTCAACGTAGATTGTATTGCATCTATAATTTAGTTATGAAAAGTAATGCCATTTGCATCTCTTAAAATTTAGTAATCTAGAATTGTATATTTCATAAATTTAAGTTATTATCTAATGCTATGGAAAATGGAAAGAATCTTGCTATTTACCTTTCAGATTTTCCTTACTGGCTTAAACCATGAGCTGCATGTGTTACGTATTGATGGGGTTAAGCTGAGGGAGGATAGTCTTATCTTACTTGCTTACAATACAAATCTCGAGGGATGTGCTTACAGTTGCACTGTCCACAGATGATGGTGATTCATGGCATGAAGCTTTGACACTAGAAGAAAATTTGGAAATGGAATTCTCTTATCCAGCTGTTATCGAGGCTAGTGATGGATCTGTTCACATCACTTACACATATGATAGGACCCAGATTAAGGTAACAACTTTGTTTCTGATAATGGGGATGGATTGGTTCTGAATTCCTTCCTTTTGTTCTTTCCATTCTATTTATTCATTAAATTTTATGTTATTTCCTTGTGATTTCCATCCTGTAAATATTGAGTGCCGTCAAGGATCACAGATTAACTTTTGCTGAAATTAATATTTGCAGCATGTTATCCTTCAACCAAATTGATTTAGTGATACATATCCTACTCAGCCAGGAAAATAGAAGGTGAGCTCTCAATCAGAGTCCAATGCCATCTTTGAACTGCTAGTACCCATTTTTTTAGTATTGCAGTATACCGAAATTTTATGTATTTGGATTGAATATAAACACGGCATCTCTCTGAAATTGGAATCTTCTTCAAGTTTTGGCTACTTAATGAGGTAATACTTGTCTCTTGGGCCCAATGGCAATGAATGGTACCTTTTCATGATTTTGTTTACGCAGGAAGGGTTTGGGCAATATTTTAATAATCCTGCTTGTGCAAACTGTTAGAAACTTGGGGTTTGTTATAGGACCATAAATCAGAGCTGAAGAAAGGATTTTTTTAGCTAATCCCAGATGGGAACTGGATTGACATGTTATTGAACTAGTGTGGATCTGATGAAGCTAATGACCCGGCTATTGTAGACAGAAAATGAGTGAAATGCTAGGTGCAGAATGATTATTACGCGCAGCACCTGCTTTCTCGAAGCAACTTTTGCACAAGCAATGTTTGGTTTTTTGGCCAACACAAGCAACGTTTAGATAGGCTTGTTTTGGAAGAATTTAAGTGTGTGGAAGTAATAGATTTTTATATCATTGCTTGGCTCTTGAACCTTGATGTAACATTGTTCTTTTTTTAGCTTAAAAGTGAGTATTTATTTTGATTCTAGTGTAATAAGTTTGATGTTGTTTGACTCCAATTTGGTTCACTCGTTTGGTCTCTGTTTTTGAGCACGAGTAGCGTTCTTGATAGACTATTAGTGCCTTGCTCTCTACGACTTTATGCTTGTTTTTTATGTACCTGCAATTATCAAAGATGAATGGTTAGTTCTCAAATCATCATCTTATCTGAGTCCAACAACGAATAGAAATGTGATGTTTGAGATTGGAATTTTTCAGGATTTTGACGAAAAATATTCAGTAATCCCATGAAAACAGCTTTGATTTCAATCTTGTCTGCTGCATTTTGTGTTTTTTTATCAGGGGATGCGGCATCGGCATCCCAACAGTCTCATACTATACCAAAACGACCGAGTCCCGTGAATAACTGAACATTTTCACTGAATGAGCTACATTGCCATGCACACCAGCAAGCTTTCAAGGAATGCTGTTACCAGTTTCCCACTGACGCTGAAGCTGAACAAGACGGTCCATTCTACCAAGACCAGTTGCTGCCGCCATGCAGCAATCCTTCACATTTCTACTAGTCAATACCATCATTATATGCATGTTAGCATCAACCAAAGATTCATTTGAAAAAAAAAAAAGAAAAATCTTATATATTCCGTCCATTACACGTATCTGTCACAATACTCACGATTTTCTCTAACGATTTTCACGTCGTTGACATGGATGTATTTGAAAAATTACACCCATTAATCATGACTTAAGTTATATGATACGGCGGAGAGCCATGGTTCCCTCTTAAAATTTCTCCATGTCAAGAATTTGAAGCAAAATATTGACTATAGCAATTGACATATTACTCGATATATGGATCAAATGTTAAGAGAAGAGAAGACAAGACAATGGGTGGTTTTGTCCCTTTCCATCAATGTTTCTTTTTGTCCTAGTCAACTACTCAATTATGTCGACATTAAATCATTCTAGCTATTCCATGTGAATTCCTACTTGCAATCAACATGAGAGGACAAAATAATTCGCATCTAATTGTTTCATACAAGTAGACCTAGTGGACTAAAATGGGTCCTTTGTTTTATTTTCTTCTGTATTTCATAGACTATATGCATAGCATTGCCAAACACAGAAAAGGTATGAATGTGAAACTTGGATTCTTTTTACATTCGTATGCCGGGAAAACTAGTGCAATATTATTGTCCTTTCCATTGTTTTCACATTGAGAAAAGAAAGATTGAAAATAATTGTTTTTATATTTCTTATCTTTATGATTATTATTATTGTTTACTAAGAGCGTTGTTTTCTGTTTTGGTGAAGCTAAGGGATTCGTCATTTTTTGTCTAAATTGTTGGTAATTGCAGAAAGTTGATGCACATTCATGCATACATATCGGTGAAGGATTAATTAGAGCAGATTTTTTTGAAAACGGTTGGCTACGTCTATTTTTAACATTTATTGCATCTGACACTGTTGAATGAAATGAACGTGAGGCTAATCCCTTTACAAAGTTTGAAGTTCTTAAGTTTTGAGCTAAGTGCCAATATGAGCCGAGCTATCTACTTCTCTGTCTATGACAAAGGCCAATTCAGCAAGTATGGTCAATAGCCAAATGCTACCGAGCTTTGAAAAAACAAAACTATATATATATATATATATATTAATATATTATACAAATTCAATAGCCTTCACTAAATTTGGCTGGTAAAAGAAAGTGTTCTTGTAGATGATATTTTTCTTATAATATTGAAACTAAAGAAACTTATAGATATTATTGTTAACAAGACATTTAATTTAAAAAATTAGAGTAAATTGCACTGTACATTCATCTATGATCTTTGTGTAATTTTTGTTCATAATAATTTAAATTTAATTTTTGAATATGTCATCTTTTAAAAATATTTTAAATTTATTTATTTTATCCATATTCATCCATTTCGACCATTACCATTAAAATATGGTAGAATTTATCATTTTAGCATAATGTGAACGTTCATATGATTATCCATTTGATAAAAAAAAAAGTGATTCCATTTGATTTTTAGGTTAAAATTTATGTCACGTTGCACTACATGATATATTTTGTTTGAATTTTTACCAAAAGTCAAAGGAATTACAATTTAGAAATATTTTTAAAAGAACAGATTCAAAAATTGAGTTTTAAAGTAAACTGTGATTATGTTCAAAGTAATAAATACTTCAATCATCACAGTTGATTAATTGAGTCTCCTCGATTATTTTTTAATACAACCCTTATACACACAGTTTATCTCTTTCGGATCCGAAATTCATAAATTAATCTCATATATATATATATATATATATATATATATACATATTGTGATAAATCAATGGATAACTGACTCAACCCTTCAATCTCAAAAGATTACGAAATTATAGACTACTGACAAAAACATTACATCCTTGAGCAAATTACACATGTTAAAAATGAAAAATAGGTAACAACTGTATTTTTTTCTTTTTTTTGAGTGGATAGCTGTATGTTTCTTGATATATATATGTATGTATAGAAGGCAAATTCAACTATTGAATCAAATCAACTAGCAGTTGTTGTGCAAACATGTTGCTGGCCTTTGCCTTCACACCCAATAAATTAGGCGAAGTTGTGGCCATGGGCAAGCCTCCCATGACCACAAGTTAGCCCACCACAAGGAAAAAAAGGGCCAAAAGCAGATTCATGTTCTCATCTGTTCAACTCTTTCAAAATGCAATGCATGTCAATTACTTGTGTGAATGAAAAAAAAAAAAAAAAAAACCAAATCTCTCCCAAAAAGTAATACAATCAAGTTTAAAGGCACACACACGCATGATTGTCTCATTTTAATCATATGCACAATAACAAAAATTCTTGTTATAAGCCTAACCACACAAACCAAAACGTAAAGGAAAAGGGAATTAAAGGGAATTAAAAGGAAATTTATGTCTTCATCTTAATCAGAAAGTCGTAGAAGGTATATCTATGATTTATGTCTTCATCTTTTAAAGATAAATAAATTCATTTTATTTAAAATTTAAACTCTAAATTTAAAAAAAATTATAATTTTTATGAAATTATTTATTTTAAATATGCGTGCGTCAAGGCAACGTAGGAAAAACGAAGTTAGATAGCTAAAATTGGCTACTATAATTTGCGATGGCCCACGTATATATTAATTTATATGTTTTTCTATACATATTTGTAGTATATGTTTTTCTCATGTGGAAAAATTTCCAACTGTGATTTTTTTTTTTTTTGGCCAGAATCCCGACTGTGATCTGATTATTCCTCATTTATTTCCTTTAAAGAAGAAAAAAGGAAAATATAGTAGTATATATTAATTGAATTTGAAAAAAAAAAAAGGAAAAAAATTACGGTTTATTCGTTCTACATAAAAAAAAAATGAAAAAGAAATTCAAGTATAACTAGAATTCGGCGGCAATTCCGGGAGTTGATGGCTGTTGTTGGACAAAAGCCCCACCGGCTTTTTGCATTAAATGGGGGATGACGCATTTAATGTGTAGAAAAGGAAAGTTTGATTTTAAGAGGTGCCAGCGTGAGCTGGTGACACAGGCAAACACAACGCGACAAAGGATTCCACGACCAAAACACCGTGTAAACAAGCCAAAGGGATATAGAAAGTCAAGTGCACAGTAAAATTGTACTTCTAATTGAATAGTAGCATAACTGGTTAGCTACGGCCAACCTTGGCCTATGGGAGTTATTAATATCAATGGTGAAAGAAAAGTTTCAGTGTTTTAATAATGGAAAATGTTAACTCTATGTTTTAGATATTTGTAAAAATGATATGGCAGGGAGAATTTTATAATTAATATATTATTTTGTTTTGAAATAAAAATTTAATTTTAAAAATAATAATTCTTTTATAATACAAATAAGGGATAATTTGAGCTCAATCTTCTTCTTAAAGACAATGTTAAGAACGTACACCGTTATCAATTATTGATGCATTTAAATTTTATTATTTGAATGTTTCTAACAAGAATTAAATTTAATTGACAATATTCATTAAAAAATTTCATAGACTAATTTTTTTAAACCAATTAAATTAATTATGAATTTAAAATAAAATTTATTTTATTTTAACAATGAATCATTATTACTTTAAAATAATAACTTAATAGGAGGAGACGAGGAGTACTATTTCTCTCTCTCTCTCTCTCTCGCTGTCTATCCAGAAAGTGGTTCCAAAAGACCTTTGTCTTTGGCCTATGTGCCATACTTTTCACTTGTTGGCTGATATGAAACTTTCTGGGTTTTGGGGTCAGCTTTATTTTGGGGTCACTTACAGTTTATGGATGCATGTTTGAAATGTCTTTTTGCATCACTTTTCCTCTCATAAAAGCAAATGCAAAATCTAAGTACTAAGATTTTGGGTCATTTCGCCTTCTCACTTGTCTAATTTCACGAGGCTGTAACTGCGAAAATTTGTTCCTCTGTATATTGGAGCTGTGGGCAAGCTTTTTGGAGCTGTAGCTTAATTTGTAGCCTTTACAGTTTACAAATACATTGCTTTATGCTGTACAGGTTTTGATGGTTTTGTTGTCTTTGCCATTTGTAATTATCGTACAGATTTAAGCTTTCCCCTATGTGAAACAAGTGGTAAAGTTATCTGCACATGTGTTACTATGGTCTCTTTCTCTCAAATGCAATGCCTATTCAATTGGTTTTGGATGGTTCAATTTTTTTCTTCTTTATTGTCTGAAAGAAAAGTAATGTATAGTACAATAAAGAAAAAAAATATAAATACTATTCCATCCACAATTTGGAGTAGACTGCATCACACGCTTAGTAGGTGAGTGTAATAACGTAATATCCAAGATACATGCACGATCGAGATTGTACGATTACGATGGATGTGATTTTGTTACTTCTTGATTCTCTTAATTCTGTACAGCAAATTAAGATGACATGATTATCATCGTTATCTTTAATTAGATTTGATTATTTTTATTTTTATTTTTATCTATTTCATATTAAATATATATAAAATAAAAAAATTATTACATTATAATTTTTTATATGTCAATATAAAATATATATTTTTTATTAAATTTAAATTTTTTTAAAAAATTTGAAATTATATTTTTTAAAATTTTTATTTTTTTATTATATAATCATATTACGTTTACAATTTTAAGATAAAACTTCAACCAAGGGATTAGGCCTCTACTCTCTTTTTGACATTAACCAACACAAGCAAACTCTTAAGCCTTTATCTGCTTCCTTTTTTCATATCATTCACAAAAAAATGATTGGTCTGCCAGCCATATATCCCACCTATACATCCTTACTTCAAAGGCTTCTTTCACACGTTAAAAAGAAATGCTTTTAATTTGCTTGATTTTTGTTCCAGTTTTGCTTGAACAAATCATTTGCCCCTTTATTGAACTGACGTGAAAATCTTGTTAAAGCCCTTAATTAATCCAAGCAAAGGGTTTCTTAGATTTGGAAAAGGTGGGCTTAATTTGTAGTAGCTATCCTATTTCGGTGTGCTAACCATTTTCATAAACTGGCACTATATGCTAGGACGATGTTTGCTAGCTGTATAGCATTTTGCATGATAGAAAAGTTTCATGCAAAGCCACAGAGCCAGGTGGGGAGAAGGGTTCTGAAATTTCATGTATGGTATCTAGGCTTAAGTATGGATTGACAACCAACTTGTCCATTTTTTATTTTTCACTTTCATGGAGGTTTAAAAAAAATTGATTTTGGTTTTTTGAAATGGAAAATATTTTTGGCTCTGTCCCTGATGTGCTAGGGGCTCCAAAGGGTAGCTCTAAGTCCCCAAATCAGTGCAAGAAAACAACAATTTTACTCCTTTTTACAAATAGAGGGAAGAGCTATATATAAGGATCTCTAATGTATATATATTGGGTTTAATTTTCTTATTTTATCTCGTGATGCTTGCTACCTATATATATGAACATAACATCCTCTCATTACACATTTGAGGTCTACATATTACTAACTTCGGATGCATTAAAGTATAAATTGTACCCATTTTTAATACATAAATTCTTTATCAAAATTATGACCATGTTTACCAAAGTGATGATTCCCTTGTCTTTATCAATGTTTACCAAATTCTTTATTGAATGCTGAGATAAGGAACCAAATTGCATTTATGATTGTAGTTGAAAGTGGCTATACTCATATTTTCATTTAATGCATTTTTTAATGCGTAGGTCCTTTAAATTTGTAATGATATGGTTACTAATCATTTCATTTGTAAAAAAGATAAGCAGACTCAATGTTATTACATTTCTTTAGCTTTTTCATATATCCACCCCTTTTCAGTAGTTTGATGAAACCAAAAAATAAAGAATGAAAGAATCGGAGATCCTTGGAAATAGGTATAACAAAATAAACTTAATTGGCGTAATTTATCAATATATATATTTTTAATTGCATAGCAAATTTGTCATTTTTTAATTTTGGAGTAAGTTTGGTCAAAATGTAATAGTTGAGAAATGTTTTGTTGATTGTTTTATAACTAAAAATATCTTGAAAATAATATGATAAAGAAAAAAGGTCATGACCAGTTGAAAAAATATAATGTAAAATTAGATTTAGTAGGAAATGTCATAATAAAAGAAGAAAAAGTAAAATTAAAAAAATCAAATTATGTGGCATTATATTTAGAAAAATTATTAAATATAGTGACAATAAAACTTTTTTGACTCCACAAGTAGGATTAAGATGTTGACATATGTCTCTTAATATATATTTAAAAATAAAAATTAATTTTAAAAAATAAAATATATGTTATCATCTTAACCCTGCTTATAAAATTAAAAAATTTTATTATTAGTGAATCAAATAATTTTTCTTATATTTAATAGAAAATATCATGATAAAAGAAGAAACTAAGTAAAAGAAAAAGAAATTTTCATGTTTTAACTGCATGGTTGTTTTTTCTTATAATTGTATGGTGGTAAAATTGCAACCGGTGAAAAATTGATGGTCAATTTGAACCCTTCACATAAGCCTAATCATAAATTTATATGTTATCCCTCAAAAATCAACCATACAAATTGACTAATTTCAAATCTAGCTCAAAATGATTAAATTATGAAAAAAAAAAAATCAATTCTGCTGGCTAAAACCAAACCCTAATTCAAACCTATAGCTACAATTTATTTGCAAATTAGATTTGCAAACAAATGTTGACAGAAACAAAAATTAGCTCAATACTCAACTCAACAAAATTCAAATTTATTAAAAATTCTAGTAAGGACTTGAAATAAAATTTGACTACAACCTGTACAACTTGAACAAAAAATCTTGGTGTAGTCAACCATTATAAATATGATTCAAATGCAATAGAATCAAATAAGAATTCACTTCCAAAAGAAAAAATTGATGTAGTCAAATTTACAGATATGATAAATTTGTGAAATTGATATTGATAATATTAAAAGTTAGGATACATATCTCATTCTCTTATCTTTATTTTTCTAACTTTATCTTTTTTGCAATTTTGCAAATAATAATGGATATCTCTTGTACTCCTATAAATAAAACACAACTCTTACAAACAGAAAGCAAGTGAGATTTTTTTTCACCTGTGTAAAACTTTATCGTAGTATTAGAGATCAGGCTTTATAATCAAACAATTTATGCATTCCATATTGAAAAAAAAAAACCCAAAATAATCCACTTGATTCTCTCTAAGATCTAAAATATGAATGTAATTGTAATGAATATTTTTTAGTCAGTAATTGTGATATCTATTTATTATATGTTTTTATTTAGTTCTTGGATTTTTTGGCATTCAATACATACATATATATTTGTGTAGAGGTGGACAATGAGCTAAATATTGATAAAAGTTTGAGAGGCACGGCCAGAATGAAAGCAAACATATTGACTTAATTATTTCTTTGTGTTTTTATTTTTTGGTCAAATTATTGGTTTATGAAGAGATATGCTCTCCCTGAAGGCTTCTCTAATAATATCCACAATTTAAGCTTAGGATGGTAAAGAACTTATCCCTAGATTATCACCAACTCAATTAACCAATTAAGGTTTGGCCAAAAAAAAAAAAAAAAAAAACTTAACCAATTAAGGTAGGTCCCTTTGAAAGTTGGGTATCTTGAAGATTTGTCTTAACTTTTAAAAACACATTTTTGAAACATATCTTTATGTCTTAATTGGACCCAATTATCACACCTTGAATGCATATTAATGTATGGTTTTAAGTGTCTCACATAGGCATGCCTTCCTTTCACATCTTTGAAAGCTTTTCTCGATTTCTCCTGAAAAGTTGAATATGCTTGTGTATAAAGTATAAAGAGATTAGTGCCACAAACCCAAATTTTCCACACCATTAGTTGTGGGAAAAGTAGCTTTTTCCTCAGCTTCTTCTAAGTGGGCTTTTCCATTGTTGGTAACTCTTCAAGGATTCCAAAACCTCAAAAGTTAAAGGGGAAATATAGATGCCACATACTTTCAAACGAAGCTTTTGATGTGGGGATTTGGCATCTTCTAATTGTCTCTTTTCTTATGTGAAAATTAAAATGAATAGTTCTTTTGATGGGGCGGTGCCCCTACAATCATTAGAGATGAGGCTTCACTATATATTACTAGAACAAATACTGTTTTATTTGTTCAAAATAATACACATATGCATCATCAATGAACAAAGTCAATTTCCATAATCATCAATTGATTACATATAGGCAACTTTTTATAAGATAAAAAAAAAAAGAAGATAAAATATTGACATCAATTAAATAGTTAAATCCCAAACTAGCTAGTTAAATCCCTCTCAAAAATAGAGTTTTATAGCCCATGGAAATACAATGAAATTTTAAACAAGTTCTATAATTTATATGCTGGTGTAGGAAAATTTTCTTCTGTTCTGTTTTTAAGAAAGCCAATCATTTTGCCGATTCTTTGCTAAGCTGGGTTTCATCAAAGTGACTTGGTTATAACTTTTTATCTTTTTTTATTAATAATATTCTCAATTTTAATTTCCAAAAAAAAATCCATCTAGAAAATGAGTCTCTTTGGTAAGGCAATTTTTGTTAAAGAACTGAAAGTGATATTTCCAATATTTCAAATATTATGTACCATACTTAATTATATGTAATTTAAACTTCTCCTTGGTTGGAGTAACAACTAACATTACATCTAAACTTTTTTCCTCTATAGTCTCTTTTTAAAAAAGTGATTGTACCGTTCTTCTATTGTAAAAAGGGGGAACCAATGGTCTTCTTTTGCTTGATTGGTGCTTCTGCCAAATTCATCTAATCAAAAAGCAAGGCCACTTTCCTTTATTCTAAACTAAAAAGAGAGGGAGAAAGAAAAAGGAGAATGGGTAAGGGCAGGGGACTTGAAAAAGTCTACTTGCTTTGAGTGCAAGAAGCTACCAAAACTTTTTAGATGAGGGGTGGTAGCTCTCAATTCTCCCCCAGCTGTGAGTGACTTCTTGTTATTTATGTTCGCTTAAAGTTTGACCTTTGATGACATGATTATCATATACTTATTTATATACATGTGTGCGAAAAAGCTATTGTGGGGTTTGGCTTGCACTAGTGAAAAGAGTTATGGGCCCTTTTGTCTCATGATATACCATCAATTATCCTTTGGGAGAGGCTTTTTTTTTACATCAACAGATGATCATGGATTGATCGATTGTGATTTTGAACTTTGTGGGAGGAAAAAAAAGGGCGCCTTTTTTACGTTCTAATAAGTCAAATAAAATGCTACTTTAGAAATTACATGAGGAGAAAGGATTTTGAAGATCCTTTCAAATGGGGTCATTGGTTGATCTAGCAATCCTTACTTGGAGGAAAAAAAGGAGGGGGCTTTTTTGAATCATGGTTCTTCTATTATTGGGTGGGAGATAATGGTATAGTGGGAGAAACCCTTTTTCCCTTGTGAAGGAACCAACAACAAAGCAAACACCTTTTGATAATGATGCTACGGTAAAATAATAATCTTAAAGAGGGAGATAGCTTCTTTCAGTTCAAACCAAAGGGGATAAGCAGAATGATGGAAACAGATCTAAGAAGGTTTCAAATACGGGGGAAAAAAGTTTAGGGTCATGACGTCACCTTTTATTTATTTATTTTTATATATAATTTAAAGTGGAAGGAATTATTATTATATCATGCCCAAGGAGTGGGTATGCAAAAAACAAAAGCAAGGAGCTTCCTCAAGAAAATTTCCTCTTTGTCCAAAAAATATGGAAAAAGTTTATATATTTATGTTGTAATATTAAAGTTAAAAGGTTTATATATTCATTTTTATACACCTACAAATTTACATAATTTTAAGATAAATTTTATTTATTTGAAAAATTAATTTTAAATATTTAAATAATATATGTAATAGCTTACTTGCATGTACAATTTGCATGACTTTTAGTAATATATTGATTTGTAAAATTAATTTTTATACTTATTTTGACTTTTACATTTGATGCAAAATTATGTTACTGTAAAAAATGAAGTGAAATAATTTTAAATTTTAAGTAATAATATTAAATTTTTAACATTTGTTTTAAAAATTTTTTGTAAAAAGGTTTCAATGAGAGAGTGTCAATTCTCATTTACATGATTTTATAATCAATTTTAAAGATAAAAAAATTTGCTTTTTTGCTTTTAGTATTTACGTTTTGCTTTAAAAAACCAATAATATTATAAAATAATTAAATTTTAAAAACTTAATTTTAAATAAATAAATATGATTTTACTTTTATGTAAAATAATTATTTAGAATTAGTACTATATTTTAGTCATTTGCTTTTATTTATAAATTAAAAAAATAAAAGAAAAGCATAACAAAATTAACAATTAAAAGTAAGCCTATATAATTTTTTCCAAATAAATAAATAAATAAAATCAACAAATAATGCCTAAACAATTAAATCAATATTTTTTACCTTTAATTGTCAAAACATTTCAAAAAAGTCATTGTTCTAAATCAATCTTCTTCCTCTGCTCCGACATTTATGAATTGTCAAAAAACTTTTATAAGATCCATGCATACACTTTGAAACAAACAAAATATTCAAAGTTTTTATAAATATTTCTAAAAAATAAAAAATTGATTTTAACTTTTTAAAATGTGGATGCACAAATTATAAAAAATATAATAAAAAATAGTGCATCTCATATATAAAAAAATTATAAAAATATAATAAAATTTTTTTGCATCTCATAGGTTAAAAAACCATTTCTTTGCAAATATAAATGTTGAAAAAATAGAGATAGAATTAACATTGAAAATATCGTTAAACAATAAATATATGTATATTCAGTCTTTTTAAACTTAAAAATAATCAAATAATAAAAGATTATTATGAAATCTCTAAAAATAAAAATTATATTTTAAAATTTCAAATTTAAAATGTCATATATTTAAAAAATTAAGAAATTTATTTTATAATATTACATTCAAGATTTTTAGATTTAAAAAGATATATATTTATATTATTAGGAAGCGAATTTTAAAAGATAATATATCACTAATTTTGAAAATTTAAATGAAAAAATTATATATTTAGATTATTTTAAAATGCATTTTTAAAAGAAATAATATATTTAAATTAGATTTTGTTGCTAACAACTTAAAAATAATTGAATTGGTCTACCACTTAAATTTGAAAGTTTTGAATAATTAAGTAATTTTTAAATTTATATTTTTTGGTAAACAGCTTTAAATTAGGAAATATCTTACATGTTATTGTAAAGAGAAATTTTAAGGATTTTTTTACGTATTGAATAAAAAACCTTCCGCCTAAAAGTCCATATAAGCAAATCTTATCAAATTTCTATGTATGTTGTAATATAATATTATATATGATGTCTAAAATATATGTTATTTTAAACCAAATTATATATAAGAATAAGTTTTAAGTTTTTTTAGTGAATAAAGATATTTTTTGAAGGGACCATTTTCTTCCATTCTATTACTTTCCTATCTCAAAATTTAAACTCAATAATTTGAAGATAAATATTTAAATTTAAACAATTAAAGTTTCCCTTTACAAACAAAATATAATTTTTTTTAAAAAAATTCATAACCTAAACTAATTAAATTAAATTTTGAATTCTTTAGCTTGTGGCCTTTACAATGCATAAATTAGTTGTCTACTTAAATATTCGTAAACACATAAAAATTAGTATTTTATAGACACCTATATTTAAACTTTAAAAGTTATAACATACTTAAAATTCAAATATTGAATTGATATATCAGAAAAAATAAACTTAAAAAATAAATTTGATAAATAGTTGTAAAATCATAAAATAAAAAATACATGATAAAAAATAAATAAAAATTGTATTTATACCTATATGTTTATATCATTAATAAAAATAAGTTATGGTTATTTTAAAAAGTATAAAATTATGTTATACAATTTTTTTAGCAAAATAAATTTTTGAGATTTTATCTACTTCAATTAAATACAATATAACTTTTATTTTGAGTTAAATAACAAACTTTCATTGGTAATAACTTGAGTTACAATCAGCAATTATAATATATATACTAATTTTCTGGCATTCTTCTATCTAAATAACATCATTAGTAATGCAAAGTTCAAACCGTATTAACACATTGCTCAACCTAGTTGGCTTTTAGCCAAACATGCTTCACAGAATAGCAAATGGAATCTGTTCTCCTAAGCCTTGCTTCATTTACAAAGTTACCTATTATTAAAAGGTATGTTGAAACTAGTTGGATCAGGTTTATTATACCTAGCGCATCTCCTTCGAGCACTATGTTTATCTTGTGTCCTCAACAACAAAAGCCTCAACTATTGTAAGATTTGCCATTTCTGCGAGATTGAACAACAACAACCATCTATAGATACTTAATTTTGTCTGAGTTAATTCGAGTTTGTTCGGCTCTTGCGCTCGATTTAAATTGACCCATTCAGGTTTTGATTTGGTTAATCGATTTAGAGCTATTTTATGTGGGCTTTAGTTCAATTCAATTATTGAGTCAATTTTGAATTCAGATTGGAGAACCCAATTAAAAGGCCTAAAATCCATTTATGAGTTCGGTTTTCTCAAAGCCCAATTTAAGTCATTAAGGCTTGAAAGCCCAAAATCCCAAATCTTATAATTGATTTTAGATTTCAAATTAGTTATTAATCTAATTATCTTAATTAATTAAAATAATAATTAAAAATCAATCAAAAATTAAATAAAAAAAATTATTAGAAGGTCGATTGCCAAGACAGTAGCCTCCCATCAATTTTCTTTCTCCCTAAATTTCTTTTTCTTTTCTTCAAATTGTCAATCCTATTTCTAGTTAATTTGTTTTTACCCTTTAGGTTTTACCTACATCACCATTATAAGAATGGGCTAAAACCATCAACCAAGAAACATAGTAGCCATTGCCGCCATAATAGACCAAAAACCTCAATCACCTTTTTAGATAAAATTCAATGATGGACAGAGGAAAAAGGAAAACCCAACCCTATTTTGACTCAACTAAAAAACCACTTCTAACAATTCAACCAAGGACAACATAAAAAAATAACCACCTCTAGAATCCACCCAGAAAAAAAAACTAGTTCCCTACACACACCCAATACCCAGCCATTCCAAGAACCTAAACTGGCAACAACCCAAGCAATTGCCAAGCACCAAACTGCCTTACATTTCCTAAATCAAATCCCACACTAACCAGCCGAGAGCCTAACATCCATTTGACCACTCTTTTTCTTGTAACAACTACCATAGCCTCTCAAAATCAAAGAATTAACATCAACCATCCCTTTTAATAGTTTACCCACAATTGAAGCCCCATTCCTTTTCTCCTAAAAAAAATGGAAAAAGAAATACCAAATCTATCATAGCCAAAAAGACAGCCCTAAAACAATCATCTTCTTCAACCAAAAACCATTTTTTTTAGACTCCACAACCTTATTTGATACCTAAAAAAAAAAAAAAAAAATTATTAACACCCAAAAAAACCAACAAAAAAACATACACATAAATAAAACACATCTTTTGGATTTAGAGAGATGCAGTGCCGTACAAGCATTAAAAAAAAAAAAGCCACTAGAAGTGGTGAAATAGGTAATTGACTATTGAAATGTGTCTTGAGTTTTATGGTTTTTACAAGGTTTTAAGTCTTGAGGTTTGAGGGTATGGAAAACTAAGGGAAGATAAAGAACCTAGCAAAAAAGAAGGGAATCATCAGGTAGGTCTACTTGACCTACATCCAGCCTCGATCTGTTAACTAGGCCCAACCGACGTAGTCACTTCAAACTTGTCCGTGCTCACTTCAAGCCTATCCCAGCTTGGCCCAAGCCCAGTAGGTTCCCAGTTCTGTTTAGACAAGGCCCAAATCTGTTCTTTTTTTTTTAGGCTAGCAAAGTGGTTCACTAGGCTTAGTTGATTATGGATTTTGGACTTTGTTATTAAAGCTTCAATTAGGAATATTTCTTTCTCTTTTTTTTTCTATTTATTGTATTATGTTTAATGTTTTTATGTTTGTTAATATTGTCTTAAATTTTATGGAAAATAATGGTTAGACTTTACTATAAAATACATATAGGTATATTTTTTAAAGCTAATTGGTGGGTGATATATAAAATAGAAAAAACAAATATTGAGTAAAAGGTGAAAGATAGTAATTTTATGATTTAAAAAATAATTTTCTTTAAAAAATATTTTATGGGAAATGAATATAAAAAAATAAAAAAATGATCTTGAAAACCATGCTTAGATGTTGGAAGGAATTCAAATCATGTTTCAAAAATTTAATTGCACCTAGATGTTGGAAAATTAAAGAAAAAATTTATAAAAAAAAAGCTTACTTAAGTTAGATTAAATTAGGATCCAAAATATAAGATAAAAATTTTCATAAGTAAATTAAATAACAAGTAAAATTTATTCCATTTTTAATATTTAGAAAAAATGGTAAAAAACAAATAGGAATAAAATAATAAAAAATTTGATTAAATTGGTTGTTCTATTTTATTTTATTTTAGTTTATTTTAGCTTTCATGTGCATAATTTATTTGTTTCATATTGCATCTCTAAACACCATATTTAGTCCGAGGCTTAAATCAAGCCCAATTATACAAAAAAAATTTTAATATCTTGTTTATGTTATTTATTTATTTTTTATGTTTTAGTCTTTTATTTATCTGATTTTAAATTTTTATTATAAATCATGTCAATGAAATTTGTAAAGTAATTTGAGCACTAATCAAGGATGATCTCGACAATTAAGGCTAAAACATGATCTCTTCAAATATTAAAAGAAGGTTGAAAAGAAAGCAAATCAGGGAATCAAAGTTACATTTAATTTGAGAAATTTTGAGGGATTTTGAAAATCAAGAAAAATCAAGATAATTTCAAAAATTAATTAAACAAAATTTAAAAAGAATAAAAAAAAATTCAGAGCATAATCAGATCTGCAATCTTTTTCATTGAATGTAAACTCTTAAAATTTCTAGTAAAAGGCCCTATATAAACATCACTCAACCACACACAAAAAAGGAAAAGAGGGGAAGGAAAAAAGAAAAGTTCTAGGAATTTTAGTTTTCTATTTTTTTAATTTAGGGGAAGAATCATTCAAGCAAATTTTGAGATTTTTTTTCCTTTGGATTCTATTATTTTATTTCATTCTGAGTTTGATTTGATTTGCTTTTAGGTTTCTTGAATTTATATTTTAATTTATGAGTTTAATTTCATATTTTGTTGAGTTTCTGAAAATTTAGCTGGAGTTTTCTATTGGCTTTTGATTTTGAGATTTCTGTTGGGTTTTCAAGAATCTGAAAACTTTTTGAGGTTTTATTGGGTTTATGATGAACTTTCAAGTTGAAATTTGAAGTTCTTGCATGAAATCGACAACCCGCGTATAGATTCACACTTCAAGCCCGACATGATTATAGGTTTTTCTTTTTTTTTTTTTCATCCTATTTTTTGTTTTGATTTGATTTGGTTTTGATTTGATTTTTATATTTTTACTTATTATTATTATTTTCATCTTTAATTATTATTTTACTCATTGCTTTAAATTGAAAATTTTATTATTTATGTTTTAAAATAATAACCAAAAAAATATTTTTAAAATAAATTCATGAATCCTACCAAACTATTGGAGGATTTTTTATGAATTTAAATTTTTTATGAATTGTATTAAACTATTGGAGAATCTCATAAATCAATTTTTATAAAAAATTATTACTAATAAAATATTTTGTTTTGATCTTATCAAACTATTGAAGGATTTGCATCTTAAATTAAGTCTTATCAAACTATTGAAAGATTTAATACATTTTATAAAAATAAATTTACAAGAAAATCTCACCAAACTATTGGGAGATCTGTATCAAAGTAAATCTTACCAAACTATTAGAAGATTTTACTAATTAAATTTTTAAATAAAAATTTATTAATGAACCAGATAATGGAGCTTTTTCAAAATGGGATATTAATTTTCACAAATACTCTTGAGGTAAAAAAATTATCTTAATTTGCTACCAAACTATTAGAGTAAATTTAGGATTAGTTTCTAATAAGTAAATGATTTGATAAAATTATAAAAATATTTTAAGGTTTGGATAATTTGAAATCAAACTGTTACCATCCTTTGGAAGGGCGCTGTGAGGGTACTATAATCTTTCTCACGCGTAATCACACTCTCAAATCTAAAATCTAATTTTATAGACTAGAATCTACTATTTAAAGATACCTAAGTCAATCTTATGACTCATTTTTAAGTGTGATAGATTTTGTCAGGTAACCAATCACACATAAATAAAAAAAATTAATGGTGACTCTTTTAATTCATGTTTAGCAATAAGTCCACAATCTATACATTATGGCAATTTGGTGACTTCACTAAAGAATATGAGAGTCAGACTAGTAAATGATTGCTTATTATCCAAGTTTAACTTAATAAATTTAAAATTATTTTATTTTATTATTTTTCTTCTTGTCTATATTTTATTTACCTACTGATTTGTCCTATTTGTCATACACTTGCATATGCATAACATAAATTCTACACTCAAGTTTTATCCCTTAAGAGAGAGTAAAGCACCTACGTCTTCGTGAGATTCCTTGTCTCCACATGAGCTCGCGAAATACTCTCACTCAAATTGAATCCTTTCCGCTTGTAACCTATAATGGGTGAGGATTATGATGCTTTACTAGTCTGTAATGAACAATGATATGAGGAACAATTTGGGAACCCATAAAATCAATTTTAAACCATATATAATGAGTTGTAATACTCATAGGTAGATCCATGTCTTTCATTTTTTGTCGAAATACTCCAAATTAGGTCACATATCTTTTAAGTTATGCATTAACTTGTTTTGTTTTGTTTTTTTTTTCTTTGTATTGGTTGCTAACTTTGTTCTTGTTTGTTACCTTTTTTGGATGAATCAGGTTAACATCAATAAGTTTGCATTTGTTTATTTCTTTGTTTGTCTATTTTCATTCATTTCATTCATCTTACTCATTCATAGATCATCATCATCATTCATTCATCATGTCATTGCATAATGGAAATCTTTTGCTCATCTGAGGCAGCAATTCAGAAGAGATGTGGGATCAATTAGAAGCATGGATCCAAGCTTTTAAACTAAACCAAGAAGAATTTAGGCATGACCTACAAGAAATAAAAATGAAATGGGTGAAAAATCTTGAAGCGACCCATTCTTGAGAATTCTCATCAACTCCAATTGATGTGTGCATTAAGCAATCATCTTGTCAATATCAAAAAGCCTTTTATAATACTAATGTCGATCAAAGTCATGTTAATGCATCTAATGGCTCAAGAAAAGACCAAGTCAGAAAAGACATAGAAAAGATAAAGCCTTCTAACTTTTCATCGATTTCGTAAATTGGCTCATACCCAAATCCTTAACTAGTTATTTCTAAACAATCTCTTTTGGCATTCCAAACAAGACCTATTCTTATTTAACCTCCATAAATTGGCCCATACCCATATACTTTCCCAATTATGAATTATGCTTTTCAAAATCGTGATGCTTATCAACTCATCCAACAACCAAGCTTCCCAATGAACCTTTAGGCATATACACCCAATTCTACTCTAAGATTTGCACCTGTGAGTCAAAAAACTACCTAACTCAAAAAATTATTGAGTAAAAAAAAAGAGAGAGCCATCATTGATCCAATTTTTGTGACTTACACAAAAATATTCTTGCTACTCTTCAAAAAATTATTTAATTACACCAGTTCTTCTAGAGCTATTAAAATCACCTTATCTTAAATGGTTTGATGTTGAAGCTCGATGTGATTATCACTTTGGGAATACGGGCCATTCAATAAAAATACATTGTTTTCAAGCATAAGGTGCAAGGTTTAATCAAAAGATGGTGCATTGAGCTTTGGGGATAAAGGAGAGCCCAAGATTGTTAAAAGGGTATTACCCAGTCATAGTGCCTGAAGAACTTATCCATGGCAATACCTGAGTCTTAAAGCTGGAGAATAAGATCAAGTAATAGATTTTAAGATTTTTCTTAGGAATGTTTTTAGATATTTTTGTTAGAATAATTTTTTATTTTTAATTACAGATCTTTTTTTCTTCTCTTTCTTATTATGTGATAGAATTTAATACATGTATCTATTCATTCATATATACATTTTTTTCTTTTCTTGCATAAATTCACAATAGACATTATCCTAATTCTTAATTGTGGCAATAAGGTTCAAGAGCCTAATCATCAAAGTAATCTCCTTGCCACTTATAGAGCCAAAACAACATAGTCGAATTGAGAAAATGCGAGTAGATTTGGCCCATATAATGAAAATAATGAAAAATTTAAATAAAGAGCAAAAAGTGAAAGAAGCCTGCATATAAGCATCTCAAGGGGCACAATCACAACAATTACCACATTTGAGGGCATACTCTTATTCTAGAATGCCTTCAATAGCTTTAATAATTCTAATCTTTGATGATTCTAAAAAGCTAGCAAAATTAAAAGAAAGTTCATTTAAAGTAACAAAAAATTCAATTGCTAAAAAAATGGATATCATAGAAGAGAGGCTTTGAGCTATAAAAAAATAGATTTTCATGGATATATAGATGTATTAGAGCTTTGCTTATTGCTAGATGTGATTGTTCATCCAAATTAAAGGTCCCAAAATTTGACAAATATGATGGGACTAAATGTCCAATAACTTATGTCACTATGTACTGTAAAAAGATAGCTGCCCATGCCTGTGATAA
The DNA here is from genome assembly GCF_002303985.1 of Durio zibethinus. The sequence continues at coordinate 22,828,182 of NW_019168159.1, forward strand.
CAAACTCTTAGTTCATATATTTCAAAATAGTCTTATGGGATCTACTGCTAAGAGGTGTGTTCAGTTAGATAGAAATCAAACCACTTCATAAAAATAATTGGCTAGAGCATTCATAACTTAGTATAAGCATATTGTAGAGTTAGTCCCAGAATCGATTGTCTTTACAAAGTATAGAGAAAAAAGATGTTGAGAGTTTCAAAGAATATGCTCAAAGGTGAAAGGTGCTGTTGCCTAGGTTTAATATCTTTTAATAGAAAAAGAAACTACAATCTTGTTTGTCAACATTCTTAAAGCTCCATACTATGAAAGGGTGATTGTAAATGCAACAAAAAATTTTACCGACATGATTATATTAGAGGGAGATAATAAAAAACACTATAAAAAGTGAAAAATTTAAATAGGATAATCTACTTAGCGTAAAGGATGTGTGTGTACCAAGAATGAAGAGAGATAATGTTCAAGTTGTGATGTAAAAAAAGAAACAGGTTGGTAGCTTTACCTCATACATGATGTACCAACCTTACTACCCTACTGTAAATAACCTTTTTAGAATCTTTATTTCAGCAACCAGCCTAACATTCAGCTTCTCACAAAAGTAATTATCCCCAATCTACTACTCGACTATTGAATGACCAAAAAAATTAAGAAAAATCTAGAAAAAATCTCAATTTCAATTTTTAATCTTTTGTCTCTACTGGTAAAGTACCAATACCTCACCCTAATACCTTTGAAAGCAACTTTGAATCCATCAACCAAGTGTTATGATCCAAATGGTAAATGTAATTATCACATAGGGGTAATTAGGCACTCAATTGAGAAACACAGATAATTGAAAAAAAAAGATTGAAAGCTTTATCCATGTGACACCTTGACCTAAGAGCTTTTTGAACAATGGAAAGTTGCTTTATCATAGGTTGATTATTCTTTGTATATCGATTTCTTGGACTTGAAGTCATTGGTTTCTAAGGAGTTTTGATTGTTTGGTTTTTACAAATGCATATGAAAAAAAATCTTAAGAAATTTGGTGATTATTATTAGGAATGGGTATCTTGAGCCATTTCCCTAACATTTCATTCTTTTCAATTGAAAGATTAAAAACCTTGAGAATTTCTAGGATGAAAGTTTCAAAACTTCACCCTATTTGACTGTGATGAACATTAAAATTTATTGATCTTTATTTAGGCTATGAATAATGAGATAATCAGTTAATTTGTAAAATCTTTTAAGGCACTCTCTTAAGCTTTTTGATTTTTGGTGATTTAATAAATGTTAAGATTATTTCAAATACGTAACCACATAAATTTCTTGAGCCATATTTTCTTAATTTGTTCAGTATTTTGGCTTATGCTACATTCATTTTCTTTTCGAATCTTTTGCCAAGCGATCTTTTGTACTTACTTTGAGGCAAAAGCCAAATTTAATTGATGTCTTAAATAACCTTTTTGACCATTTTGATTGATGAACATTCTGAAGGGTCTGTTATTAAAATGCATTATGAGTATGAGTTATAAAAAAAAAAGTAAAAAAAGATTTGATTGTGAAATCATACATGTGGGGCATTCAAATGAACCTAAAGTCAATCAGATGACAAGTTATCTTTTGAGAACTGCTTTTCAATTTGTATTCATAGATGAAATGAAAAATGGCTATCTTTCAAATTTCCTTCACAAAAGAAGAAAAAATCCATTTGCTATCCTTTTTGAGCCTATTGATTATTCTTTTTAAATGAACCTTTAACCAAGGATCACCCTCTAAATTTATGGGGCAAGTTCAAAAAGAAAAAGTTCTCATCAATATGGCATGTGATCTTGTGCTGGGGGTTAGGAAATAATACTTTATGTTAAGAAGCAAGCTTAAAATAAGATGAGTTTAAAAAATTTTGAACTCATGTAAAAAAAAAAAGAAAGTAAATAAGCGTGCTTTGAGAAAAGGAAATATGTCTCTAGGAAAGTAATGATTTTTGGTTTAATCACCTGTAAATATATTTTGGTCCTATTTATCCTTTCTTTCAAAACCCTAAACCCCAGCCCACGTTACGTCTTCTAAAAAGTCCATTTTGATCAAGTATGGATATCTAAATTGAGGAGTTTTTCTTTAGAAAATCGCCATCACATTTTAATTTTTGATGAATTTTGAATGCTTAAATGCATGATGGAATATCCAAAAAAAAAATGAAGTTCTAAGGTGAAAACCTAAAAGGGTAGCGTAGAGCAAGATTAAAACTCTGAAAGCAACTTATGACTTTTCATGCAGCACTAAGAAGACTTTTCTTTAAAGGCCCAAAAAGATTGATCTCACTATAAAGATTCCCTTTAAAATTTAGGCTTTTTTCTTTTTTTGAACTTGAAATTTTAAGCCTAACATAGTTGATCTTGACATTTATTAAAATACCACATATCAAGAATTTAAACGAGTGCCAAAATATATTGCACTTTAAAAGACTATTTTCAATTGTGAGCCTAGATGAAAAGATGCTTTTATTTTCATTTAATGGCCAAATTTATTTAGTAATTAAGATCATTCTTAATGTGCCAAACCATTACATCCTTTTGGAAGACCAAAATTATGATTCATCATCCTTATTCTAAACAGTAATTACCAGTTTTTAAGAGATTTGATCACGTGCGAAAAAGAGTTGTGTGGGGTAATTTCCATTGCTATTTTTGAGAAGTTTTGAAAAACATTCAAAATATGGTGGATCTTAATGCTCGTGGTGGGAGATAGATGAATGCTATAGAAGACCTTTCTAAGGGAAAAAAGGCCAAATACAAAGGATCAATATTGAAAAAACTCACTAGAGAAGAAGAATAGTTTTCAAGAATGAAAATATTGAGAATGTCTGCTTTAGGGCATGAAAGAACTTGTCAACTAATTTAAAAGTTTCTAGAATCATATTATCACAATTAAGTACATATGATATAGAATTCATGCATTGCATTCATTACACTTTATGCATTTCTTGCATTGTACACATCATGTTTATTTCATAGCTTGCATTCATATTTTTCAAGGGCAAAAGGTGTTGACTTAAATTTTTGATAAAAAAAGGAAACTTTGATCAAACAATATTTTACCTCAGGGTATATTTGTTAAAATTTTTTAGTATTAGTCTTAAAAAAATCTCTAGGTAATTTTTTTCTTAAAAACCTTTAGGTATATCTTTAAAAATGTTAAACTATTTTTAAAGTCTTTTAGGCAAGATCTATAAGATCTCCTAGCATGATTTTTAAAACCTTCAAATATCTTTTTTTTCTTTTTAAAGTGATTGAACATTTGCTTTAAAAAAGCTTTTTCAAAGTTTGATTTGTAAAACCTTCGAGTAAGATTCATAAATCTTTCAAGCTGAATTTGTTTTAGACCTAAGATTTGTAAAACCTTCGGGCATAATTTCTAAGTTCTCCAGACAAGATTTGTAAGTCTTTTAAGTTAAATCTATTTTAGTGTTAAGATTAGTAAGACTTCCATGTGTAATTTTCAAGTTTTTCAGGCAAGATTTGTAATTCTTTCGAGTTAAATCTATTTAAGAGTCGAGATTTGTAAAATCTCCGAGTGTAATCTCTAAATCCTTCGAGTAAGATTTGTATGTCTTTCAAGCTAAATTTATTTTATAGTCGAGAGTTGTAAGAAGACCTCCGAGCATAATCTTTAAGTCCTTCAGGTAAGGTTCGTAAGTATTTCAAGCTGAATTATTTTAAGATTGAGATTTGTAAGACCTCTTGGTGTAATGTCTAAGTCCTCTGGATAAGATTCGTAAGTCTTTTGAGGTGAATCTATTTTAGATTCGAGATTTATAAAACCTCTAGACGTAATCTTTAAGACCTTTAGGCATGATCTTTTAAAACTTTCAAGTAACTTTTTTTAAAGTTGTGTAGCCTTTGTTTAAAGGAGCATTTTTCAATGAATGATTTGTAAGACCTACGAGCTTGATTTTCAAGCTCTTTGGATGCGATCTATAAGACCTTTGGGAATGATTGTCAAAACTTTCAAGTATCATCCTTAATTTTTTAAAAAAGTTGTGTGCCTTCATTTTTAAAGAGCCTTTAAAAAAAAAAAAGTTGAATAATTTAGGCCTGGATGTAATTGGTATCTATATCTTTACAAAATTTCTGTTTCACAGAAACTGTGTAAATAGGGGCAGCTGTAAATGACTTATTTAGTCCAGGCTCAAATCAAGCCTAATTGTCCAATTTCCTACATTTTTTTTCATATCTTGTTTGTCTTATTTATTTATTTATCTTTTTTTATATTTTAGTCTTTTATTTTTCTAGTTTTAAATTTTTATCATAAATCATGTCAATAAAATTTGTGGAGTAATTTGAGCACTAATCAAGGATGATCTCAGTAATTAATACTAAAATATGATATCTTCATATATTAAAGGAAGGTTGAAATGAAAACAAATAAGGGAATCAAAGTCAAATTTAATTTGAAAAATTTTGAAGGATTCTGAAAATAAAGAAAAATCGAGATAATTTCAAAAATTAATTAAACAGATTTTAAAAAGAATCAAGAAAAAAAATCAATTCAGAGCATAATCAGCTTGACAATCATTTTCATTCAATGCAAATCCTTAAATTTATAATAAAAGGCCCTCTATAAATACTAATTAACCACACAAAAAAAAAAAAGGAAAGAGGAAGAAAAAAGAAAATTTCTAGGTATTTTAGTTTTTTGTTTTTTTAATTTTGGGGAGGAATCATTCAAGTAAATTTTGAATTTTTTTCTTTGGGTTTTGTAATTTTATTTTATTCTAAATTTGATTTGATTTGATTTTGGGTTTCCTAAATTTGGGTTTTAATTTTTGAGTTTGATTTCATATTATGTTAAGATTCTAAGATTTTTGTTGGGGTTTTCTGTTAGCTTTTGATTTTCAGATTTTTGTTGGGTTTTTAAGAATTTAGAAACTTTTATGGGTTTTGGATGAACTTTTCGATTAAAGTTTGAAGTTTTTACATGAACCTGGTGACCCACGTGAAGATTTTTCTTTCAAGCCCAACATGATCACAAGTTTTTCTTTTTTTTTTTTCTTTCATCTTATTTTTTGTTTTGATTTGATTCATTTCATTTCATTTTTCTATTGTATTTTCATTTTATTTTTAGATTTTTTTATTTTCACTTATTATTATTATTATTATTATTATTATTATTATTTCCATCTTTAATTATTATTTTACTCATCACTTTAAATTGAAAATTTATTATTTATTTTTTTAAAATGCCTTTATGAATTTCATTTTATTTATTTATTTAAAAATATTAACCAAAAAATGTTTATAAAATAAATTCATGAATCCTACCAAACTATTAGAGGATTTTTCATGAATTTAAATTTTTATAAATTCTACCGAACTATTAGAGAATCTTCTAAATGAATTTTTATAAAAAATTATTACTAATAAAATATTTTGTTTTGATCTTATCAAACTATTAGAAGATTTGCATCTTATATTAAGTCTTACCAAACTATTAGAAGATTTAATACATTTTTTAAAAATAAATTTACTAGGAAATCTCTCCAAATTATTGAAAAATCTGAATCAAAGTAAATCTTACCAACCTATTGAAAGATTTTACTAATTATTTTTTTAAATAAAAATATATTAATGAATTCATCGACAGAACCTCTTCAAAATGGGATACTAGTCTCCATGAATACTCTTGAGGTGAAAAAATTATCTTAAATTGCTACCAAACTATTGGAGTAAATTTAGAATTAGTTTCCAATAATTAAATGATTTGGTAAAATTATATGAATATTTTAAGGCTTGGATAATTTGAAATTAAATTGGTACTATCCTTTGGATTGGATAGGCGTTGTGAGGGTGTTATAACCTTCATCGTGCGTAATTGCACTCTTGAACCTAAAATCTAATTTCATGGACTAAAATTTACTATTTAAAAATACCTACATCAATCTTAGGACTCTTTTTTAAATTAGATAGATTCTATTAGATGGTCAGTCACACCTAAATAAAAAAGATTTGTGATGACTCCTTTAATTCATGTCTAGCAATAGGTCCATGGATTTATACGTTATGATAACATCGACATAAAATTGTCAAAGGAAAATGAGAAATACGAAAATTGAACTTGCTACAAAAGTTTACCTATATGTTAAGGATAATTGACGAACTTCAACTTATCGATGATGCCCATTTTTTCAACCAAAAAAAAAAAAAAAAACCTCGAAACCCTAAAAACCTTCAAAACTCTAAAAACCTCAAAACCCTAAAACCCTCAAAACTCTTAAAATCCTAAAATTCAAAACTTTAAAATCTAAAACCTAAAACCTAAAATCCTTAAAACCCTAAAAACCCTAAACTTTGAAACCTTAAAATCCAAAACCCTCAACCATTAAAACCTCAAACCCTAAATAGTCAAAACCTTATATGTTTAAAACCCTAAACCTTGAAACTTCGAAATTATAAAATCAAAATCCTAAAATCCTAAATCCTAAATCCTAAAACCTTAAAACTGTAAAATGAGACCCTAAATCCTACAAATTCATCAAGACCCTAAATCTAATCCTAACCCAAAATTCAGCTTGTAACCCTAAATTATCACCCGAAAATCATTTTAACCCTAAAACCTCGACCTAAACCCTTACCCAAAACCATTCTAAAATTCTAAGGATACGTACAAAAATTTGCAATGAAGTAATTTATTCTCAAATGTCGCCTAGAAGATTAGGTATTTAGAAAACCTTATTTCATAAGTTTTTTTTTGTATGAGCCCTGAACCTACAATGATAATAAAATTAAATAAAAAATAAAATTATCACTAAAAATAGGATCTTAAATATAAATAGTTACACATAAACTTTGCCTAAATGTCGATGAGTTAGGGCGGTCTCATTATATTTAAGAACATGATTTCAAAATTGCATTTCATCATCTTGCATAACATCCATTAGCATACATTCATCTATTCATTATTGTTTGTACTCGTTTCGCATGTTTATACCTTTAATTATCATTTGTTAGCTAATTGTACCATCATTATTTTTTGTCACATAAAAATATTCATTTTTTTAAAATGTAGTTTAAAAATAGGGAATTATAAAATAAGATAAAAATAACATTCCGAAAGAATAGTTTTTTTGAGGAAAAGTTGAAAGTATCAATTTTTCTCGAAATTAAAAATTCCAAAAAATATTTTTGGGGAAAAGTTGAAAGTATCAATTTTCCTCAAAATTAAAGTTTTCTAAAAAAATATTTTAGGGAGAAGTTGAAAGTATTAATTTTTCCTGTACAAAAGCAATCATTTTTCTTTTCTTTTTTTTATTTCTTTTGATTTTTTTTAATGTTAAATAATCCGACGATGGAGCCTCTACAAGTGAAATAGTAATTTTCTTGCATACTTTTGAGGTGAGAGAATTTTTTTAATTTTTTGCTAAAAGTATTAGAGTCAATTGAGAATAATTTCGAATAGTTAATTACTTGATAAATTTTTAAGGCTTATTGGATAACACAAAATTAAGCTGGTACCATCTTTTGATGGGTATTATGAGGGTGCTATAACCTTCTTCACATGTAATCAAACTCCCGAACCCTATTCTGGTTAGTAGACCTGAACCTATTCTTTTAGGGACCCTTAAACTTATATGTGCCCTAAAAAGATAGATTCCTTAGGTGGCCAATCGCACCTAGATAAAAAAAATTGGTGGCGACTCCTTTAAGTCAATGTTTAGCGATAGATCCCCGGATCTAGGCGTTATGACAGCTTGGCGACTCCACTGAAAACCTCTGAGAGTCAGGCCAACAAATAAATTTGTATTATCTAAAAGCCTAATAAAATTAAACCTTTTTGTATATATTTTTTTATTCATTCATGTTTATTTACTTTATTAATTATGTCATTCATATGCATATGCATAACATGAGCTCTATACCCAAGTTTCGTCCCTCTAAGAGGGAGTAAAGTACCTATTGCTTTCATGAGGTTTAATGCCTCCGTAATGGCTAGCGAAATACTACCACTTAAATTGAACCTTTTTCGCTTGTAGCCTGTAATGGGTGAGGATTGGGGTGCCTTACTAGTCTGTGACAGACAATGACGTAAGGAGCAATTTGGGAACTTTAGACTTTAGCCTTGAACTACATATAAGTGAACCTTAGAAGTGCCTAACCCTATGATAGAGCCTTTTTTACCTAATGATAGATATACCCTGAAACTAGGACACAAAAAAGGTGTTTATCTAATCATTTAATTGCCTGACTTTATGCATCATTTTCATTATCATATGTAACATTATGCATTGACATCACTTCAGTTCATCTGTGAAACTAACCATGTTGTTTGTCAGATTTTATGCATCTGTATTATTTTCATGATCATGTTTTAACATTATTATTTGCATCCATTTCATATTAGATTTCATCCATGAAAATGTACATTTCATTCGTGCATCAACGTATCATACATGAAGCATAGCATAGCATTTCTAATCATAATTGTGGTGTTAAAGTTTTAAGGATAGCCCCACCAAGTAACCTCACCCATCGATATAACACAAGAGCCAAAGCCAGACAAATGGAGCAAAAAAATTTTTACCGATTTGAAAAACTGGAAAAAGCTCAGAAAAAGATTGAGAATGAGTTAAGTAAAATTTTGGATGCTCTCAACAAATTAAATAAGGGGAAGGAGTAGAAGAGAACACAAGCCAACAAGGCCCTACATCGCAAGAAGTGACTGACTTCCTATATCCATCTGGTTTTGGTCCACCTCAAGCCCAGTCTACACAAGAAGTTCCATCATAACACTTCACATATCCTACATATCCTAGAATGCCATCAGCTTCTAATCTAGGGCATTACCATAGCTATGTGAATCCTGTCTTTACTGAAAAGGCAGTTGAACTAATTTAAATTCTTGATCTAGATGAACTAAAAGGAAAAGATAAGAAAAAGATAAAAGTGAAAGCTCAGAAAATTTTTAAAATTAGTATGCTAGAACAAAGGCTACGGGCTATGAAAGAAATTGGTTTCTATGATTCAATTGATGCTGCTGGGCTTCATTTAGTCCCTGATGTGGTCATTTCTCCTAAGTTCAAAGTATCAAAATTTTAAAAATATGATGGCACAAAGTGCCCAAAAGCTTATATTATCATGTATTATCGAAAGATGACAGCCCATGCTCATGATGAAAAGCTACTAATGCATATTTTCCAAGACAGTCTTATTGGTTCTGCTGTTAGATGGTATATCTAGTTAGACAAAACTCACATCCGTTCCTAGAGTGACATGGCTCATGATTTTATCAGTCAATATCGACATATCATAGATTTGGCCCTTGATCATTTATCTTTACAAAACCTGGAGAAAAAGGCCAATGGGACTTTTAAAGAGTATGCCCAGAGGTGAAAAGATATTGCTTCTCAAGTATAGCATCTTCTAACTGAGAAAGAAACTACTGTGTTATTTGTCAGCACTTTGAAATCTCCCTATTATGAAAAGATGATAGGGAATGCAACAAAAAATTTCGTCGACATGGTGATCTTGGAGAAATTATTAAAAGTGTCATAAAAAATGATAAGTTGAAAGAAGGAGAAACAAGAAGGTATCAAAAAAGAAAAAAACTGAAGCTCAAGCTGTGAGCTTTGATAAACAATAATTCAGGGGTTATCAGCCTTATCCACCTCAAAGTTACTCTCCATACTATCTTGCTGTGAATAATGCCTTATCTTACCCATACTAGCTAGTTCCACAACCATCTTATTCATCCACATACCGATCAATTTTTAGCCCTCAAGATCTTACATATAGTCTTAACATTCAAGCTCCTGTAAGAGCCCAAATTCACCATACTAACCCAGCAAGTGGTTTACGAGAGCAACGGATTACTCGAGAAAAACTTGTATTTGATCCAATCCTCATGACTTATACGAAGTTATATCGAGAACTTTATAATAGCCATTTGATTGCCCCCAGCCATGTGAAGCCACTTAAGCCACCCTATCTTAAGTGGTATGATCCTACAACCCACTGCGACTACCACTATAGAATTATTGGCCATTCTACTAAAAATTACACTGCTTTAAATCATAAGGTGCAACGGTTGATCAATGATGGAATGATAAGTTTTGATCAAGGAAAAGCAACAACACATAATGTTAGTGCTCTGAGTGAAAATCAAGAACACATTAGTCAGAAAGGGTCCGGAGAGTCACAATGAATTGAGGGGTAAGATGTCAATAGAGATTCTTCACCTGATCGCATAAGGGGATAATTTTGAAGAATGGAGATAAGGCTTGTAGACACCCAATTGGGTCCGGGCCCAGATCAATTGGGCCTGGCCCAAAGGGATAAGGCCCATTTCAATCCTGTATTTTTTTTTCTTTTTCTTCTTTTGTATTTTATGTATTTCATTATTATTATTATTATGTATATCTTTGTGTATTTATTTTTATTTAGATTAGATTTATATGTATTGTATGTATATAGTTATATATTTATTATTATTATTATCTTTTTTTTCTTTTCTTTTTTTTTTAATATATTTTTGGGTTTATCTTATGTTATTTTTTTATTATTATCTGTTAATTTTATCTGATTTTTTCTGAATTATCTGATATTATTTTTTTATTTTTATACTATCATATCTTTTGATTATCTAGTATTTTTTTTTATTTATTTTTGATTTTAATTCTGGATGGCTAAGATTCAAAGTTGAAGAATCCCACTCTGGAAGGGAATTCAATCAGAAGAGTCCAGTTGGATTCAAAGACTGAATTCCCGTCCAAGGAGGAATTGGGATTGATCAGGAACTCCTGATCAACCCCTATAAAAGGGACCCTCTGGAACAATGCTGAACACACAGAAAACAGTAAGCAAAGCTACTGATTTGAGAGAAAAGGAGGCGTATAGGAAGTTAGAAAAAGTTTAGGAGTGTTCTGGGAGTGAGAAAAATTTTTTAGAAATTTTTGGCGAAAATTTTTTCTGGAAATTTCTGGGAAATTTCCAGATTCCGGCGAAAATTCCGGCGAAGTTTGAATTTTCCGGCGAAAATTCCGGCCAACATTGAAGTTTTCGGCGACCTGCCCAGTTTCCGACGAAGAATCCCAGAAACCGGCGACTTTTCGGCCAACTTCCGGTAAAATTTCCAGATTTCGGCGAAAATTTTCAGAATCCGGCACCGGTGTTCTTCGGTTTCTAGAGAGAAGGGAGAGAAAAAGGAAGAAGAGAGAGAGAGGGGGAGGAGCGTTCTGCCAAAAAACGGAGGAAGGTGCCTTTTATACCCTCCCAAAACGACGTCGTTTTGGCCTTAAGTAACCCAGAAGATCCGCGCGTTTTGCCGCAACCCGACCCGACCCGGGCGTCGACCCGCTTTCTGACCCGCGCGTGCCAGCCAACTCCGAGCCGAGCCGAGCCGAGCCAAGCCGCCAAGCCGCTCCCCCGAGCCGTTTTCTCTTCCTTGAGCCGAGCCGAGCCGCGATCCGAGCCCCTCCAGGTTTTTTTTTTTTTTATTTCTTTTTTATTTGTTTATTTTATTTTTTATTTATTAGATTAGGTTTATGTAATATTCTTTTTATTTATTTTTTATTATTTTATTTTCTTTAAATAAAAATAAAAAAATTCCAAAAAAAATATATTTTTAGGGAAAAGTTGAAAGTATCAATTTTCCTTAGAAATAAATTTCCAAAAAATATTTTTGGGGAAAAGTTGAAAGTATCAATTTTCCTCAGAAATAAATTTAAAAAAAAAAACATTTTTGGGGAAAAGTTGAAAGTATCAATTTTCCTTAGAAATAAAATTCCAAAAACTATTTTTGGGGAAAAGTTGAAAGTATCAATTTTCCTTAGAAATAAATTTTCAAAAAAAGGGTTTTTGAGGAAAAGTTGAAAGTATCAATTTTCCTTGAAAATCGAAATTTCCAAAAAAAATATTTTTGGGGAAAAGTTGAAAGTATCAATTTTCCTTAGAAATAAATTTTCAAAAAAAAGGGGGTTTTTGAGGAAAAGTTGAAAGTATCAATTTTCCTTGAAAATCGAAATTTCCAAAAAATATTTTTGGGGAAAAGTTGAAAGTATCAATTTTCCCTAAAAAAAATCATTCTTTCCTTCCTTTTTATCTTAATTTTGATTTTGTTTTTTTCCTCTAAATAATCCGACGACGGAGCGTCTGTAAGTGAAACAGTAGTTTTCTTGCATACTCCTGAGGTGAGGGAATTTTCTCAATTTTCTGCTAAAAGTATTAGAGTCAATTGAGAATAATTTCCAATAACTAATTACTTGGTAAAATTTTAAAGCTTTTGGATAACACAAATTTAAGCTGGTACCATCTTTTGATGGGCGTTGTGAGGGTGCTATAACCTTCCTCACACGTAACCGAACTCCCGAACCCTGTTCTGGTTAGTAGACCTGAACCTATTCTTTTAGGGACCCTTAAGCTTAGGTGTTCCCTGAAAGGACAGATTCCTTAGGTGGCCAATCACACCTAGATAAAAAAGATTGGTGGCGACTCCCTGAAAGTCAATGTCTAGCGATAGATCCCCGGATCTAGACGTTACGACAAGGCTGGTTGAAGGTTTTTTTTATCATTTTAGGATTTCTTTTCGAGTAATGTTACGTTTCTTTTTTGCAATATGATTTCACTTGTTATCATTTTAATAAAGGCAACTTAATGCATTTCATTACATTTTCTCTTTCACTTAACCATTACTCCATGCTCTGTTACCTTTCATAAATTTATATTTCCATTCTCAAATTTCAGATGATGAATATTTAGACAATAATAACAATAATTCTAAGATTTAATTTTGAGAACTCATCCACATTAATATGAGAAGATGATTTGAGCAAAAAAAAAAAGGTAAGCTGTTACCAGAGGTGAAATAGATATGTCTTGAAGATGTGTAATCTTTTATACAGGTTTATGAGCTTTGTTCAATAGATGATGTTCAATAGATGATGTTCAAGAAAAGTATTCACAATTGAGATAAAAAATGGCCATCTTTTTTTTACTATTCAAAAAACCATTTATTGTTACCCCTTTGAGCCTATTATGATTTCTTTTTCTGAAGAACCCCAACCAAGGATTACCCTCTACACTGAAAGGTAATTTTTGAAAAAATATATATATCACAAAAGGTCTCAAAAATGGAAAAAGAAAGAAAAGCAAAAAAAAAATAAATGCCACATATGATTTGGGGTTAAGTAATAAGAATCCTTGGTGTTGGAGAAGGTGAAAAATAGTGAAATGGATGTGGGGGCAAAATGTCAAGTTACATCAAATGATCCTTTTGGTTTTGAACCTTTTAATACAGTGTTTTTGAGCCTATTAATCCATTTCTTTTTATGACCCCTCACCTTGACCTACATTACAACCTTAAAAAATTTATTTGGATCAAGTGTGAATGCTCAAATTGAATGATCATATATTGGGCAAAGACATGCTCATGATGAAACAATGGAATCATGCTACATTGCTCTAAAGTTTGATGTGTGAAAGATATCAATAATGGATGAAAAATGAGAAAAAAGAAAAAAGATGATGAAAAAAAATAAAAAAAAAGAAAGAAAGAAGAAAAAAATGAAGAAATGAAAAAAAGAGATTCAAATTGAAAACCTAAAAGGATGATTTTGGTAGAAAAAGATCCAGGTCAAATGGTTCACATAGATGAAAGATCAAAGATATCTGAAGATCCCTCAAAGACGGGACGAAGTTCACCAAGCTCAAAATGACTCCAACAGTAAATGGAATGAGTTTTTGAAAAAGAATCCTAGATTAATGTTGAAAATTGTCTGAATCTTCATCGTTTGGACATACCATTCATCCCAATGACATGTATCCAATTTATTTCTTTTCCTATTTGTTTTGTACCAAAATAGATCTTCATTGATTATCTTTACCATAATTCACCTTGTGTTCTCTTATTGTTACATCCTTAGAATAAATCAAGAAAATGTATGAGTGTATTATAATTGTCAAGAATTGAAATGATGATGAATGAATGACAATGTGCATAGAAAAATCTTGCATTCCTTTAAAGAAAAATCTAAGATGATGGTGGTAACAAAATGAAGAAATGGTAGAAACCTAAAAGAGATGATTTAAAAGGATATATGATGTGACCAAATGGAGAATATGATGATGGATTGGACAATAAAATGAAGATGGAGCAAATCTTGAAAAGTGGTATAACCAAGTGATGAGAACAAGGATGAATTGGTTGATATAACTTGCAAGTTATGATTGAATGATGAAAATAATCAGTGGACAAAGTTTGTTTTGGAATAGTTAATGCTGAGACACCTATGAGTAATGACCCAGTGATGGTGAATGAAACTTATTCTAAAATTTATTAGTGCTGAGAAGTCCATGAATGGTGGTCAAGTGATGATCGATTGATGAAACTTATTCTAAAGTATTGAAAAACTGAACAAGGAAGACATGCAAGACGGTGGAGTTTTGAGAGCCATATTACCATAATTATTTAGAATTTTATGACATAGATGTCTGCATTACATGCATCATGGGGGCATCATTGCTTGAATAATACATGCACATAATTTGATGAATTAAACTTTGTTTGGATATGCATGGCACTATGAGAATATAGGTTACCGCATTTGCATCATTAATAAGGCATTTGCATCTTTGGTCACAACATTCATTCATGCAAATTTTTGAGTCACTTGAAAAAAATTATGAATATTTTGATGAGAATTTTTAGAACTCAAATGAAAATCTTTGAGTTTCAAAATGAGAATCTTTGAGGAGTGAAACCCTAAAGTTTGTCGAATGCGAATCTTCGAACTAGAATGAAAAGTTTTGAAATTTTGGATGTGAATCTCCAAAATACAAAGCTTCAACTTTTTGGATATGAATCTCTAAATTTTTTAAATGAGAATCTTTGAACTTAGATGTGAAATTTTAAGTTTTATTGCTAAGCCTTTGAACTTAAATGAAAAGCTTTGAATTTTTGGATGTGAATTTCAAGATTGCCGAATGCGAACCTTTAAAAGGCCTTGAACTTTTGGATGTGAGCCTCCAAAATTCAAATGAGGATCTTTGATGTGAGTCTTGTAAGTTTTAAATGCAAATCTTGAGATCTTGCAAATTTGAACGAAACTAAAATTTTGATAATAAATTTCAGTAAATTCTTACGAAGTTGAAAGGTTCTTGCGAATCTGAACCTATGAATGTTGAACTCAAATTGTGAATCTTTGAGTTCCCATTACAAAATTTCTTCAATCACGATCTATAACTCCTTTGGACATGATTGTCGAGGAGTAATTTATTTTCCAAAGTTCCGTTACCTCTATTTAGATGAGCAATTTACTTTCCAAAAGTTGAGGTGCCTCTGTTTAGAGGAGCAATTTACTTTTCAAAAATTAAACCTCTGATTAGGAGAGCCATTTACTTTTCAAAGTCGTTGAGCCTCTGTCTAGAGGAGCCGTTTATTTTTCAAAGTTGTTGAGCCTCTGATTGGAAGAGCTTTATTTATTTTCCAAAGTCGTTGCGCCTCTGATTAGAGGAGCTTTATTCATTTTCCAAAGTCATTAAGCCTCTGATTAGAGGAGCTTTATTTTTTAAAGTCGTTGAGCCTCTGATTAGAGGAACTTTATTCTTCAAAGTCATTGAACCTTTGATTAGAGGAGCTTTATTTATTTCAAAAGTCGTTGAGCCTCTGATTAGAGGAGCTTTATTTATTTTTCAAAGTTGTTGAGCCTCTGATTAGAGGAGCCATTTATTTTTCAAAGTCGTTGAGCCTCTGATTAGAGGAGCTTTATTCATTTTCAAAGTCATTGAGCCTCTAATTAGAGGAGCATTGTTTATGTTTTTCAAATTTATTAAACCTCTGCTTAGAGGAGCCTTGATCAAATCTTAAACACAAAAAAAAAAATGAAAAAAAAAAGGTCGAGTTGAGTCTTGAATGGGTGTCTACATTTTTGCGCAATTTTTGTTTCATAGAAAATGTGCAAAGAGGGGCAGCTGTAGACACCCAATTTGGTCCAGGCCCGAATCAATTGGACCTGGTCCAAATGGGTTGGTCTAGTTTATTTTTTTTTATTTTGTATTTTGTATTTTATATTTTATTTTATATTATATATATATTTCTTTATATTTTATCTATTTATTATTTATTTATTTATTATTACTATTTATTAATGTATGTTTTTATTTGTTAATATATTTATATATTTATTTGTCTATTTATATGTTATTGTTTATCTGTTAATTATTGTTTATCTATTAATTCAAATATTATCTTTACTTATTTATTTATTTATTTATTTTTCTTCCTTCAATTTTTTTGATTATCCGATTAGGATTAAGATTAGGCATAGCTGAGATTCTGACGTGAATTTGGGGCTGACAGAGTTGGGATTGGATTCAAAGATTGAATCCAAATCCCAGGGGGAATTGGGATTGATCAGAAACTTTTCTGATCAATCCCTATAAATAGGTACTGCAACAGAGAGAAAAGAAGACACACAGAGAAGATTTAAAAGCTGAAAAAAAAGGTTTAGAGGCGTTAGACTAGCTTTAGGAATCGGTAGGAAAATTTTTGGAGAGTTTTTTGTGATTTTTTTCTAGAAAATTTTAAAAAATTTTCAGATTTCGGTTGAATTTTTCGAGAAAGGTTGAATTTTTCGATGATTTTTTCTGTCAAGTTTAAACTTTCCGACAGAATTTCTAAAAACAGACCAACTTTTCGATGAACTTTCAGCGAAAAACTCAGATCTCGACGAAAATTTTCAAAATCTGACGGGCATTCAACCGGAGTTCTTTGGGTTTTTAAAAAGAAGGGAAAGAAGAGAAAGGGAAGAGAGAGAAGAGGAGAAGGGATTTTGAGAAAAAAATTGACCTTCAGCCTTATATACCCTCCCCAAAATGACGTCGTTTTTTGCGTTAGTAACCCAGAGAATCCATGCGTTTTACCAAGATCTGACCCGACCCGAGAATCGACCCACTTTTGACCCGCGTTCAACCCGAGTGCGAGCCGTTTCTCGAGCCGAGCCACGTCTCCGAGTCGTTTCTCTCTCTCAAGCCGAGCCGTTTCCAATTTTTTTTTTCATTTTTTTTAATATATTTAATTATTATTATTATTATTATTTATTGATTAAATTATATTTGTTTAATACTTTTTATTTTTGTTTTATTTTCCTTTATTTTTATTTTTATTTTTTTATTTTATTTTCTTTAAATAAAATTCAAAAAAAAAACTTTTTAAGAAAAAGTTGAAAGTATCAATTTTCCTTAAAAATAAGTTTTTAAAAAAAGATTTTTGTGAAAGTATCAATTTTCTTTAAAAATAAATTTTCAAAAAAGTTTTTTTAAGGAAAAGTTGAAAGTGATCAATTTTCTCGAAATAAAATTTTTCAAAAAAATATTGGAGAAAAGTTGAAAGTATCCAATTTTCCTTAAAAATAAATTTGAAAAAAATTTTTTTGAGGAAAAGTTGAAAATATCAATTTTTCTCGAAATTAAAGTTTTCTAAAAAAATATTTTGAGGAGAAGTTGAAAGTATCAATTTTTCCTGTACAAAAAGCGATCATTTCTTTTCCTTTTTTTTTTTAATTTTCTTTAATATTAAATATCCAACGATGGAGCCTCTGCCAAGAGAAAACAGTAGTTTTCTACAATACTCTTTGGAGGTGAGAGAATTTTCTCAATTTTTTGCTAAAGTATAGAGTCAATTAAGAATAATTTTCAAATAGTTAATTACCATGATAAATTTTTAAGGCTTATTGGGTAACACAAAATTAAGCTGGTACCATCTTTTGATGGCGTTGTGAGGGTGCTATAACCTCCTCACACGTAATCGACTCTCGAATCCTGTCTGGTTAGTAGACCCGAACCTATTCTTTTAGGGACCTTTAAACTTAGGTGTTCCCTGAAAAGATAAATTCCTTAGGTGGTCAATCGCATCTAGATAAAAAAGATTGGTGGCAACTCCTTTAAGTCAATATTTAGCGATAGATCCCTGGATCTGAACGTTATGACAATTAACTTTAATAAATTTAATTGTTAATTACTTCATTAATTAAAAACATCTAATTAAAGATTAAATCAGACTATGCTTAATGTGTGAAAGACTAATGCAGCTTTGCCGTGATGTTTGCTTCTCCTTTTTCCCTTTCTCATTACCTTCCTCGCTAGCTGTCCATCAAAATTAACTTTAATAAAATTTAAATGTTGATTACTTCACTAAATACAAATCTCTAATTAAAGATTAGATCAACATTAAAAAAAAATGAATAACTAAAGAGAATACATGAATAAAAAATTTTAAAATTTTATAAGCATTTGCTGATTTGTTACAAACATTACCATTAAAATAAACAGAAGTAAATACAAAGTAACAATAGAAGAACTCACATTTAACTTTTTCATTTTTTCTTTACTATCTTTGACTGATCGTTATGATTTAATGGAACAGGAAAGGAAGCAAGATTACTTTATTATGCAATTGTAAGAGAACTTTCACGTGGAAGCCAAAATTTCAAAGGCTTGTAGATTATTGTAGGTTTGTAGCTTTTCTTCTCTCTTACTCGAGCTAAAATATGCCACTTACTCCTCTAGGATCTTCCTTTCCTTTTTCTTTGGCTGAAACTCTAAATCTTTCTTTCCAAAATTCTCTTTGCAACAACTCATTTCATTTTAACTTTTCAAGTTTATACCAAATCTTTCCCTTTTCTTTTTGCCTTCCCAATTTATAGAAGAGTTTTAAGAGTTTTATTTTTCTCTAATGATTTATTTTTAAAATCTTTAACCAAATCATATCGCATAACAATAACTGAAGAGATATTTAATTTTTTTTCACTTTAGTTTAAATAGATTAACTAAATTAAATTTATTTAGCTAATTTTCAAAGGTTCATACAATCTAAATTTATTTAAAATCCATATATAAGAAATAATATTATCATTCCTAAATTCTAAGAGAATATTTGGTAAGAAAAATTTTGAATTGATAATTTTTTATTTTTGAATTTTGAATTAAGAATGATTGATTTGATTTTTATTATATTTTAACTATAAGTTAAATTAAAACATAAATAGTTAAATATACATTTGATTCAGATTAAGTTAAATTTTAAAAGATTTGGACTATTAGATAATTTTTTAAATTTATTTATTTGATAAATAGTATAAAATTAAAAAATATCTTACATTTTAATTTTTTATTATTTCAAATAATATATAATTAGATTTATATATATCTAAATAAAAATGGATGATTTAATGATTTAATTTGAAAATTTTTTATATTTGATTATTTTGAATAATATTTAATTAGTATCATCTTACATGTCATTCAAATAAATTAACCAAATAAATATTTATATAAATAAATTTTATCAAATTTTATATATATTATAATATAATATTATATATGATTTCGGACCTCTTTCCCTACCCGTAGCCGGCCGACCGATGTTGTCAGGACAGCAAAAGTATTTTGCGGCCGAGGTACAAAACTCCAAGGGCAAAAATTCATAGATATCGTCTATCATTCACCTGTTGATGTCCCTCCACAAACATTATTTTATTCTACTTGTACTTGCTACAAAATTTTTAACACAAATAATTCCAATAAACATCATGCATGCAATAAGTATGATTTAGAATAGATGATTATAAATATGGAATAATGGAAACTTTTGTTATTAAGAAACATTCAACGACCAATCCGATAATGAATGTAAGAATTAATTCAAACTTGTCTAACTAAAGAGCAAAGGAAAAAATATAATTCTCAAGATGCATGCGGGAGTCCACGCCTTCCTCATATAATTCTTTTTTTTTAATTTATAATTTACCCTTAATCCCTATCAATTCTATTTATTTAATTAAAAAATATTACACATAAATTTTTTTAAATCTATAACTTTCACGTACCAATTCTAATATTAATTGATAAAATGTCAATCAATTATGAATATAATTAGATGAATGACTATATAATTGAAAATTGTTGTGAATATCCATATTTTTTAATTGGTATGATAATTTTTTTTACGATTATATAAATTCATTTATGTACTAAAATAATAATATGAAATTAAATCATTTTCATTTCATTTTTTTTTTTTTTTTGCTAGGGTTTTGCTTTATAACAAAGCAATATCTTATTTTTTAAACTATATAAATTTAAAATTACAAGTTCATGCAGAGTTGCTAGAAATAGATTTGGCAATAACTAAAATTGACAATTAATAAAAGTTTTATTTGGGATATAAAAAACAATAAGATAGCGATTAGTATCTTTTACAATATCACCACACTAATGCAATTACCAAGATAATCTCAGTATCAAGGTAACATTAATACTTGTGATTTAAAATTATTTTATTTGATTAACAATGATTAATTTTTAAGAATTAAAAATCATTGTATTTAATATTACTAAAAATCAAACATTATTTTGTTTAACAGTATGAAAATAACCATTCATATTGTAGTATTACACTAATTAATAATTTTAAAGTTGTTTAAAGATAATAATTTGTACAATATTAGTAATATTTATTTATTTTATAATAAAATATAATTAGAATTTTAAATTAGTAAATATATTTATTGATAGGTAAATTGATTTTTATAATATAAATTATGTAAAAAAAATGAATTAAAAATAAAACCAATCTATTAAATTCATAATAAAAGAAAAGCAAAAAATTATATTATATATAAACTATTAAAAAGGTAAAAAAAATGCAAATTAATTTGAACTTTTTACAATGAATATTAATTCAAAAATTATAAAAATTTATAATATAAAATAATTACAATTTTAAAATGCATTAAATTGTTAATTCACATATTAAATGGATAAAATTTACTATTATTTATTTTACATATCACTTTACATCGGTAATAAAAGTTTTTCACTTTTTTATATGAGAATTAGATCACTTTTTAAGATAATGATCGATCACTCTCGATAATTTAAGATTACTGTTATATAAAATCATCGAATGTTTATCAAACACAATAATCTAATCACCATGTATAAATTACAATGATTTTTGAAGTAATCACCCTAAATACCAAACACAAAATAATGGTACAATAATTATTTGAAGTTTTAAAAATTTTATTCATTTCATTTCTCTTCCTTCTTCCAATTTAAGGTAATTAAAAAAAAATAAAAGAATGTGAGGGCAAGCAAGGGACGCTAAACACCTCTGTATTTCCTTTATTTTAATTTATGTGATACCCAAAAAAAGAATGATAAGAAAAAATTTCCTTATTTCCTTTTCTTTCTTTTACCTTCGCTTGTTCCAATCCAAACATAAGTTTAAGTTTTAACTATTTTTTTAAATTTTTTTTTACTTTTATTTTAATTCAAAATATAATTAACAAAAGTTCACCTTAATTAGAATACGGGATGTCTCCAAAAATTTCTCTATGAAGCGCCCAAGGCGACTAGATTGAAAGACAGTCTTTCGACTAGCAAATCTTACGAACAATGTATAATATCTCCTTATGAAACATACGATCCGGAACAAAATACTCTTCTATATATCTATATTTTATTTGGTCCTCTTATAAATTATCTATTTTTTCCAAATAAATGATAGTAAAAATATTTTCAATTGCCCTTTTATAAACATAAAATTTCCTTTTATTCTAACACCACTCGCTTCGCATTAGTGTAGACTGTAGATTAGAAAAATAAATTGCAAACCTTCAAAATGACTGCCCAAAATGTATAAGTATTATTCTATATATATATGTGTGTGTGTGTGTGTGTGTGTGTGTGTGTGTGTGTGTGTGTGTGTGTCAAAATGACTGCCCAAAATGTATAAGTATTATTCTACTGTAGATTAGAAAAATAAATTGCAAACCTTCAAAATGACTGCCTAAAATGTATAAGTATTATTCTATATATATATATATATATATATATATATATGTGTGTGTGTGTGTGTGCGCGCGCGCGCGCGTGTCATTGCCCAAAATATATAAGTATTATTTTATATATATATATATATATGTGTGTGTGTGTTTGTATATATATTAATGACAGTTTTTAAACAATAGAAGGGAAATTAAAATATTATCATATGTCTACTTAATTGTTATATTAGTTTATTATTTTTTGTAAGAATAAATATATAGTGTAGATACTTTATTGGATCCAAATCCGAACCAATTGGGCCTGACTCAATAGAGTCTAAACTATGAGCCTAATTATTCATATTTATTTATTTATTTATTTATTATTATTATTATTATTATTATTATTATTATTATTATTATTATTATTATTTTGGTTGATTATTCGTTTATTGGTTTCCTTATTTATCTTTGATTTTTTATTTTTTTATTTGATTTTTCTTTTCTGTTAAGATAATAATAAGATAATATTAAAAAAAGAGTTAAAAAATAAAATTAAAAAAATGAAGATTCTACCATGAATGGGTGTTGGCAGAATTGTAGATAGCTTTAATCTTTATGGGATGAATTCTGTGTTTTGTGATAATACAAAATTCCTATCAAAGAGGGAGTCATGGTTAATCAAAAACTATTTTGATTACTTCTTATAAATATACGTTGATTAGAAACAGAAAATGCATAGATCAGAGATCAAAAAAATAAATATAGAGAGATCAACAAAAAAAGCACACGCAAAAGCAGCCAAAAAGTGTGAAAATTTTTAGGTGAATTTTTGGGAAACATAAGTTTTTTTTTTTTTGAAATTTTCTAAAAAATTTTCATAATCCAATTGAATTTTTTGACGACTTTTGAATTTTTCGATGACTTTCTAGCAGGGTTTTCAGTTTTCAATGATAAATTTTCAGAAACCTGTGAACTTTCGACCAGATTCTAGTGAACCAACCTAAATTTTGATGAAAAATCCTAAATCTGGTGAAAATTTAACTGATTTTCTTAGGGATTCTAGAGAGAAAGGGAGAGAAAAGGGAAGAAGAGAGAGAGAGTAAATGAATTCTATGAAAAAAAGAGATTTTTTGCCTTTTATACCCTCACTGAGACGATGTTGTTTTGGAGCTTAAGTAACTCCAGGATCATCGCGTTTTCATTCAGGTGACCTAACCTAAGTGCAACCCATTTGCTGACCTATGTTTTAGCCAAGGCCTTTAGTCGAGCCAAGTCGAGTTGAGTCTTTTGAGCCACGTTTCTGAGCCGCTCTCCAGCTGAGTGTCTCAACCTCTAAGCTGTGCCGATTTTTGTTATTTTTTATATTTTTATATTTATTTATTTTATAAGTTTTTTTTGCATGAATAAATTTAAGAAAAATATAAAATATAAAATAAAGTAAAATATCTTTTTTGAGAATAAATAACAATTATCCAATGATGGAATTTTTAGAAATTTCAAATGAAAAATTTCTATAAACTTCCTAGGTGATAAATTTTTTCTAAATTTGTGCCAAATGGTGAAATAATTTAGATAAAATTTCAATAAGAATTATTAATATTTATTTTCAATTTAAAAAATAATAAAAATAAAAATTAATAAAAATTTCAGAATTAAATATTAATTATCTAAGGATGGGATTATTAGAAATTCACATTATAAATTTTCTAAGAAATCTCTAGGTGAGGAATTTATCTAAATTTGTCCCAAATTGTGAAATAATTTAGATGTAATTCCAACAAAAGTAATTGTATTCTTTTCCAAATAAAAATTTTTGGTTAAAAATATTTAACAATTATCCAATGATGAGAATCTTAAAAATTTCAAAAGGTAAATCTTCTAAGAAATCTCTAGATGAAGAATTTCTTTAAATTTATCCTAAATGGTAGAAGAATTTAAATGAAATTTCAATAAAATTAATTGTCATAATATTTTCTTGCTAAAGATAAAATAAAAAAAAAAATTCTAAATAAGTCCAAATGGTGGAGAATTTAGAAATTCAAAAGAAAAGATATTTTTAATTTGGCTTAAATGATGGAATAATTATATATATTTTCAATAAAAAAAAACCAAAATAAAAATGATTAAATCTTTTTCCGACGACAAAGTCTCTTCTAGAAAATAAATGAAATTCTTAAATACATTTGAGATAAGGGGATATTTTTAAAAATTTTATTAGATTGATGAAGAATCTTAAGAATTATTTTCAATATCTAAACATTCAAGTTTAAAACCATTAGAATCAAGACCTTAGAAAATTTTAAAATAAAATAGTACCATCCTTTGGATGTGCATATGGGGCTACTATAACCTTCTCCATATGTAACTGAACTCTCAAATCCTATTCTGATTAATATACCATAACTTATTCTTTTAGGACTCTTAGTCAAGTTTAAGAGCTTCTTAAAAATGATAGATTTATTAGGTGGTCAATCACACTTAGTTAAAAAAGATTTGTGGTGACTCTTCTTTTTAAGTTTAATTATAGATTTACGAATTTATATGTTATAACATATAACCTAATTGAAGATGTCACAAGTTTCTTAACTTGGTTTGTGAAGTTTAAAGTTTATCAATGACGCATAGAATAATTTTCAACATATAGACATAACTTGTAGAATTTTGTTTTTCTTTTTAATCGAAATTATCTGCATATAATCAAATATATATTTGAAAACTTGTGGACAAGGTAAGTAGATGGAAAGACAGTCTTTCAACTAATAACCAATCCTTTGAAAATTAGAATGAACAAGTAACAGTAAGGTGTCTCTTGTTATTGACATTATTAAACAACCAATTTTATCAATTACAAAGATTACAATCTGTCGTACATATGCCTGAGAAAACAATACACTTCATTACTTGTCAGCACCTCCATTACAATAATAAGTCTTATATCATTTTTCAAAGACTGAGACATGAGCTTACACACCACACATATAATTAGGACATATATAGATAATGCTTTCAATTGCATTCACATGTAAAATATTGTGAAAAATAATCTAAACATAAAATTAAATTAGTTTTTATTCTTCTAATTCGTACATCCATCCAGTTGTCATCTTCTAAATATAGTATGCTCAATTATATGTGCAAAACATACAAATAAGCCCTGATATATTCAAAATTTGATGGGACCAATATTATTCTTCTTCTATTACCATACTTCAACAGTTCAACCGCACACATATAACACCACTCTCACCGGTGGCTTCAAAAAACAAAAATTTGAAAACTACTCCAAGGGTAAGTAAAAATTAATTAAGCCGAGTTCAGAAAGGGACAATTTCAATGGTTAAAATTTAGAATTTTATTCTGGATGTGTTGGATTTTAATTTTGAAATCTGTCGAATGAGATTTATGAAACAACAAAATGTTACCTCCTATTGTTTAGCTCAAAATCCTTATATACAAAGGTGAAATTAAAATGGCCAAATGAAGCTACAATATGTGCATACTTCTTCATAAATATGTATATTTATAATTTCTAGTTCTTGTATGGTAATTTTTCTGCCATTAATGAAGCAATAACATAAGTTCTAGAGCAGACATTATTTCACTGATATTAATTGATGTCATACCTTGGCATGCAATGCAATGCAAGGTTCTAATGTCATGCTAGAGGCTGAAGATGTCGAAGCATGCTGCCAAGGGAACAAGAAGAATTGGACCACCTTCACTACATGGATTTGGATGCATTCCCTATCCCATCTCATTAAATATTAATTACGATTACATCTCATTTCCTTTTCTCTCTCTCTCTCTTCCTGTTTCTCTCATTTTCTCTGCCAAATTTGTTCTTTTTCTCTCTCTCTCTCTCTTTTCCAAGTCTTTAAAGGTTTGAGAGTTGTCTCCTCTTATCTCTATCTGCTAAAAAAATTAGCATTATCAACTATGAGACATCATATTGATGCCAAGGCCAACTTTAGGTTCTCATATATTTGTTTCGTTATTCCTATTTTTATAATTATTTTCAATGTTATCTGTTCGAAATGGATCAAATAGGGAAAAGATTTTCCAAGGTTTTTATACATATAATTATATAAAGATGTCAATTCTCAATTTTCATATTAAAATTAAAGATAATTATATATTCGATTTTTTTGAATACTTCAAAGCTTGAAATTAATTAATCAAAGTGAAGTTTTTCTCTTTTTTTCCCTTAAAATAGTAGTCGAGTTTTCATACAACAAAAGTAATATGTATATATATATCAGAAAAAAAGTAAACAATATAATCCTTTTTACATGGATTGATTTAAGCTAAATAAGGAACCTGAGAATCCTTTCTCATGCAAAAAAACCTGTAAAATAGAAGATTCTGTGGAAAAAATTGAGCTTCGAAACTGTAGTACGAATAAAGAGAGTCTGAAGTCAAATTTAGATCAAAGAGCAACAATAGGAGGCATTGAAAGCTAGTAACATTTTGTCAAAAACACCCATGATGAATTTGGAAATTTGAGAAAAGTTGGGTCAACTTTAACTAGCTATAGTTTCCTAATTTCTTTTTACACATATTTTTGAAACATTTTTATTCTTCATAATTCTCATCTATATATATTATATACATAATTTTATAATATACATAAATTGGAAAATTCTTAAGCCCCTCAATGAAAAAATAATAACTTTTCATCTTTTAATCTGCAAATAAGTAAAATGAAAGCAAAAGCGCAACTCAACTATCCTTGTAACAATAAGCGATGAATTTCGCATTGACATTATTATATCTCCACCAGGGCAAGCTTAGAAACTCTTGGACCAATAAATGAGCCATACTGACATCTTTTTTTGTTGAATTATAGCTATTATAGAAAACGTATAAGATAGTATAGGTAAATTCTGAATAACGAGATCCACTAGCTATTTGATCTTTGGTTAGCTTACGCAACCAGGCCAATATCCATGTAAAGCAATATTGCCTATTGCTAGATGTGTTTGAAGAGTTTCATAAAAGCATTTTTACGATATTTGATGTTACAATTTTTTTTTTTTTTGGCAATTTTTTGATACATAAAAATTCAAAATTAATTCAAATAAATATGCAACACATGCGAATTTCATTGATAAAGAATTGATTCAATAAAGAAGTTCATCTAATTCAATTATAAATTGATCTAAAAATTAAATCTTATTTATTTTTTTTTGTGACAATAATTTTTTATGGATGATTTTGTGGGATATAATTGTTGGTAATTTTTTTCCTTTTTTTTTTTTTTTTGCAATAGCAAAGAAAATCATACTAATTATTTTGGTTTTGGTCAAGTAAAAACAATTAGTCTACAACTTTTGTCGTTTCCACCGTACTTTCCAATTATCACAGCTATAAAGTGCTATGAAGTAAGCAACGTTTTGGTTCAACGGAAGATTAACAAAGAAAAAAATATTATTAATAACTTTTACAATGATTAACAATAATAATAATAATAATAATAAAAGAATTGAAAAAATTACCTTTATATGAATGAATGCTTCTTCAACATGTCAAATTTTTAGGCTACTTTTTCTTTTTACAACTAGGTTAATTGCAAAATAGATCATTGTCAAGCAAATTCATAGGAGTTTCATGATATATGTGTATATTGTGTAATTATAATTAAAAATGATTTTACATAAGGGTTGGAAATTTTTAATTTACAAACAAGTTAAATGGGTTACTACATGTTCTTTAAATTAAAAATAATTATTCTCTTTGTGTCAATAATTAAAAATTTTAAAATTTGATCCATTTTTATTTTATATTTATAATTGATAAAAATATGAAAATGCATTTTTTAAAAGGTTGATTAAAGTAATTTTTAGATAGAGATTTTGCAATATTTTGTTATTTAAATTATTTAAAATAGTAAGAGTCAAAGATTAAAAAATTAATCAAAACAAAATCAACATATGATAATTTTTATGAAACTGATAAAGTATCAGATAATCGTATGGCAATCATGTAAATATGTTTATAGAATTTAAAATTTTTATTATCAGTGTATAAAATAATAATTTATTTCTATGTTAATTCAATAACTTTATTAATTATTTATAGATGTGATAATTTGATAATCCTATAAGTTTACTCGTACAATTAAATAAGTAATTTATTTATGTACAAGATGAAGTTTTTACAAAAAAAATTGAATTTTATTTATATAAATAAGCAGATGTAGAGGGTGTTATAGACATTTCAACATGAAAAATGAAAATTTTGAAGAAAAAGCTGACAGACAGGTGGCAAAGTACGTGAACGGTAATAAATGCAGAAAGTTCAAAACTCTTCTCTTCCGTTCAGACTCACACTTTTTCTGGGTCACCGGAAAAGGAAAGGACGAAGTTTCACGCGTCAGCTTTTTCTCTCTACACGACAAATTTTGTATTCTCGCGATAAATTCACTTCCCCGATCTTTTAAAAGGCATAGCACGGGCCATATGACTGCGCGTGAGGGAAGAAACAGAAAGGGGTTGTAGGTAGGAAGAGAAAGAGAGAGAAAGAAAGGGTCGAAAAACGCGCAAAAGGCTGGGGAAGGGAAGGGCGTGCGTTAGAAAAAGTTAAATATGATGAAGATGATGATTTTTGTTCCCTTAAGACTTTTTTTTTAATCCACAAAAAGTTGATAGCAGCAGCAGTTGAAGTAACAAATTGCTTTTTGTAAAGTCAGGAATCCCAAAAAGTTTTCATTACTTTTCTCCCAATTACATCAACATTACTTAATCATTAATTATATATAAAAAAAATATTTGATATACTATAATTTTTTTAAATTTTACAAAAAACATTAAAAAAAATTAACACATATCATAATTTTTTTAATATATCTTCAAAGATATTTGTTATTCTAATAATTTTATTTATAAAATCTAAAAAATTTATTATTAATGTATTTGATAATTTTCGTATATTTAAAAATCATCTTCTTTGAATTTCTTTCTTCCTTCCCTTTTGCTTAATTAAAAAATATTGGGGTTTTTTTAATTTTGATTAAGTATCACAATTATAGTTTAAACATGGAACTTTTTTTTGATCCAATAAATCAAATTTAATAAAAAATTAAAAAATAATTATATCTTTTGCTAAAATATCAATTTAATCTATATCCGTCTATTAATTTATTTGAATGGCTCGCATTGCCCCTGGAATTGGCCAAAACTAGTTTGTTGTTTGTGGTGTGGATGCACAACATTGATCCCATATGTTTGGGATTGTTTAACACAATCCATTTATGAAGGTTGAATGGTATGATACAAAAAATAAATCAATGGTTTTTGTCATTGTTTCTATCAACCTCTCACTCAGACAAAAATTCGGACCAATTAATAGTTCTCTAGCGATTTGGATTTCAGAAATAAGTATTAATAGGAAATCAAGATCCAAAAAACCTAAACCATTCGCTGGAAAAAAAATAATGGGTTTGGTTATTTTTGGGTTTAGGGTTAGCTTAAATGATTGGGGTAGTTGATTGGATAAGAAGTAGCTAGATGAGGGACTCATTAAATGTGATACTGATAACAAATTAAAGAATTGATAACAAGAATATTAATTACTTTGTGTAAATACTTGTGAAATAATGAATTTTTAATTAATTAGGACTAGAAAAATATCTATCATGATTGAATGAAATTTGAACCTAAATTCAAGTTGAATGATACTGTTGAAAAAGCTTTTTATTTTAACTAAACAGAAGAGCTATTAATAATGACAACCATCAGCAATTGATTGATATAATTTAATTTGAAATGAATCTACCGACCAACTTAAAATTTACACCAAATTAAATGTTAAAAGAACATTTTATTAAAGCTTTTATGAATTAAAGTTAACTTTAATTTTACACCAAATTAAAGATTTTATTTTGGCCAAATTGAAGTTAAATTTTGTCAAATATGGCGAGCTTAGCCAAACTATGACGACGGCCAAGGGGGAAGGCACGGTGAAATTAAAGCATTTATGATTTTTTTTTTTTAAATGCTTTCATGAATTTTGAAAAATAAAAATACTACTCAGTATTTTGTTTAATGTCACTTGTGACTTCTTAGTCAAAATATCAGAGAATGGTAATTTTATTAGGAAAAAATATTTTTTTTATCACCGGTAATTTTTTCAAATCTTAATACGTATAAATTATTTTATAATTAGGAAAATTATAAAATTAAAATTAATGTTGCAAACTTATAAATTCATCTGTAAATTCTAAAACTCTCCCTGAACAATCAGTAAATTGATATATATATTTAAAAAACCACGTCTCAATTATTTCCAATATAAATCAAAATATAAAAAGTAATACAAGAAAGATACTATGACATAGTAAAAAAAAGTTGAAAGCCATTTTTAAGTACTCAAATGGTATTATCTCATATTTATTAAATTTCAGATTTTTTATAGTTTATATTTAAATTCATTTCTTCATCTATTTTAAATTAATGCTTAACAAAAAGTTTAGATTTCTGTTCTTTTTAACTTGTCTTGCCTACATGTGTTTTATGTGGTAATTTTGTTTTATGCTTGATACAATTTGCTAAAGTAATATAATCTCATATCTGTTAAATTTAATGATTGATTTGAAATTAACTAATTAATCTTAAAAATTATTTTAGTGCAGGATTTTGCTACGGCTCCATAAATTTTATACGTCGACAAAAAGATAAAATGATTGCACGGTGAAAACATGAACTAACAATATGATCTCTTAAGAAACCTTTTTTCATGGTTTGTGAATCATAGCTTCAATTGCACGAAATTTAAAAGTTTTTGCCAATTGTGATACTCGTACCAAAAGTTTGAACTAAAGCTTGCTTGGTTCAAATTTTTTGTCATAATAAAAAAGTTTCTTTATATATATATAATTGGGTTTGAGGACTTGCGCATACTTTTTTCTGGTATTATGGAGTATTTGTTTCGTGGATTATGAATTATGAAATCGTCACCATAACATAATTAGTTGTTGTCAATTGTCATCATATTAATTTCATATTAAATACAAATATAAAATTTAGTTACTCCATCACTATGTACTAAAGACGACGTATCTTGCAAATTTTTTTTAAAATGCTTCTTTTGGCCAAATTATGTTTTATCCTTAACATTTAATGACATTGATTATCCTTTTATGGTAGTATTAATTTTTCTTTTCATGTAGTTTTTTGGATTTATGTGCTAGATACAAGTTATGTTGAAACATTTTTTGGCGATAAATATTATTATTTATATTATATTTATATTATTAATATAAAAATAATTTTATTATAATTATTAAATGAGTATCATAATTAAATATTTAAAATAATTTTTATATGGTATATTAAATAGCTAATTAGGTATCTTAATTAAAAATTAAAATAGTTTATATATATTTTATATTAAATTAAAATAAATATAAAAAATGTGCTAAATGTATTAGACAAATTAAATGTATCGTATAATGAATTAAACATGTATTCGTGTGATATATTTTATTTAAATATATTTTTTATATTTTAAATATATTTAAATGTGTTAATATATATAAAATATAAATTATATTATATCAAAATTCATATTAACATTAACATAAATATATGATATATTTTTAATATATAAATTTTTATATTATTTTTATGTAGCGTTGAAATTATGAGGTCTAGTATTATTACAAAGTGAATGTAGCTGAAAATGTTAGGGGATGGGGGCAGAAAGAAAAGAGCCAAGAAATTGCATGTTTGAGAGCTTTATGCGTTGGGAACAAAACGGAACAAAACGAAGAAAAATTAGAGAGAGAAAAGTCAAGTCAGTAGGAAAGGTAAAAGTCGTGCTATGCGTTTGCAGAAATTGCGTGTGAAAAGCTTAAAAATTAAAATTGGTTGAAAGGTAAACCAAATGCTAGTATTAAGTTAACTTTGTTTTTCAAAAAAATATCGAAACTCTCATCTCCAAGGTTTTCCCTCTCCAATTCTATTGCGCGTGAAACTCACTCCGTGTTGATTCAGCCGAGTTGGAAACCGTTTATTAGATTTGATAATTTTAAATATAATATAATAATATATTATAAAAATAAAATATAATAAATTTATATATATATTTTATATAATATTGACATATTTAATATATAATATTATATACATCATATTTTATATTTTATATGTATTACATATTTAAAATATAATTAATTAATTATATTTTAATAATATTATCATGTTAACACGAATAAGTAATATGTGTAAAGATATTTTTTTTTTCATAATTAATTATATTTATATTTTATTTATGTTTTTTTTCTTATGATAAATATATGATTAAAACGATAATTATGCTTATGGTTTTAATATTTTTACTAAATTATTATTTTAATTTAATATTAAATTATTAATACAATATTTTAATATTAATTATATTTAATTATATTAATCATATTTAATTATGTTTATTGTGTTTTATTGTGTTACTTATTTTTAAAATGAGTTAAAATATATTTATCATATTATGTACAAATGTGTTATATTTATAATTAAATTATTATGATTATTTAAATATTTGTTTTATATTTATGTAAAATTTATTTATATCATATTTAAAATCATATATAATATAAAATATAATTCGATGACAGCCCATCATACCATCTAATCAGCAAAAGCGCGTGGAATTTGAGAGATCAACTTTGGTGTCGAAAAGAATACAAGTAAAAGATAAGAAAGGCAGTCAATCCACAGTCTTACGAGATAATGAGTATAAAAGAATCCGCTGATGATGAAGATGTGAAACGAATTTTACAAAAAAAGAAAATAAGCAATTTTTTACAAAACATGAAAACTTTTGGGTTAATGTGTAATTTTACATTTCAAATTTTATCAATTTTTATGATTTAATATTTAATGAATAAAAATTTATTATTAGATATTTAAACTTTAATTTTATCTAACATATATCTTATTATTAGCATAGTTAGTCAAAATGTAAATTTATCAATAAAAAAACATCACATGTCATATTATTTGATTTTTTAAATTAATAACATATAAATGAAAAATATTTTTAAAATAAAAAATATAGGAAATGAAAAAAATATAAAAGAAATCTATTTTGTGTTATTTTTTTGAAAAAAGAAATCAAAAACTTTTTCCTTCAAAAGTTTATTTTTTAAATTAAAAATAAAAATTTTGGAAAATTAAAAAGTTGAAAAAGAAAGAAAAGGAGTCAAGGAGAGAAAAGAAAAAGAATGGAAAAGGAAGGGGCGGGGAAGTCGGAGTCGGAGTAGATCTTACCGGCCTAGGCCCAAGGTAGATCGGCTCGATTAGTATCTTGCCAGCGGAACCTCCTCCTTCTCGTCTCCTTTCACCTTTCATTTCTCTCCTAACTACTGTTTTTAATTTTAAAACATTTTTAATTTTATTTTAAGTTTTTTATTTTTTAAACAATAAAAAAGAACTAAAAACTTAAAGGCGTGTCAGGATTTTATTAATTACTTTTAGGTTACATAAGCTAAATGTTAACGGTGTTAATAAGATAAAATTAAAATTTGAATGCCTAATTATAAATTTTTATTCATTAGATATTAAATCGTAAAAATTGATATAATTCAGTATCAAATTACACATCAATCCAATTTTTTCTCTCTCTAAAATATTGTTTTTATCACTTTAAATTTTGATATAATATGATATGAAAAATATATATAATATATGATTTAAAATTTTAATAAAATATATATGAATTTAACAAAAAAATTTTATATTTAACATGTTCATATAAATTCAACATAATAATTTTTTTAATTTATACTTATTTTATATAAAATAAACACAAAATAAATATATAAATTATGAGATAATATAACGATGTTTAGAGAGACTAGAGAAGATAAGATTTAGGTTTTTTAATTAATTAATTAATTAATAGTACAAAAATAATATAAAAGGAGAAGAAGAAGAAAAAGTAAAGCCAAGGGATGACAAAAAGGGGGTGGCGGATTTGGACTGCCCCGAAAGCATTTTTTCAGAAATCCTTGAAAACTGATAGTACTTCCAATTCTTTGTTTTTCAGAAATTTCTTTCTTTTCTTTAATAAAAACAAAGACATTTTTCATGCATCTCACCTCAGCCCCTAACTAATTAGCTTTCCCCGCCTGCCTCTTCTCGTCTCTTCGTCTTCTCTCTTACTTCTTTCTCTTTTTTATGCAGAGTATATGCAAACTCTCTGTCTATATATGTTCTTAAAAAAAAAAAAGTAGAATCAATTTTTTTGATTTTTTTTTTCAAAATTTACTTTTTACCCAATTTTATGGTGGGCAAGTAGAGTCTAAAATTTTCACTTAAATTGTGCTGGATTTTTTTGTTATTCGTGAAATAGATAGATAGGGATAGAAAGCAAAACAAGAGAGAGAGAGAGAGAGAGAGAGAGAGAGAGAGAGAGAGAAATGGAGAGTTTCTTGTGAAAGAGGGGATCTGATCTTTCCTTTTCGCGTTGAATTCTCTTTCTCCTCCTCATCCTTTATAATGCCCACTTTTGTTTGTGTTTATTTTTTATTTTTTATTTATTTTGTGTGAAGAGAAGGCAGATAGAGAAAAAATATAAATAAAAACGGGGAAAAACCCGAAGATAGGTATAGATCACTTAAAGCTAAGAAGGTTATAAGCTCTCTATTGTTCTGTCTAAGGCTCTCAGCTATTGCTTTCTTTCATAGTTTTGTTTTGCTGTAAAAAGCTTTCATTTGGTTGTTCATTTCACTTTGTCTATTTCCATAGCCTTTTCCTCCCCCTTCCCTTCTTTCTTTTTTAGATAATAAAAACTTAAAACGAATTAAAGTATAGGCACGAAGGAGAAGAAGAAGAAAACAGGGAAATAAATGAGAGCAGGATTAAGCACGATCCAACAGACCCTGACGCCGGAGGCGGCCAGCGTGTTGAACCATTCGATAGCTGAAGCAAGCCGAAGGAATCACGGCCAAACGACGCCGCTCCATGTGGCGGCAACGCTTCTTGCATCTCCCACCGGATACCTTCGCCAAGCATGTATCAAATCGCACCCTAATTCTTCTCATCCGTTGCAGTGTCGAGCTTTAGAGCTTTGCTTCAGCGTGGCGTTGGAACGTCTCCCCACTTCTCAAAACGCCAATAGTAGCAGCCCGGGGCTCGACCCGCCAATTTCCAACGCCTTGATGGCTGCTCTTAAACGTGCTCAAGCCCACCAACGCCGTGGATGTCCCGAGCAACAACAGCAACCGCTTTTGGCTGTTAAAGTGGAATTGGAGCAGTTAATTATATCGATTCTTGATGATCCAAGTGTTAGTAGAGTCATGCGTGAAGCTAGTTTTTCGAGTCCAGCAGTTAAAGCAACCATTGAACAATCATTGAACTCAACGACTTCAAACTCTTCTAATACAGCCGGTTCAATCGGATTGGGATTGAGACCAGTCGTAACTGCTGCTTCCACGGTTGCCGCGCCTTCAACCAATCGGAATTTGTATTTGAATCCGAGGTTACAGCAAGGGGCAGCCACGCAGGCCGGGCAGCATAGGAGTGAAGAAATGAAACGGGTGATTGATATTCTGATGAGGAGTAAGAGGAGGAACCCGGTTTTGGTGGGTGAAGCGGAACCAGAATTGGTTGTTAAGGAGATTTTGAGGAGGATTGAGAGTAAGGAAATTGATGGGGTTTTGAGAAATGTTGAGGTGGTACGTTTGGAGAAAGATTTCGCATTGGATAAAATCCAAATGGTTGCAAAAATTAAGGAGTTGGGTACTCAAGTTGGAGCAAAGATTGGGAATTTGGATTGTGGAGGGGTGATTCTTGATTTGGGTGACTTAAAATGGTTAGTGGAGAATAACCAGCTGGTGGGTCTTGCTAGTGGGGTTCAACAGCAGCAGCAGATGGTATCTGAAGCGGCGCGTGCTGCGGTGGCAGAGATGGGGAAATTGTTGGGGAGGTTTGGAGAAGGGAGTGGGAGAGTTTGGTTGATTGGAACTGCTACTTATGAAACTTATTTGAGATGTCAAGTTCATCATCCTTCAATGGAGAATGATTGGGATCTGCATGTTCTTCCTATTGCTGCTAGACCCTTGCTGGGAATTTTTCCCTGGTACTTGTTCTGACAACTTTGGAAGCTTACATGTGTTTTTTTGTTTATTTTAGCTTTAGTGTTTGAATATGGAAAGCTTAAATTCTATTAGATGATGCTGGAAAAATCTAAAAGGTTCAAAATTTTAGAATTCATTTTAACTTGGATAATATGCTTGATTCCAGGGATTATAAGCAAGTAGATTTTATTGAATATGGCATATTAGTGGGTATCAAGAAATTTCTGTTTATAGATCCATGGTTTCTGTGCTAATAATAGATTTTATTCTGGGGAAAGGGTTGATTCTGATCTAAAATTTAACATTTTTCTGTCAGCTTTTGGACTGGCTTCACGTCCGGAAGACTTTTTGCATTCATGTTTCTTTTTGACTTTGTCTTCCATACTCTTATTCGGTTTCTTTGCAAAGTCTGAACTTAGATGGTGCAGTTTGATCCGTGGGCTTGGGAGGCTCCTTTTCCCTTTTTTTTTTTGTTTTTTTTTTTTAATTCTGGTTTCTGTCAATACCTGAGAGATTAAGTTATCTAGTTTTGTAGCTGGTATCATTGATTAACTTTGTAATATTCTTTTTATCTTCCAGGCTTGGGAGCAATGGGATACTTAGCAGCTCTGTTGAGTCCCTGTCCCCATTGAAGGGATTTGCAACTACAGCTGCTCGACCTAGGCAATTCTCTGAGAACTTGGACCCTGCTCAAAAAACAGGCTGTTGCCCACAGTGCTTGCAGAATTATGAACAAGAGCTTGCAAAACTTTTAGCAGCCAAGGAGTTTGAGAAAACCTCCTCTGATATTAAATCAGAGTCAAATCGGTCAGCTTTGCCTCAGTGGTTGCAGAATGCTAAGGCCCATGATGATGATGCCAAAACAGTAGATCAGACGCAGGTAACAAGCTCAAGTTAAATGAAAACCACGTCTTACTAGATTCTTTCGGTGTGTGTGTGAATATTTGCACGGGTAAATCTTTTTCCCCCTTATCTAAGCTTTATTATTACTGTGACATGTTATATACAGACTAAGGATCAAGAGATGATCTGGAAGCTGAAGACTCAAGAATTGCAGAAGAAATGGAATGATACATGCTTGCGTGTCCATCCAAATTTTCATCAGCCCAGTCTAGGCTCTGAGAGATTCTCTCCTGCAGCTCTCTCAATGACAAGCTTGTACAATTCAAGCCTGCTAGGGCGCCAACCTATCCAACCCAAATTACCACTGAACAGGAACATTGGGGAGACACTGCAACTGAATCCAAATCCAGTAGCTAGCCAACTGATGGAACAGACAAGTAGCCCACCAGGAAGCCCTGTAAGGACAGACCTTGTTCTTGGGCGACCAAAGATCACTGAGAACACACCTGAAACAACCCATAAAGAGCGTGTGAGGGACTTTATGGGCTGCATACCTTCTGAACCACAGAACAAGTTCGAGGATTTGCAAAGCAACAAACTGTTAAACACGTTAGATGCTGACTCATTCAAGAAACTCCTTAAAGGTCTAATAGAGAAGGTGTGGTGGCAACAGGATGCAGCATCTGCAGTGGCCACAACAGTGACACGCTGTAAATTAGGCAATGGAAAACGTCGGGGAGCTGGTTCAAAGGGTGACATTTGGTTATTGTTTACTGGCCCTGACAGGGTTGGCAAGAAGAAGATGGCATTGGCCCTCTCAGATCAAGTATGTGGGACTCATCCAGTAGTGATATGTCTTGGTTCAAGACGTGATGATCCGGAATCTGATGTGAGTTTCCGTGGTAAAACAGTGCTGGATAGAATAGCGGAGGCAGTTAGGAGGAACCCCTTCTCAGTGGTAATGCTTGAAGATATTGATGAAGCAGATATACTAGTTCGAGGCAGCATAAAACGAGCAATGGAGAGAGGTCGACTTGCTGATTCTCATGGTCGTGAGATCAGTCTAGGAAATGTTATTTTAATTCTCACTGCCAAATGGTCGCCAGATAACCTTAAATTCTTATCAAATGGTATTTCCCTGGATGAAAAGAAGCTTACCAGTTTAGCAAGCGGAGGTTGGCAATTAAGGTTATCCCTTTCTGAGAAAACTGCAAAGCGCAGAGCCAGTTGGCTACATGAGGAGGATAGAGCAACAAAGCCAAGGAAGGAAACTGGTTCACCACTGTCGTTTGACCTTAATGAGGCTGCTGATGTGGAGGTTGATAAAGCTGATGGATCACGCAATTCCAGCGATCTCACAGTTGATCATGAAGAACATGCCCTCACAAATAGGCGATTATCCAACTCAACATCATCATCAGTATCTTGTGAGCTGCTAAATTCTGTCGATGAAGCCATTGTCTTTAAACCTGTTGATTTTGGTCCCATTAGACGTGATATAGCAAACTCCATAACAAAAAAGTTTTGCAGCATTATTGGCGACAAGGTAGCGATTGAGATCCTAGATGAAGCTCTGGAAAAGATTACAAGTGGGGTATGGATAGGCCAAACAGGATTAGAAGAATGGACAGAGAAAGCATTGGTTCCAAGCTTGCAACAGCTGAAAACACGATTGCCCACGTCAGATGAGTCTCTAGTCTTTCGACTTGAACTTGATGGTGAGTCCTGTAACCGAAGCCATGGAGATTGGCTGCCCTGTAGTGTGAAGGTGGCTGTTGATGGGTTGTGATGGTGAGGATCATGATTAAATATTTTGCTAGTTCCTAGCTCAAAAATTCAGTGAGGGTAATGAACGAAAGGGATACAATTGGTATTTCGTATTTGCGTTGGATAGAGATGTAAATATAGTCAACTGTTCTTGGCGGGCCGCGAAGACGGTTGAGAGAGGTAAGGAGTTGAAAGCAGTTAGAAGAGGGAGACGTTGATAGATTAACGGTACGTTTATTTAGTAGCCAGACTGACAATGTCTCCGCCCTTTTTATTATTTTATTATTATTTGATTTCTTCTTGCTTTTTTTTTTCCTCGTTAAAAAATTTTATATAGTATTTTATTTTGTTATAGACATGGGACGATCATTACCTAATATAAGAGGCGTTCCTTTTTTCTCCACATCTCGACGTCTACTCATTTAATTTTTTTACAAAAAAAAAAAAGAAGAATGAGTTGAGAATAACAAAAACTATATTATTTATTAAAAATAATTGTATAAATTTATTAAATTAAATTTAAGTTCATTCAATTTTTTTATCAGTACTTTCAATTCTATAGGAAAAACTTATGTTCTCTCAATTATTCTTGCTGAAAAAATGTTATAAAATATAAATATTAACACTTGTTTGATATTATTGAAGTTGCTATAAAAGAATTAGAAAAGTACTGTTAAACTGAATAATTTCACATAATTAAGATTTTCTTTTCCATGTTTTTGCATATGTATTTTACGGGATGTCTTCGGCGTACTGAATGGAGATCGGAACTCTACCATTGGGACTTAAAATTCTAATCGTAAATTCTCAAATTTTGAATTTTAAAATGGATAATGGAAAGGTATATGAGAGGAGATAATTATCTACCCAAATTTTTGTATGTATAAGAAAATTTTTCTTAATTTTTCATTGCAATGCTTTTAAAAGTCTTTACTTTTACTTTTGTTTGTCTTAAAAAGAAATCATTTTAAGCATTTATAAAATTTAGAACATCTTTTGTCATAATTAAAGATAATTGAGATGAGTTAATATAATAAATAATTTTATCTTGAGATTACGTTTTAATTTTCAAGTTCAAGCTTGATTCAAAATAAAATCGAATTATTTTAACTTGTTCGATTATATTCATTTATCGAATAAAAAACAAATTTATGTTATTGTATTCTATTAGACTTGTTTATAGAATACATAGTAATTTTATAGTTAAAATAATAAAAATATTTATTAAAATAAAATTTTAATTAAATTTGTGAGTTATTCAAGTTAAATATTAAGATATTCAAAATTGACTAGCTCGATAAGTTAAACTACTCAAATACTGGCTCGACAATAATCAAATTAAATTTGAGTTTTATCCGAATTAAATATGATTAATTTGTTAGTATTGATATATTATTTATACTCTCAATCAAAATCCTATTTGATTTGATTTGATTTTTTTTTAATTGGAGTCTAATTTTAATTTTTAAAAGTAGGAAACCTACTTTAAATTTGCACCAAGTAGGCATCAACTTGACGAGCCAAATTAAAAAAAAAAAAAAATCAGATGAACATGTTGAAATGATCATGTATTACAACGCATACCTTATGGGAATTTGATAATCCTATAAGATGAGGAAAATCGTATAATTGCAGTAAAACATTCGATTTAACTATTGGTGCATGCATTTTTATTAAAAGTAAAATCTGAATTTTTATGAAATAAAAAAAAATTTATCAACAATCTTAATTTATTAGTAAAATATTGAACTTAGTTTTAATGACTTCAATTTCTAGCCTGAAATATAAAGCAAATTAAGTAAAAAAATCAGATAGTTCAAGAGTTTTTTTTTTTTTAATTTGGAAAAAAGGAGATTTGAACTTTATTTTTGGAATAAAAAAAATGTTATACTAACCACTTGAGCCAATTACTTAGAATTGATAGTTTTCATAGAAAAAAAAAAGTTGATAGTTCAAAAGTTCTATTATCGAAGAATGCAATAATATCTATTATGTTTAACGTTGTTTTTCTCTTCTCATATAGTTTTTATGAGTTTATAAATTTTATTTGCAAAATGTTAAAAATTTAAAAAATGTAATGCATAGATTGGCAACACACATAAAACCTTAATTTAAAAATATTTGGTAATTATTACGCGTACCATCTTTATTTCTATATCTCCTCTTTGAATTTCAAGGCACAAATCATTGTCTAAAGTCCGTTATTTTCTTTCCCTTTATTAAAAAAAAAAAAAGAAAAGAAAAGAAAAGAAGGGAAAAGTTGTATCGTCGGAGAAGATTTTGATAATGAAAGCGAAATGAAAGAAAAAAAAAAAAAGGAGTTTTAGATGGTAGGAAAACGTGTGGGGGCATAAAGGGTTGCGTCTTTGGCCGGGGAGAACCGTCCCCCGCAGGATTTGATTGCAAAGCTCACACTCTAAACCACATCACATTTTCCTTTTCTTTTTTTTTTTTCTTTGGAGAGAGGAAGAAAAAGAAGCACCCGTGTCATGTTCATATATATATATATATATATATATATATATGTTGATAAATTGATCATTGTTCATATTAATTGTGTGTTCCTCTCAAATACCCTTTTTCTTGAGGACCTGTCTAGATTCAAAAATTCAAACGCACGACAATCTACCAACTCTAATATTTCTTTTGGAAATTTTCAACCTAAAACTAACTTCATGATTTATATACAAGACCTTTTCTTTTCAACTAACTTTTCACATTTAAAAGTTTCATAATAATAATAAAAAACCAAGACAAAGTGAGTTGGTTAATAGCTAGATTGAACTTCAAAATTAATTAGTTGCTTAATAAAATTAGGATTTGTGTTATTGCCATTTGCTTCATATCACAGTGTCATGAGTTGAGTCAGAGCAACTCAATTTGTTTTCTGAAATCCTTACCTAACATCTGGTTTTACCCATCAAATTTAGTAAGTGTAGAAATTTTAAAAATGATTAAATATAAAAATAAACCCTATGTTAAATATTTTCTGTTAGAATGACACCAAAAGAAATAAAATTAAAAGTTTGGTATTTCAACTTTATTTTGTCATTCATTTTAATATTTCGGATTAACATCATTAATAAATTTATTGACGTGGTATAAACATTTAATAAGATATTGATATGAGTAAAAAAAATTTTTAATTATTGTCAAATCAACAATAAAATTTTTTAAAAAATTTTAAAATATTCTAAAAAACTTTTTAAAAATTTTAAATAAGATTTGAAATATTTTAAAAATTTATAAAAAATTAAAAAAATATTTTAGAAATTATAAAAATTAGAAAAATTATGAAAACTTAGAAATTAAAAAAATTTAAAAATTTAATAAAATAAATATTATTATAAAAAATGAAAATTTTATTTAAAATAAAATTTTCTTAAAATTCAAAAAAATTTCATAAAAACTAAACATTTGAAAATAAAAAATCTAAAATTTTTAAAAAAATTTTAAAAGTAAAAATCTATTTTTTTTAAATATGAAAATTTATAAATAAATTCTTAAAATTTTAAAAATAATCTGAAAAAATAAAAAAAAATCAAAAATTAGAAATATTCTAACAAAATTATAAAAAATTAAAAAATCTGAAAAATAAAAAATCTAAAAATATAATAAAAAATCCTAAAATTTCAAAAAAAAAAAAATCTAAGAAATTCACTAGATATAAAAAAAATGAAAAATTTTCATAACTTTTTTAAAAAATTACAAATTTTTTAAAATTTTTTTTATTTTTTCAAAGTATTTTATATTATTTTTTTCAAAATTATAAGTTTTTGTCTTTTTTTTTTAATTTTAAGGAAATTTTCTTTTTATTAAAAGTTTCATTTTCAAAATTTTTTTGGATTTTTTTGGATTTTATGATTTTTTGAATTTTTAAAGTTTTCATAATTTTTTTAGTTTTTAAAATATTTCAGTTTTTATTTTTTTTATAACTTTTTAAATAATTTCAGATTTTAATTTTTTAAAAAAATTTATAATTTTTTTAAAATTTTTAAAAATATTGATATGACAATTGATAATGTAGCATTAATTGAACTTTTTGACATATGTTAGTATTTTATTGAATATTTATATAGCAAATTGAATAACTACGTTTGTAATAAGTGCCAAAGTAGATGACGGAATAAAAATTAAAGTATTAAACTAAAAATTTATTTTTTCAAATACCAAACTAACATAAAATATATAATATAAAGGTTATTTTTATATTTAATTCTTTTAAAAAATATATGTTAAAATATTAAAAATATTAATGTTTAGTAATTTTAAATTATTTTTTCATTTATTAAATAATGTCTTGAGCCAAATCGAACTTAGCATGAACTTAAAAAACTTAATCGAAGACCTGATCTGAGTCTAACCAAACAGATAATCAGGAATGTAGGTAGACTGAATTCACACTTCACACAATGATATACTATTAAAATCATAAAATGAGTGTTGTATCGTCTCTTAACTTAACCACAGCTTGAATTCTTATTTATTTATTTATGAGTAAGGGTCTATATATATTATTAAATTATATATATTTTTTATTATTAGATCAAAATTAAATTAAAATAATATTTTTAATTTTAGAAAAAAAAAAAAGTAAAACTTACATTAATGCAAGTGTACCCCTCCTCTTTATTTATATAATCTTTTTGTTTTGGGATACAAGAAAAAAAGTATTTATCTAATTTTAAAATCATTATATATATATATATATGTTTATGGGCGCCTTAATTCAACATCCAACTTGATTAATTTAGGTGACCACATGTAATTTCCAAATTAAATGGATACCGTTTTTGTCGACTCGGATTATCCTTCAATTCAAGTCACATTATTTATGATCAAGATTATTACTGCCTAACTTTTATATGGTTTTTTGCAATTGATATTTGTCAACTAAGATACACTTGCAAGATCATATGTATATATTTTAAAGAGAAATTATCTCCTTGCCGACTTATTTTGGGATTAGTTAGCATAATATTAGAGTTGATGTATAAAGAATATAAGTTTGAAGGAATTTACACACATAATTTTTTTTTTCAACTAAATAAGTATAAAAGTAGAGGGTTTAAAAATAAATTAAGATCATGTGTCATGTCTCTTAATCTTGGTAGTGAAATTAAAAAATTTTATTGTCAATATATAGAAGATAAATACTATTATTAATTATTAAATAAGATATTGGTCCACTATGTGAGAAGAAAGAAGATTCAAACTTAGTGACGGATCTTAATATAAGATTTTGAGAGCCAATTAATATTATATTTTAACTTATTTTTTTTTCATAAAACATATTTTATGATACTAATTATTAATATAAAAATATATAAATGTGCAAAAAAATATTAATAAAAAATAACGAGTTTATAAAATTATAAAAGAAAATTATTACAATGAAAATATTAAACGTTAAAGAATAACATAATATTTAAATCGATGGTAATATTATTAGTTACACAAGCTTTCAATGAAGCATTTGATCTTTCTTGATTCTTTTGACGGTTTAAACTTGAAATAAAAAAAAAATTAATCATTTTTATAAGCATTGATAGTTAAAAAATAATTTTTATCCAAACGAGAAAAATAGATATTTTTTAAAAATGAAGTTAAAAATTTTGAGATTAAAAATCTAAGGTTTTTTCTAACTTTTTAAAATAATTCTAATATGATTTTTTCATTAAAAAATATTAAAAGACAATATGAGATAAAAATCTAGAGTAATTAAAAATAAAATGTGATACACAAGTAAAATTTGTAATTAGCTTAAAAATGAAAAACATCAACAATAATTTATTAATTAAGTATTGAATTTTTAATTTTAATATTGAACAAGATTCAATAATTGACAAATAAAAAATATATTTAGTACTTGGTCGAGACTTAATATCATTGATAAAGCTAACAAGTTAATTTATTTTTTTTATTAAAATTATGTGATTGTGATTTAAAATTTATAATAAAATTTTAGATTTTAAAGATTTTTAAATAATGATTAATGGATATAATAAATAAATAAGAAGTAATTTGATTAATGGGTATAATAAATAGATAAATAACAATGTTATTTTAATTTCTTTTAAATTACAATACATAAAATTAAATTATGAAATCATCTGTAAACTATAAATAAAAAGCATTCCAAAAGTTTAAGAAATTGGCAGCTGTACTGTATAGTAAAATGGCTATATTAATCTTTATTTTTT
Source organism: Durio zibethinus (assembly GCF_002303985.1). Next base: position 22,872,868 of record NW_019168159.1, read on the forward strand.
TAATGACAAGGGATTAAAACATTGACAGATGCCCAACCCTGTTGAATTGAATCTTTCAGGTGCTGGCTAAAAGACAAGTGAATTAATTTGGACGAGGAAATATGTGGGATCCATGGGTGAGTGTATGGTTCTTAATACCACATAACTAAATAACAGTTACTGATTTTTTTTAATGATGACCGATTTAAATTTTAGAAAAAAGAAAATGTTTTTAACTTTTTTATTTACTTTTTAATCTATACCATGTATTAAAAAATAATCTCATGAGAGTTTATTTTTGCACTGTTAATTTCAATTGGTATAAATTTATTTTTTTATTAATTAAAAGAACAATGAAAGAAAAGAACAAACAAAAATAGTTTCTAAAGTTTCAATTGAAACTTGAAAGATTACTTTTATATAAAATAAATAATATTATAGATACTCAATTTTATCCGGATTAATTCGAATTTATTTTTTTGTTCAATTTATATGTTTTTATTTTAATTGATTTAAGCATTGAATCGAATTGAATTTATTTGAATTTGTTTCGAATTAGTTACTTTTAATTTTTATTTTATTGTTATTATTATTTTTTAAAATTAATCAAATTAATTGGAAAATTACAAAAAATATATATAAATAAATAATCAAATTATTAAAAAATATAATAAAAATTAATTACAAAAATTAAATTACATAAAAAAGAAATTAAATTACAAAAAAAAGGAAAAAAAAAAAAACAACAAACAAAGTGGCTGACAGACATTGCCACAACAAGCCAAATGCCTAAGGCTTTGTATAGTGCACCAACCACTGCCCCTGCACACTAAGCCGGCACTGCACAATCCCTAGTCCCTGCCCATTCCATGCCATAAGCAACCAAAGCTATTTCTTCCTACAAAACAACAAAAAATTTGATAGATTAGAAACCAAAAGACTAAACACTAGATAAGGGAGGAGGTTGAGCACCCATTATGACCCATGGTCTCCACCAGACACTAAGCCCTTACACCTTGCACACACCACTCCACAATGACCTTGGCCAAACCCCATTCTTACAAACACCAAGCTCCAGCCTTTCCAAGCTCCATTGAACCCCAAGTCCTAAACCTAACCTTTAAACCCACCAAAGGAAACAACCCTAGCCTAGTACCTCAATTATGATAGATATTTTCTAGTCCTAATTAATTAAAAATTCATTATTTCACAATCTTATTGAAAGCTTTTTAGCCTTTCTTGACCTTACATTCTTATTTTTTTTAACCGTTCTCTCCATTTACCTTAGTATGTATTTTTTCCATCTTATTTTCTAGCATTAATTCTGGGGATGCAATGAGCTTCAGGGTAGAGCTAAAAAAAGGTTGGCTTGGGTAAGATGATGATGAGTTAGTCCCACCAGTCATCGAAGGTTGGGACAATAAGAAGATGGCCTATTAACTTAACCCAATGTCGAAGGAAGAGCAACAATAAATTGATGAGAATGCTTAAGTAAGAAGAGAATAGATCTTGAGTACAGATAAGCTGTGTGCTCAGATAGACTTTAAATTAGAAAATTCACATCTTCTTTACATCTTTCAGGTTGGTCCATCTTCTATGGCGACCTTATTTCATTTTCGGTTGTTTCCATTTCTGGGGCTTAGTCTCTTCAACTTTTTTTTTCCTCTGGTCCTTATCTTATAAATGCTTCCATCATTTCTTCTCTTCCTCTTCGGTCAACTCTTATTGATCTCCCTTTTTCTTTTAAGTGATCTTTTTATCTCTACTCTTCTCTTGAGGTTCTGATGCTCTCTACCACTACTTTAACTCAAAATTCTAGTTTTACTCATAACTTTGAATCTTTTGATGAAGAAGACTTTAACGATGAGAAAAGCTTTGAGAAAGAATAAGAGAAGGATGATACCCTTGCTCAAGAAGACAATGGTGAGGAAGAGAACTCTTCGAAACTAGATGAGCTGGTCATGGTTCTTATATATACCCTGTGCTCCTTAGGTATGATTCTCAAAGACATGATAAGGAATCTAAAGGGTAAGGCCATTCCTGAAGACTGTTCAAATATATGTTCAGCTTATCATGTTCATTCCCTGGGAGTAAAATTTTCTTTCCAAAAGAAGGATATAGTATATTACTATCAAGCTCTTCAGATCAAGTTGCCAATAAGTTAGAGCCTCATCGGCTATGGACATATTGGGATTTAATAATGGCTGGCCTGAGGTTCTCTTTTCATTCTTTATTTGTTTTAATTTTTAATTCTTATAATTTAACAGTCACCCAACTCACCTTTAACTCAATATATACATAATAGGATTCATAATTTTTTGTCAACACTTAGCCATTCTTCTCAACTTTTCTCTATTTAGGGAGTTCTTTTTCCATAAAAAAAAAACCTTAGTGATAAAAGATGATTTAATGTCACAACTTGGCCAATAAAAAGGTGTTCATGGATTACTTAAGCTTTATAAAAAAATTAGAAGCTACTATTCATTTACCTCTAGAAGGAAAAAAAATAAAGATAATGAGTCTGAGGTTAAAGCTTGAGAGATAATAAATGAGCCTAACAGGGAGGAGCTCATTATATATGCCTACAACCTGACTTTCTTCGAAATGATTAACAAATCACAATACTAAGATAGGTGTGAGGTAATCTAGTAATATCTATATTTTATCTAAATTTTCTTTAACTTCTAGCTCAGTTTTGTAAAGATGTCTTCCAAATCAATCAAAACTTTGACTTTTACCTATTCTCCCATAAGCCAAGGCCCAAGAAAAGCCAAAATAAAAATATTCAACTTGGTGCCCCTTCTTCAGGGGGAAATAAAGATGTAAATCCAATGATAAATAAGCAATCTAGCTTCTCAGTTTAGCCCTTTGTCACCACCAAATATCATAAGACAATGGCATACCGGGAGCTCTTCATAATAGTTCTTCTTATTGTAAAGAAATCAATGATCGAAGCCTTTTCCTCCATTTTGGAGAATCTTGAGTTTAGGTTTCTAAAGACTAGCTCAAAAAAGGTCTACACTAATCTGGAGTACACTTTTAGTGAGAACCTATTAGAGAGTTTCGACATGGCAATAAGGTTTTGCAAGGTCGCGATCTATCCTAGTAGTAAGTATTACTTTACTTCAACTTAGTTCTTCCATTGTTATTTACTTTGTTATTTTTTTAAGTTTGAGTTTATGTTTACAGTTTACTAAAAACTCTCACCTCAACCTATTGATAATGCCAGCCAAGCTCTATACCATGTTTATTTGGCCATGGCCTACGTGCTCAAGGTCGAGAAAGACTTAACTTCCTGAGAAAAGGAGCATAAAAAAAATCATAGAACCCTAAGCAGTTTGAAGTCCAACCTTAGAGTTTCTCATAAAAAAAACTAAAAAAAAAAGAAGATATACAAGTTGACAGCCAAGCTAAAAAGCATATACATTAAGTAAGCCTCAATAGAGTCCATGAAAGACTAGGTTGAATTAAAGCTTAGTGAAGCTTAGGCTAAAATTATGAAGTTGAGGTCCCAGTTAGAGGCTAAAGTAAAAGATAAAGAAGAAATTAAGCAGAAGGCCAAGGAAGTCTGTAGAGACAAGGTAATCAAAGAGTTAAAAGGCTCTCGAGAATTTAATCAGCTCTAGGTAAAGTTCTCAAGAAAGATGTCCTTGGTGCCTTTGAGCTTGCAAAGGAAAAAGTGCTATTTAAGTTTGCTAGCCTTAACCTCGACTTTTCTAACATTAGCCTTAACAATATAAAGTCGAGGTTTTCTCTACACCACTTCGATGAGGAAGAGAAAGAGGAAAAGTATACAGTTATAGACGCTGAACTCGAGGCTACCATTGTCCCCAAGGCTAGGAGGGACCTCCTATTCTTTTTACTAATGCTGACCAAGGTGCTGCTATTGATATTAATCAAAGTGCTATTGCTGATGCTTTAAAGGTATTTTTTTATTGATTTTTTTAATAAATTTTTGTTTAAGGGTGAGGTTGGATTTTTTGTTGTGACCTTGAATCAAATCACTTTACTAAACTTCTGTTAAATAATGATTTTTGTATTAAGGTGTTGACTATTAATGAAAAATAAAACTTCTTGTTTCAAGTTTTAGTTTGATTTTACTTCCTTTTTGCCTATTTAATTCAAGTGTTAAGTTTAAGCTCTGACAATAATTCATAAAATGACCTCATGGCTTAAGTTATGTAAACTTAACTTTAACAACTCAAAATAACTTAGCCAAATGTTAACTTGATTCAAAATAATCCAAAGTTTTAGCTCGATTCAAATGAGCTTAAAGTTGAACTAAATATTTAAGAATATTTTAAATTAACTTGAGAATCTATCTTAATACAAGTCTTAAGTCAAACTATGATAGGTCGATCAAAGCCTGAGCTTAGGAGTTAAAACAAACATAATCATATTTGGCTTCAAGTCTCTGGTTGGGCTTAACCAAGGTTATTTTAGGTTAGACAAAATATAATTTTAAGACTCACAGTGAACATAATCATTATAACTTCATTCAATGGTTTTTGGATTACAAGTATAAGCTAAACTAAGTTTAAGCTATTGATGGTACGCTTTTAAATTATCTATGTTTTATGTCCTTAGGATGATACTACTATTCATGTCTTGTAACCTATAAGTTGCATCATGGATGATCTTTTTAACCATATAGGGCTCTTTTTAAGTCGGAGCTAACTTGCTACCTTAGCCATCAACCCCTGAGGCTTCAATCTTCTTAAGTTCTAGGTCACTCTTCTTTATGTTCTTACATCAAACTCTCTTCTTATAGTAATTGGATACCTTCTTCTGATAAGCTACTATTTGGATTAAGGCCATATCTTTTTATTCTTCAACTAAATCTAGGTTAGCCTTTAAGGCCTTTTCATTTCCTTTCCCTGACCTTAGTTTGACTCTTAAACTCGGGGGGCCAACCTTAATGGGCACCACAGTTTTTGTTTCAAATGCTAGGTGAAAAGGAGTTTTTTCTATGAAGATTTTCATAGTTGTCCTTAAAGCTTATAGTACTCCAAGAAACTCATCGTCCCACTTACCCTTAGCCTCGTCTAACTTTTTCTTTAGAACCTCCAATATTGTCTTATTGGTAACCTTTACTTGTTCATTAGATTGAGGGTAAGCAACTGATATGAATCTTAAATCAATGTGGAGATTGGAACACCATTCTTTAAATATCAAAATTTTAAATTATTTACCGTTATCCGTTATTATTGATTGAGGTAAGTCAATCTGCAGGCTATGTTTTTTCATACAAATTTCTCAACTTGGGCTTCCATTATAATAGCTAGGGCTTTGACTTCAAGCTATTTTGTGAAATAGTCTATTGCTACCAGAACAAATCTTTTTTATCCTATGATCAGGGTGAATAGTTCGAGGACATCCATCCCTCATTGCATAAAGGGTCAAGAGCTAATGATAAGAGTGATCTCAATTGATGGAAAATGTTGTACATAGGTAAATCTTTGATATTTATCATATATTTTCACTACATTGGTCGTATCCTTTTTTATAGTGGACCAATAGTAGCCTGACTAAGTACCTCGTAGGCAGATAGTTGAGGTTCGAGGTAATTTTCACATATGCCCTTCATGAATTTCCCTAAAAACATAGTTTGCATTTTCGTCATCCAGGTATCTTAGATATGATAGGTTGAAATATCTCTTGTATAACTTTTTATTAATCATAATGTACCAAATAACCTTTTTCATAAAGGCTTTAGCTTGAACCTTATTTTTAGGTAATTTTTTCGTGGTTAGGTATGCCTTGATTAGGGTCATCCAAGTTTTTTTTTTCTCAATTTATCTAACCAATGTCTTTTCAATGCTTTTCTGTGCAAATTCTTCCACTAAGACTTTGCCTGAATTTTTTATTATCATTCTTGAGGCCATATTAGATAGAAAATATGTTAATAAGTTTTTTTACCTTGGTATTTTTCTCACCTCAGCTTTGTAGAAAATGATGACAAAAGCTAATGTTTTGTTTAAGTATTTTTGGATTCTTTTTTTTAAGCTCCAAACTCACCATTTAGTTGGCTAACACTAATTGAGAATCATTGTATATAGTTATATACTTGACATTTAGCTTGACTACTAGTTTTAGATTGGCTATTAATGCTTTATACTTGACCTTATTGTTAGATGCCTGAAATTTAAATTTTAGGACGTATTAATATCACAAGCCTTCCAAGCTGATCAGAATGAGACTAGCCTCACTACTATGACTAGTAGCCAATCTATCGATAAAAAGTTTCTACATCTCTTTTTTAACTTTCTTGTTATTCTCAAGTTGTTCATTAGAATGAATTGACATAAGCTTTACGATGAAGTCCATCAGTACTTAAGATTTTAAGGCCAACCTAGGGAGTATAGAAAGGTTGAATTTACTAAGCTCTATTACCCATTTAATTAATCTACCTGATAGCTCTGGCTTTTGTAAATCATGCCTTAGTGGTTGGTCGATTAATATATGAATCATATGAGCTTAAAAGTATGGTCTAAATTTTCTAGCTGACGTAATGATCGTGTAAGCTAATTTTTTTATCTTGGTGCAGTTTACCTCCGACCTCATCAACACCTTGCTCACAAAGTAGATCGACCTTTGCTTTTCCTCTTTTTCTCAAATCAAAACTGAGTTGATGACCTGGTTGGTGGTGGCTAAATATAGATATAATGTCTCATCGAGCCTCTTTTCGAAAAAGATGGGTGGAGAAGACAAACCTTTTAAGCTCATCAAATGCTTTTTAACACTTAGAGGTTCATCTAAAGTCGAAGATATTTTTGAAGATCTTGAAAAATAACAAGTATCACTCTATCAACCTAGACATAAATCTGTTAAGAGTAGCTATTCTTTTGGTTAACCTTTGTACTTTTTTTATCGAGGTTAATACTTTCATATCTAAGATTGCTTGAACCTTTTATGGGTTTGCCTTTATCCTTATTTTGTTGATCATATAGTCAAGGACTTTGCCTAATATGACTCTAAAGGTGCACCTGCTCGTGTTAAGTCTCATATTGTACTTTTTTAAGGTGTCAAAGGGCTCTCCCATGTCTTTTAAGTGCTCAATTAAGCTCTTACTTTATACTATCATGTCATTCACGTAAACCTTTATGTTTTGGCTAATCTAGTTATTGATGACCTTGTTGACCAGTATCTGGTAGGTTTTTCCTACCTTTTTCAAACCAAATGGCATTATCTTATAACAATAGAGGCTTTTATAATAATGAAAGTCATTTTTTTTCTTGTTTTCTTTTAGCATTTTAATTTGATTATAGCCAAAGTAGGTATTCATAAAATTGAAGAGGTCATATTCGGCATTGTCGTTTACCAGTCGATTTATAGTAAGAAAAAAAAAATCTTTTAGGCACACTTTATTATGGTCGATAAAGTCAACGTACATTTTTTTATTTTTTACTAAGCTTCTTGACCATGACCACATTGGCTATCCATTCGGGGTAATAGACCTCTTTAATGAAACTTATTTACAATAGCTTACTAACCTCTTCCTTAATAGCCTTTTTACCTTTTTGGGGTAAAAATTCTCTTCTTTTGTTGAACTAGTTTCATGTTAGAGTTGGTGTGTAACCTATGGATCATTACCTTGGTATCAATACCAGACATGTTAGATAGTGTCCAGGCAAACAAATCAGTAATATTTCTTAAAAGTTGGATTAACTGCTCTTAATCTTTAAGTTTAATTCTAATTTGCATATACTTTTCAAGGATGCTCTCCCAGAACCATATAGACACAAGGTCCTCTACTGGTTCAAGTCAGTTTTCATCTGTCTCAGGTCTTTGATCAATTATTTTGTTTTGTTCAATCAGGTCAGGACTATTTCCTACAGGGACAAATCCTGACATGATAATTAGTATGTTATTAAAAAGTGATTAGGATTTAAAACTGAACAAAATAGATGTATATTTCATTTCAATTTTTCTTTTGGCTAACATTTTAGCTTAATCTTATTAACATGTAAATGTTCATGCTAGCTTAAGAGCTCAGTCACTTTTAAGATCTATTCAAAAATTACAAAAATTGTTAAAAGGGTATCTTTTGTTGGAGTAGAGTTTAAGAGCTCAAAGCGACTTACGAGCACACTTTTGTTAGGTTAGTTTTTTATTATTGTTATAGGTGCTTACTCTTATTTTCCTACTTTTCTTTAGTTTTTATTGCTTGCTTCTATTTCTCAACCTTCTTAGCCTCAGTCAAACTACTAGTTTACTTCCTAGTCCTTCCTTAATTGTTATAACATAGTATTATCTTGCCATGGACTGATCTTCTCTTACCTCTCCAACCTCATAAGGGGTTGGAAACTTTATTTTCAAATGAGGAGTTGAGCCTATAAGCCATATAACAAATTGACTTAGTTAACCCACTATCATATCATAGGTAGATGGGACGTTCACAACCATAAATTTTATGACTAATATAACTATCATCGATTTTATCCCCAAAGAGATTGGTAAATTGAGAGTCTCTTTAACTGGTACATGTTCATTCCCAAATTTGATCAAAGTCATAATGATTAATCACAACTAGCCTTCTTTGATTCCCATATTCTTTATGGTGGCATGGTATAAGATATTGGTTGAGCTTTCATTATTAAACAAGATCCTCTTAACCACGTAGTTGTGCACCATAACAATGATCACTACAACATCATCGTGGCTATTGGCTTTTCAGGTTTTTAAGGTTTTTCAGACTGAATGAGATTGGTTCATCTTTTTAGTCATTTTTTTCTTTGTCAAGGAACCAATGGCTATGACCATACCGTGATGAAATTTTCTTTTTATTGAATTAAAACTTTTCATAGTGATCGCATTGATTATCCCGATAATTGGTCTATTATCAGTAGCTTGACCTTCCTCTTATCTTTGCACATCCCTGCATACTTTTCCTCTTTATTTTTTTCTAACCTACTTTTCATATCCTTTATGGGTTCTCTTCGGTCTTTTCTGTAGTTCAACCTATTCTGCCCTTGTCTTCGTCAGTCCATAAACATTTCTACCTGACTTCTTCTAATCAGAGCTTTAATTTTATTTTTGAGGTCAACACAGTCCTTAGTGTTGTGGCCTATGTTTCTTTGAAAGGCACATTTTTTTTGTCAAATTCCCTCTTATGTTTTACCTCAATGCCTTTAGTCGTTTGAACTCTAAATTTTTTTTTATTCGTATCAAAATTTTTTTTCAAGGGTATTCAATGCGATGTAGTTTCTTTCTCTACTGGGATTTTTGGCCTTATGTCGTCTCTTTCTTAAAGAAAGATTGTATAAATATTTACTTTTCTTACGATTGAAAATGAGATGAGCCTCACTCACATCGATTATTTCTCATAGTAGTTTTAGCATTTATATATTTCTCGACCATTAGCAAGACCCCTCAACCTATATTTTATGTGGCTTTAAAGATAAAGTCAGCTTGAGATGGTACTCTCTATCATTGAGCCCACTTATTATGGTGGCTATAGCGATCATTTGCTCTAAGTCTTTCACCTATAGAGCTTTTGCGTTAAAATACGTAACATAATCTTTCAAAGATTAATTTTTACCTTGATGAACTTACATTAGGCTCAAGGTCATTTTCTTTGTTCTTCAATTGCTTACAAATTAGGATAAAAAATAGTGGCTAAGTTCTTTAAATATCATGATTGACCTTGGTTTCAAGCTGTTATACCAAAATCGAGTTGTACCCTTGAGGGTAGTAGCTAGGCCCTTACACATCAAAGTTTTATTTGTACCTTACATCATTTATTAGTTTTATAAAGCTCTAAGTGATCAAAATGGTCAAATATACCATCATAAGTTTTCAAGGTCGGCATTTTGAACCTCTTTGAAGGTATAGCTCTATCAATTTTTTCAGTGAAAAGTAAGATTTCCAAGAACTTGAGCTTGTCCTTGAAAGTTACTACCTTTCTTTTAGGTTCTTCTCTATGGCTTGCATCTAAGCTTCTAGGTCTCTACTCGATTGGGGTTTTAGGTTTGTTTGTTTTGATTTTTGGGTTATGACATATGTCAAGTTATGGCTAGGGTAATGGTGAGTGGCCAAAACATCATACTTTTTTTCTCTGAAGACAGATAAGCTTCTATCTTTTTGTAGCTTGGTTAACTTTCTACAGCTTATCGATCGGGGGTGATTAGATTGAGCCCTTTTAAAGCCTGGAATGGGGTTATACTTTGTAGTATTTGCTTGAGAGCTTGTATTTGCTCCGTTAGAGCCTAGTACTGCTCCATGGTCAAACCAGCTAGTGTTGAAGTAGGTTGGTTCATGGGTTAGCTATTATGGATTTTTGTTTCAGCTGTGATGGTCATCTCTCTTTTCTTCAAAGCTCTCTTTCTAGGTGACATAACTTTAGGCTTGGTTGATGAATGAAAAAACCTTTACTTGGTACACTAAATGTTTGTGCTAAGCTTTGACTTAAAAGTGTTCTTGGGAGAACAAGATAATGAAAAGAGTGGTTAAATGCAAAGGCAATGAGTGTTCCCTGCGTTTATACTCTGACGCGTAAGTTAGAAATCAGAATAAGAGAGGTCGAAAAGAGAGAAACATAAAGGATTAGAACAATATGGAACTTGGAATGATAATACTTGAATTTTCATATTTATAGGTGAAAGGTAAGGAATTAATAGAGGGCAACAGAGATTTGATCGAGCTAATATGGCACTAGATATGTGTGTCAGGTTGGCTTAAATGTCTAAAACACTCTTGGTTTCTATTGACAACCTTTAATAGAGAAAAAATAACCACAGTACCCCTTTTAACTACTAAATACACCCAATAGGGATAAATTTAAATTTATTTAACATAAATATTATATATACATATATATATCTTAATTAAAAAACATAAATATATACATACATTTTAAAGATTTTTTAAAACTTTATGGAAACTCCCTTCTGCTCCTCTTACGGTCCTTTGTTTGAGCCTATTTTTATGTTGAGTACAATTGATGCTTGAAAATATCCGTAAGAATGAAGATGGAAAACCATGTTGTTGAGAACAAATGATGAACAAAGATGTAGTTTTATTTAGTTTCCCATCCTTGCTATCTCTCAAAGGCCAAAAGAGAACCATTTTAAAGTCCAAATGTCTACCCATATAATTAATGCATAATTTCCCAATACAAAGGCACACGTTATTTTGTTTAGACAAATTGCAAAGCTTTATGACAACGTCATATCCCATGGAATTAAGGCCATTGACCCCTTAACCTCACTCGTATGTGTTTCCATTTAATGATGACTAATCTAAAAACAAACCTGAACTCATTTTCCATGGTTGTGCAAATGGGCTATGATCTTACTCAATTTCAGTATCAATTATTAGATCATGCCTTTTGTATGCTTCTATGAATTCTTACATTGGATTTTATTTTTCTTCTTAAAGAGAGGTGATGAACCTAAACTAAACCTAAATTATTATCACTGATTTTGATTGTTATTATGAAAAAAACCTTATATATGTGTAGCACTTGATCAAATTACTAACCATATGTTTTTCATTGTTATTACCTTATTTTAGGCACTGTGATTATTTAAATTTGTTTGATGCTTTGTTATCAAAGACCATCAAGAACAAAGAACCTAAAAAAAAAAAAAAAACTAGTTTGTCTGAAAAAAAGAGGTCTTGAGTTTAATTACCATGCAGACTCTATTTCTTCAACTAATTTAGCTATAAGAAAAATCAAGATTAACTTAGTTGCATGACATGAAATCTCATTTTCCTTTGGTGTGAACATGTAAGGGAAGAAACTAATTATTAAAGAGGCCAGAAAATGTTGCATTAATGGTGAGGAATAATAATTGAGGCTGCATTTTACGCCAGTTGCCAAACCATGCATGTGTGCACATTTGTTATCATTCTCATTTTATTTATGTTTGTTTTGACAATGCTGTGGCATTTCCAACCCATATATATATATATATATTGAAATGAATCCTCGCAAGTAAAATCATAATTAACAAATTACATGTATGAGATTCTTATATCAAAGAATTAAGTACCCAAAAGTTTATTATTTCATGCATGAAGGAAACAACTAAAACTTGTTATCCAAAATTGAATTCACTAAAAACTTAAATTTAATCACATCACAATATCTGTTCAACTCTATTCATATTTTCACAAATTTGTTTTACTATCATAATACAACTTTTGAGCTATACAATGAGAATATGTTGGGCTAAAAGCCTCAAATCCAATCACACTAGCAGAAGCAAAATCAAATAATAAATCAAACACACAAGAGACAATAATTTAATGTGGTTCGATCTAATCAACCTACGTTCATGGATGAGAAACAAGATTTACTAGTTGTAGAGAATTACAAATATACATCAAATCATCAACCTCACTCAACAATCAATACTCACAAGACACTCTCAATCTCTTATAGTCCTATAGAGTATTTTTAACCCAAACAAATGCATACCTAAATTCTTGTGCACCATTTTAACATAACCAAACATATACCCATATACTCCCATACATCATACCTATCTGGACTCTCTCAGTCTCCTTTAGTCCACTCACAAACAAACATACACACTCATAAAAGGTAGAGCCCCAATACTCCTATAGGATGTTTATCCCATAAAACCCTACAACTCTCTTACATCTTTTTCTCATACCCAACCTTATAAAGACTTTACCTATTTATAACCATATAAACTTGCCCATTAAGAATCCCTCTTCTCCTAGAATTCTTCTCTTGTAAGTTAAACTTGCCTATTAAGAATCTCTTTCCTTTTAGAATTCTTTTCTTACAAGTCAAACTTACTTATTAAAAATCTTCTTTCTTTTAGAATTTTTCTTTTACAAGTCTTCTTGTCCATCAAGCAATATCTAACAAATCTCAAATAAATCTCTTATGGGATTTGAGTCAATATTCCCAACAATCTTCACCTTGACTCAAATTCCATCAATCATCTATCTTTATGCTAGATATGCTTGGTTCCACCTGTAATAAAAGTTTCACAATTATTTTCTCTTATGTATCTTCACGCTTCATATAAACTGATCTTCAATCCTCAAAACTTGAACTTGAATTCTTCTCTTGAATCGAGCTCCTCTAAGCTTACTTCTTCCCATGTCTCAAACCAAGCTCTTCCCACATCTTAAACCTTTAGCTCTTCTCACATCTTCAACTTTCAGCTCTTTCACGTCTCGAACCTTCGGCTCTTTCCACATCTTAAATCTTCAACTCTTCTCACGTTTCGAACCTTCAGCTCTGATACCACTTGTTGAGAAACACCACAGCTCTGATACCATTTGTTAGGCTAAAAGCCTCCAATCCAATCACACCAGCAGAAGCAAAATCAAATAATAAATCAAACACACAAGAGACAATAATTTAACGTGGTTCAGTCCAATCAACCTACGTCCACGGATGAGAAACAAGATCCACTAGTTGTAGAGAATTACAAACATACATCAAATCATCAACCTCACTCAACAATCAATATTCATAAGACACTCTCAATCTCTTCTAGTCTTATGAAGTATTCTCAATCCAAATAAACACAAACTTAAATCCTTGTGTACCCTTTCAACATAATCAAACACATATCCATATGCTCTCATACATCATACCTATGTGGACTCTCTCAGTCTTCTCTAGTCCACTCACAAACAAACATATACACCTATAAGACGTAAAGCTCCAATACTCCTATGGGGTGTCTATCTCATAAAATCCTACAACTCTCTTACATCTTTTTCTCATACCAAATCTTGTAGAGACTTTACCTATTTATAACCAAACAAACTTGCCCATTAAGAATCCTTCTACTCTTAGAATTCTTCTTCTGTAAGTCAAACTTGCCTATTAAGAATCCCTTTCCTTTTAAAATTCTTCTTTTGTAAGTCAAACTTACCTATTAAGAATCATCTTTCTTTTAGAATTCTTCTTTTGCAAGTCTTTTTGTCCATCAAGTAATATCTAATAAATCTCAAACAAATCTCTTATGGGATTTGAATCAATATTTCCAACAAAATAAACTTCTTTCATCCTATAAAATTCATTTTATCTATCTCATGATTCGAACTTTATTTTTTAGATGAAGTCTCAAATTTTAAAAGTTCTTTGTCCCCTTGAAAATACTTATAATATAAGCTATATATTTTCAAATAATTATAATATAAGCTATATATTTTCAAGATAATTAATTATTACTACTTTGCTAATAATAAAGTCCACTTGGATCTTTCTTTCCATGTAATGCAATGATTTAGATTACCAAGTAATTCGAAGAAAAAATCATGCATGGCCATAATGGTTTTTTGTCTGCTTCTAAGCATGCATAATATTCTCTTTTAGTCGGCTTCTAGAGTTGTCAAGGATTTAAAAAAAAAAAAATCAAGTGATAAGGGTGAATTGGCTAGTGAGTTAGGAACTAATGGATTTTTTTTTTTCAACTCCCCGCATTTCGTCGCTTACTATTTATATATATATATATATATATATATTATTTTTGAATATCTGGTAGTAGAATATTAAATTTTTAATTTTAATAAATTAGATTTAAAATTTTGATAATTTCAAATATATAAAAAAAATAACATTCTTCTACTTTTTAACTCATGTTATACTGAATATCAAGACTAAACCTTTTATTTTACTTTCATAAGAAGGTAAATAATCCATGGTGTTGTCTATTGTTATTTTTTGGTACATATTGTGTTGAATTGTTAATGAGAACTATATAAATTATACTATAATTTGCAAAACTAAAATCTCCAAGGGTTAGTATGGAAAGTCAATACAATGGGAAAGGTTAAAGCCTAAAGAGATAAGTTGATAAGGTCATCAACCTTTATTACTAATACTATTATTATTTTATATAAATAGAGTTTTGGTCCAACTTTTAAGCATATACTTGATCACAAAGAAAGGTCCACTTGTTTTGTCTAGATGCAGAGGCAAAAGGCGAAAAAAAAGAAAGGTGGCGTTTTCTTCTCCAACCTACATATCTTTACACCAATGTCCATTTCCTTATGTCATGTAAGCCTTTTTAGAATGATAACAAAAACCAAACTACTCCCTCATCTCTCTTCTTAACTTATTTCTCTTACAAATTCAATTCTTAATTAGTTTATTTTATCTAAATAGATAAGATAATTAATAAAAGCTTCACATGCATATCTTTAATTAATTAATTATTATATACTTTTTTAGTACTACTTTTTCTTGCAAGCTAATAAAACAAACCATGGAAGTGGACCTTTTGGAATGATCCTTTTATGCTGCATCACACATGCCAAATTTTCATTTTCCATCTTAAGAGCTATGTGAATTTGTAAAGAGAGTAAACTCTTTTTATTGCATAGATTCAAATTTATTAAGAAGTTGTGAAAAACATTTTTTTATGAATTCATTTAAATCCGGTGTCATAAACTTGCTTGCATCAATTTGGAAAGGGACTATATTGGATAAAATCTATATAAGAACCCTTATTGTTTAAAAAAAATGTATGTGTATGTTTTGAAATGTTAATATAATCTCAATACAATTTCTGTAACTAATATGCATGTCATAAGAAAAATGATGAAATTAATAACCACATAAAAATATCTAAATAATTAACATTTAGCATATCTCCATGAAAAATTTTTAATTATTAAGAAAAAGTTATTTGATTATGAAAGATGTTGAAATTCTTTAGAATACTCCAATGCTAAAAATTTGAAATTTCAAACTAAATATTTGATGTTGAATTTTTGAAAGGGAAAGATAATGGGTTTTTTTTTTTTTTTTTTTTTTTTTATGAGATCAAAGACAGCTATCTTTTTTATTATATTAAAGCTCTCATGTTAAATTGGTAAAAACTAAAACCGATAAAAAAAAAAGTCTAATTATAGTATAATTAAGGACAATGCTACATGCATTCATTTCATACACTCATTTCACACATTACTTCTTATTTTAGGGACTTAAGTGGGAAGTACTAAAATTTTTATAAGCTATCATAGAATTTTGAAACCTTATATATTATGTGTGTGAAATGAGTGTATATAGTTTTTCATGTATTTAAATTCTAACATTTTTATGTATTTCTTTTTAGAAAAAACTATATACACTCATTTAATACTTTTATTTTACACACTCATATAATATATAAGTTTTTTTAAATTTTAATATTTTCACTTAAAAAAAAATATCATTTAATATATATATATATATTGTTCGAGGCAGGCCAATGGACTCTCATATTTGTGAAAACGAAAGAATAATGTTACATCATTTAGAAAACTGAGTCTATGATAATGAAAGTGAAAAATTAATGAAAAAAAAGAAACGTATGACAAACAATTGCAAAGGCCAAGTCCACTAGCTAAAATCTGAAATCTGATTCTATCCATCTTCTTGAGCGGTCCAGAATTTGGCTCTATACGCAGCAAAAATATTCCGTCCATGAAAGACGAAAATGCCTGAGTTGTAAACGTTATTTATTGTTGAATTTTTAATTTCAATTTAATCTTTGATAATTTTAAGTACAAAAAAAAAAAAGGCGAAAGTTTTGCTCATGAAGCTGAGCCAAACCAGAATCCAAATAGCCCACTATGCATTGCTTGAATCTATCCTTTCATCGATGACTTTTCTGACAAACAACTGTTTGTTACGCATGCAAATTTTTTTGACTTTGCTGTTTACTCTTGCATACGACTCTTATTTTCTATGTTGGCCAGGAAAAAAAATAAAGTTTGAAAACGAAAAGGACAAAGAAAAAGGGTCCACTTTTAGATACCCATTTTTCAAAAATTTAAAAGCTTTAAAGGGTAAACAGAACCTTGGATAAAAATGCTCAGATGAAGATGCTGCCACATATGAATCACAACTTTATAGTCGTAGAAAATCCTCAAAGCCGAAGTAGAGCGTGGAATTTTCTTGTGTTAGATTCCCATTATAGGGTTCCACCTGTAACCTTTAAGTTCATACACCAGAAAATGACTCAAACCAACATTTATTGATAAAAGCTTTCTTAAATCATTTTGAATTGCCATTTAGAATACGTTTGATGAAGTATTTAAAAAAATTATTTTTATATAGAAATTTTTAAAATTTTAAAATAAAATTACCTTATTTAATAGAATAAAAATTAAAACTATCAAAAATCTAAAATTTAAATGAAAATTTTTTAAAAATATAAAATTTCTTTTCAAATTTGGGAAGTATTAGATGTATAGTTTTATATATATTCGTCTTTTAAAATTCAACTACTTTGAAAGGGGGTAAAGGCAATGGAGCCCAGTGGTCCTGACCACAAGAATCGGACCATCTCATCTCCTCCTCCTCTTTTTGTTGAATAGACTCCTCAACCACTTTTGCAAAATACCCAGCCGTTAAAAAAGGTTCCCTAAGGCCGGTGCATAACTTTCCTACGAAATTTATATGCTTTTGCATAAAAGCCTTTGTGAAAAGCAAACACAAACTTTTTTCCTTTGATATTGAAGCTGATGGAGGCCGACTAGTCCCATGACTTCCCCATTTTGTCCTTTCTCCCTTATAATCCACCAAGTGGTTTTACTAATTAGTGTTAATTGCTATTTTTTTTTTATTTTAACCTTTAAGTAGCTAATTAAAAAAGTGGATTTTATAAATAGATGATTGACTTAAATGGTAAATAGAGTTTGTTTCTCTCTTCATTTTTTAAAACTGAAATTGTTAACAGTTTATGAAAAATAATTTTTTTACAAATTTATTAGATCTAAAATAAATAAATTTATTTGAAATGATTCGAAAAAAATATATATCGGATAAAGTTCAAAAAAATTTAGCCACTTAACTAAATAGAAAAGGATTTCAAATTTTGAGAATATTGAGAAAATATTAAATCTTAGATAAAAAGTAATTTTTTTTCTTTTTGAAATTATTTGTCATTCTGCTTGATTGCTTTGTTGTATACATTCATGGTAGAATCCTTTGTAAAATTCCCTAATCATTTTCATCTGTTTTTGTATTCACATACAATAACAAACACATGCAATAGCCTTTTAGTCCACCATGATCAGTCATTCAACCTTTTGTAAAGAGTACAGTTAGTCTTAAAAGCAAATCCAACTTTTAGCAGATTTTTAAATAGAAAAAAAAAAGAAAAACTTTTATGATTTTTCTTTACAATCAAACATTTTCAAAAAAGAAAGGCAAAAAGAGGTGAAACATATTTGTATTATTTAAGCAGGCTTTTAACCTTTTTCCTTCGTCATTATGCTTTTCTACTCTTCTAGAAATGTTGAAAAAGAAGTGAAGAGGATATAAAATTTGTTACCCATAGAATTAAAATTTAGTTCAATTGATACGTTAAGTCCTCTTAAAAAAATAATATTTAATAAATTTAAATTTTAAAAAAAATTTATATTTAAAATTTATAATATTTAAATCTTGATTGTTAAAATTAAAAATTCATTATACTTTAATTCTAGTAATCCTTTTCTTATTCACCAAATTACGGATTCCTCTATCAACTTTCTCCCATCGACCACGCCATCTCCACTCTCTCAAAATAAAAATTATAAAGGTCCCACAAGGTTTACCAAAACCCTTAAAAGAAAAGGATTGTCTTTGAAGGGAATGCCAATTGCATTAACTTTTTGTCCCAACTTGAAAAAAGTAAAGGTTGACACTTCAAGTTTTTTCTTACTCCCAATTTTTTTTAGTAGCACAAAAAAGGATAAGGATTGGATTGATGTAATCTATAATCTATACCCACTTGCATAATTTATTTCTTATTACATTTTTAAATTGCTTAAAGACTAAGGTGGATCCACTTTGGGATAAAATAATTGGAAATGAAGATATTTATTTTAGAATAAAATATAAATATGGAATGAAAGAATTGTAGTTAGAAAGGAATGGAACAAGTAGATGACAAAGCACAACATAACCCTTTTGTTGCTCATCTTTTTGTAGATATGCAGGCTTTTAAAGCACCCTGCTTACCTGTTCCCTCTTACTACATTTAAATTATTTAATTATTCAATTCTTTACCATGAATTAATAAATAAAGTGGGGCAATCAACAAATTAATGTATTTTTGGGGCACCCTACCCTCTTGGAGCCCAATTGGGCATCCTTTCCTTGTCTGGTGCATATTGTTTGCTTCCAAACCTGTCTCTAAGTGTCTACAAAAAAACAGCAATCTCTGGTCATTAATTGTTTTTACCTTTTGGGAAAATTTTGAGAATTATAATTAGCTTTAAATTGGAAATTTTCTAAAGGTAGTGGGGGTAGTTTCGATCGGAACTAGAATGCTACTCCTGATTCGTATGCCTTTTTTTTTTTAATTTTTATAAAAAAATTTTTAAATATTTTATCTTTTCCGGTTCTTAAATTTTTAAAATTTAAAGAAAACAAAAAAGTTTAAAAATCTTATATCTAGAATATTTTATATGATTGTTTGTAATTAATTTTTTTCTTTTGAAATCTATATAAAAAATTTTAATTCTAAAGTCTTTAATTTTTGTTTTTAGGAGATATTATTTTTAATAAAATATTTAAATTCTAGATTTGCTATTTTTTTAAAAAAATTTTAGTTGATTTTTAATAAAAGATGTTTTTGCAAAAATTAAAAAAAGAAAAAGAAAAAATGACATATGACAAGCAAAGGACTTGTCGTATGTTACCAATCTATCTCTTAAGAAATAATTTTAATTTATAGTTGTAGAAGTTATGGATGGATTATAAAATGGGTCGGCTAAATAACTTCATAATCTTGAAAAGGTGTGTGCGGATAATTTGCAAATATTATATTGTATATCATTATAATATAACGAAGAAGAGATCTCAACTATCCCATGGCTGAATTTTCAAAATGATAGTAATAATTATAGTCAAATGTTGGGCAAAGCCATTAAAGAAAAGAGACAAAGAAGGAAGTGAAACTAAAAAGGTTAGGCAATGAACAACCAATAACCAATCATTCTTCCAATTGTTAATTGAGAAATTAGTCAAAGATCCCTAAAAGGGGGAGAGGGGGGATAGTCAAGAATTAATCAAGACCTATTTGCACCATAGAAATTTGCATATTCTACACCTTTGCATGACCTGTCTCTAGCTTGAGGACACCATTTTGTTTGACTATTCTAAAATCTTGTTGAACAAATAAACAAAAGAAAAATGACATCACCAATATTTGATTAGAGGGCAACAACATTTCATAATTTGCACAAAATCTTGGCCTCTAAATGCAATTATTCACTACATTCGTTTTCTCGTTTGGTAGTTACAATTAGATTTTCAGGCTTGGCCCATTTGCTTTGAGTTGAGTTTGAACCTAGTCCAAAGCAAACTGGACCCTCACCCAACTTTGAGACACGTCCAGAGTTTTTGTTAGATTCTAGAGTTCTCTTAGGACAAGCCTGAGACTTGTGCAACCACAGTCCAAAACCAACCGAATAACTTGTTTATACATCGAACCATTTGATGTTTTATTTGTATATAAAATTTATATATTATTAGTGAATTAGTTAATATTATTTCATTAATAATTAGATATAAAATTTTATAAGTTTTAAAAATAAATATAAAAAATAATTAATTTTTTTCATTAATGAAATAACATTATCTAATTCAATAAATGACTGAAAATGCATAGAATTTATATATTGATAATATTCAAATATAAATTCTTAAAATTTTTTGAATAAATAGGAATTCATTTTACACTAGCATAACTCTTAATTTTGATCCAAAAGTATGTATATATATATATATGTATAACTTACACTAATATTAATGGATCCTTTATTTTTAAAAAATTTGTAATATTAATGGATCCCTTATTTTTAAAAAATTTGTATCATACTTCTTTTTTTTTTTCGTTTCATCTTAACCTTTTCTTTTTTCCAACAATACATACTTCTTTTATATTTGACCCATGGGATAATAACCTAAGCATACTCCTATAAAAAATTTAACCGAATTTAAATATTTTAATGTTTTACTTAATTGTGAGTAGGAGTAAAAAAAATTGAAAAAATTGAAAATCCATTCAAAATTAAAGCATTTAGTTTAGTTCAGATCAATTTATCTTTTATTCGATTTGAATTAAATTCAGATATTAATGTATATATTAAATTCGGATTGAATTTCAGATTAAGAGATGAAAAACAAAACAAAATAAAAAAAAAAAACCAAATTATATTTTTTTATTAATTTTATATTTTTTTTCAATTTTTATAAAATAAAAATAATAATTTTATATTAAAATTTATTTAAATAATAATTAAATTTGCATGCATGTCGAGGTAAAATGAATGGCTCGCGATTTTCACGCCTTTCACGGTAATTCTTGTTAGGTCCTCATTTTGGTAGGGAAGCCATGGTGGCCGTGGTGGAGAAACAGCATATAACAGTCGTTGTTTTGGTTTTGATTAGACTTTAATGAAAAAGCTTTAGAGGCCATTTTAAGGACACCTTTTCAGTGATTCTCTTGGGACCAATTTTCCTTTTCTTCCTCTTCAATAATCTAATGTATAAATAATTAAAACCTAATAATCAACAAATTCAATCCACAAAATCAATAACTTTAAAAATAAAAACCATTAAAAGGAAAAAGAATGAGGATTATAAAAAACCCATAATTTAAAGTTTTAGTATGAGCTAAAAATTAAGATCAAATAAATATGAAAATGAAAAAAAAATGAGAAAAAGAGAGAAAGAGAAACCGTGAAGGAGATAAGAGAGTATGAGAAGAAAAGAAAAGGAGAAGCTTTTGGAGGAGTTTTAATCTTTTTCTTCCCAAATTTGTCCCCTAATTTTCTTTTATGCTATATAAGAGGTGTTGGGCAAATTTGATTAGGGGACATTTTTTATATTTAAATATAGATTTCAAATTTTTATAAAATAAAAAAAATAATTTTATATCAAAATTTATTTAAATATCTTAAAATTAAATTAAAATAATATATAAAAAATAATAGATAAATTTTAAAAACTGATAAAATGAACTGAACAAGTAAAATTTGATTTAATTTAAATTGAATTGTATGAATGATCAATTCAAATTTAAATTGAATTTTAAAAGTTCACAATATTATATAATATCTGAAAAATAAAACTAAATACAATTCGATCTGAATCATTATCATTTTTAATTGTCAATTTTATTAATGCGTATAGACAAACAGATTTTATTGTATATGATGATCTAATTATAACATTTCTAATAATGAAGCTCAAAATAATTATCATTTTTTTTTTTTTGTACTTGAGTTTGAGTTAGAAAATAGGAACTCAATATAAGTTAGTTTGCCCATCTCACCTGCTCAAGGTAGCTAAATAAATCCCCAAAAATTAGGGATATTCGTAATTAAGTTTTAATCAAATTAATTGATCGAATCAATTTAATTTGATTAATTAGTAAGTTATTAAATTAATTTCTGTAGGTTATCAAAATTGATTTTAGAGAAATTTTGATTTTTTGTTAATTTGGTTTGAAAATTGAAGTAACCAAAATTTTAACCATAATATTATAAAACTTTTATATCTAACTAAAAATATATGAAATTGTCCATTTCATTTCTAATTATTAGAGTTTTTAACTTAATATTTTGGTATTTAAATATTTTTATTGGATGATTTTATTTAATTTATTTCACATATGAGAAAACAAAAATTTAAAATATAATTTAACTTAATGTATTTTATTATTCAATTAATCAAAAATTTTAATAGAATTGACTGAATTAATTTCAGTTGGTTAAGTTTTGAAATTAAAAAAATTTGATTCAATTAATAAAAATAAAATAACATAATTCGATTAATTTAATTTTAAATAATTTAGTTTGAAATTAATCAAACTGACCAAATAAACACTCCCACCAAAAACTTCATAAAATTCATAGGACCATAGCTCATTTGGATCAATTTGCAGGAATAAAATATAATATGATATTTAATAATTAGACTAAATATACAAATATGCATAAATAATGTAAAAAAGTACACAATATGAATAAAAAAATTGATATTAATACTTGTGGAAAACATTATCTTAATCATAATCTTATATTCTTATATTATGTAACCAAAATAAAAGTAGTCCATCTTAAAGAGAATTTAGATAAGTAATATTTTTTTTTCAAGTAAATTAATTAGATAAAAATTAGACATTAAAAATAGATTAAAAATTCAAAAAAATCAAATTTAAAATTTAATCTAAATAATTAACCTACTTCTCCTATAATATGAATTCTCAAAAAGTTGAAGTTCCATCCTTAACTATTTATAAATTTTCTTTTCTTAATTTTTCCTAAACTTTGATTTCCCTTGTAAAAAAGAAAAGAAAAAGAAATGAGTCAATAATGCTCTCCTTTTGGGCCAACAGAATGCACCCTTTTCTTTTTAAAAAATATTTTATTTTATCCCAATTTCATTTTTCCTTAATTCTCAATTGTTTTTATTCTAAAAGAATTTCAAGTATAGCTTTTATCCTTAATCTCATTGTTTTAAAGGTAAAAGAATTTCAAGACTTGGGACTTTACAGTTCCAAATTAAAATATCAAGTTTTAACTTCTAGCCTATTGTAAGTTTGAAATTTTAAATTAAATATTTTATATTTATATGACAGAACTTTTTCTTAATTTACTGTGAAATTAATGAATGCATTATTCACAACTGAGTAACAATTTGAATCAAGCTGGGTCCTCAATTAGCAAAAAGATTTTGTCCAGCCTAAGGCTAAAACCTTATTGGCTTGGCTTGTGGGCTATTAAATTGAATGAAAGCACGTTTTTTCCTTTGTTTCTTTCTTTTGTTTCTTGGTGGGGTTTTTTCGCAGAAGAGTAATTTTATTTTTAGATAAATGATAATAGTTTTTATTACTTAAACATTGAATGAAAATGGGTTTAATATATAAAATCTTCCTTATGCTTATGATTAGAAGTGTTTATGGGCTGAATTTAATAGAGTCATGCATGGTTTGAAAAACTCTTCCAAAGCTTGATCTGGTCCATCCATTTAACTTTTTTTAATTTAAATTTATTAAAATTATTTTAAACATATTTTAAAACAAAATAGGGGATTGACATATTTGAATGAGGATAGAGTGTTCCTATCATCCCATCTTGATCGGCATTGGTTCTTTTTTCTACTTCTTCAATAAATGATATTAACATTTAATTTAGCTTATAGATTAAGTGATTCTCACGTTTAATTGTATTTATTATTTATAAAAAAATGCATTCCAATAAACTTTTCATTTTAGAAGACCAACGTTGATTGAGATATTGAATTTTTTTGTTTCTCCACTAAATGAAGCTACATTTAATTTAGCTTATCAATAAAGTGATTTTCTCATTTAATTATCTTTATAGGAAACCATTCCGTGCGTTCACTTTTTCTTTTAGAAATATGTTATTGGAGTTTTTTCCCACGCTCATATTCTTTTTATTTTTAATTCCTTAATTGGAACACTTTTTTTTTTTTAAACAATAGTTATCATCATTCGTTCATTATCAAAAGTATCAGCTCGAAGGGCATTACATAAAAATAATGGAGGTTCTTCAACCCAGTACATATCCATAATGATATTTAGTCCATGCTTAGCTGGACTCTAGGCAACCTCATTCCCCTCCCTTCCTATATGCATCACCTCACAATTTAGAAAACTCTTTGTCTGTTCCTGGCTTCTTCAATGATTGTTCTTCCGAGGACGCATCCAGTTCCATCATTTTTAGGTTTTTTGAAACTCCCAACGTATTTCCCTCAAGTATTATGGATTGAAGTCCAATATTTTTTCTTTACAATAATAATTTTGAAGAATATTAGATGAATTTAAAAAAAAAAATAGTTGTCATTAAATTTTTTTATTAAATGTGATTATTTATCTATTAAAATTTATTGTTTAATAAAATCTCAAATTAATTAAAATTTATTAAAAATATAATTTATGGATTTGTAAAAATAGTTTGGATTCGATAATCAATAACACATGAGAAAAGATTTACACCTTCATAGTACCTGTAAAAAATGATATCAATTAATTATGTGTTATCTTTTAATTTTAACAAAAAAATCTTAATTTTAGTATTTAAAATTAATTTTTAAAATTTTTTATTATAATAAAAAATATTTTTATTTTTAGTTGTTTACTTAAAAAATAAATAAAAATTTTTTCATATTAAAAAATTTCTAAAAATATTCCAAAACTCTGAAAATATTAAAATGAACTTTATCATCTATGGATTTCTTAAGAATCACTATTCGAATTTATCAAAAATTTCATTCTCGACGGTTCATATTATGTTCAATATTTATATTTACCATGCATATAGTAAAATATGATGTCTATAATTTAATCCAAATAATATTTTTTAAAAAATTCATTTCTTATTCTATTTATTTAAAAAAAGAGAATTCTTTATCGAAAATTATTCTAAATGCCCCATTACATTAGTGACTTTTTAGATAAATCTTTTTATCTAAAGATTCTTAAAGAATCGCTACTTGAACTTCTTTAAAATCTCATTTTCGAAAATTTCATTTACTTTTTTAATATGATTTACATGGATTAACTTGTGATGCTATTTCATTGCATGAAAATTCATTTTTAGAAATGAAAAGCAAACAAAAGTTTTTTGTATTGAAAATCATTCTAAATATTTCAATACTTTGGCAATATTTTTAGAAAAAATTTTTCACCTAGAGATTTTTAGAAAATCACTACTCAAACTTTTTAAGAATCCCATCATCGAATACCCATGTTATTTTCAAGATTATGCAATGCAAATAATAAGGTGAAATGTGTAAAAAAGTATTTTTAATTTTATTTTATTATATTTTTATTACATATATTTTTATTTTATTTATTATTTTAAAAAACATATTACTTATTTTCCTTATGTTATATCTTTTTTGTTACTCGCATTAATTTTATTTTAATCACTTAATTATTTCATAATCATTATTATTAAAAATTATTAAAAGGAACAAAGCAAAGAAAATCTTTTTATTGAAAATTTTTCTAGACACCCCAATATTTTGGTGGTATTTCTAAAAAATTTTTTCACATAAGGATTTCTTAGTGATCTCTACTTTGAATTCTTTAAAATCCCATCCTTGGAGATTTTCATTTTATTTCTTCCTTTCTTGTTTTTATCTTATTTACATTCTAATTCTAATTTTTAATTATTATTATTATTTTAATTAATTAATTTTTTTTGAAAAATAAAAATAGTTGATCATAATATCCACGTATCATTATATTAATTTATCATTAAAAGAAAATTGTTTTTCCTTTTCATTATCTGCTTTTTTTTTTTAAATCTTCATTTAGCTATAAATACATTTTTAGGAAGATAAATGAATGAAAAAAATTTTTGTATCGAATATTTTTCTAAATACTCCATTACTTTGGTAGTGTTTTTTTAGAAAAATATTCTCACATAGAGATTTTAAATAATCATTATTCAGACTTCCTTAAAAACTCATCATTGAAAATTTTCATTCATTTTGTTATTATTATTATTATTATTATTATTATTATTACTACATATAATAATAATTTTTTTGCATTAAGCTAGAGTGCATAGAAGTTAAATAACATCAAATAAGAAAATAAAAAAAATAATAATTTACGTCATGAAAGATTAGATTGTATGAAATTAAATTAAGCATAAAAGTTTAAACAACAAAGAAATTATAATGAAAGAGATGAGCATAGACATGCATAATATGAAATATGCATGAAACCTATCAAGGACAAAGCCATCTTCGCCCCCATGCTTTAAAGTTTTCGTATATTAATAAACAAGGAAGAGAAGAAAAAAGGTAAAAAAAAAAAAGAATATAATAAAAAGATCGTTTTAGAACTTTACTCTACCTATGCTACTTTTTCCATTATGTTTTGGATTAGACAATATGAGGAAGAGGGAAGACTGATGGTGCAACAGCTCTCTAAAGCTCAGACCCATTATTGTTTTACAAGATTCCTAAAATTCCTAAGCTCTTGGACTCTTAGTTTGCTTAAAAATGATACTCTTTACAACCTTAAACTCAGAAGGAAATAAACACAGAAGGTGAACTTCCAATGTGGTATAAGTGTGGAAGCTTGGTTTGGAAACTTTTTGTTATAGTTTTAAAAGTCATGGGGTTTTCTATGCTTCTATGAAACCTTTTATTATTAGAGCATAAAAAAAAAGTTTTCCAACCTAACAAGACTTAAAAGTAAAGAGTGATAAACAACAGAGCTTAATAATGAACGTGATAGCACCAGCCAATAAAAAACTGAAACAGAATGGCCCAGCTATCCAACAAGCAACCAACATGGGGAGAGAATAAAACAAAATAGTAGATAAGTTGAAGCTTTAAACTTCCTTATACTAATGACACAAATAGGCACAGGCATGAAAGAAAAAGGTTTGAACTCCCTATGTACAACCAACAAGTGGTTGGCTCAATTGGTTAAGATTCGTCTTCTTGACAAAGAGGTCTTGGGTTTAAGTCCTATCGATGGTTACTTATTGGGGTTATCTCGAATGCATGACTTATAGCCAACTATATTATGCTATCAGATACGGCACATCTTGCCTTGACCTGGGCGATTGAGCAATTTATTTACCTCTAAATTTTTTATATAAAAAAAAAAAAATTTTCTGTGTACATATTCTGTATAAGAGGAAAAATATGTGCAAAATGGGATGAAACCAGTGCAATCATAAGAGAGAAAATAGGCACAGGCTTTAAACTTCTTTCAACAATCATGACCAAGACTAATTGTAATTTTTTTATAGCAAACTAATGTAAGAAAAAAAAAAAGCACAAACGAGAGAGATGAAACCATAGGCTCTAGCAATAAACCATGCATAGAGGAAAAAAGATAAAATGAAAAGAAAAACAAAAACAAAATGAAATAGCAAGAAACAAGCATAAAGTTCTTTTATTTTTCATGTTTCTTTTTCCTTTTGTTTTAAACACCATTTATCATGTATATGTTTTATTTAAAATGGGACTACATTCCAATCATAAGAGCATTGGAAACAAAAATGACATGCTATAAAAGCTCAAACTTATGGACAACCAATAAGATGACTTGGAACCAGCCCTCATGCAGTAACTAGTGAATCATAAGAAAAATGTGAATTTGTAAGACTCTTTATGAATAACCTGTATGCAAAACAACCTACAACTTTTAACAGCCCATATGTAGAAAAAAAAAACCATAAACCATGAAAGAATGAAGTTTCAACCTTCCACCTATTGATCATTTACAGAAAGGAACCAACAAATATATCTAAAAACTTCACTACAACTATTAATAGAAAATGCATGTAGGAATAGAAACATCACTCACGATAGAGATGAAGCTCTAATAGGCCATGTATAGGGGAAACAAAAAATAAGATAAAATAAAACAGAATGAAGCAAAGAGCTGAGCCTAAAACCTTTCAATTTTAGAAGGCTAACTTTTTTTGTCTCACAAGTATAACCTTTTATTTTTTGTTGAACATTTAAAGACTATTTCGATTATGAGTTATGGAAGTTGTCATTTTTAATAGAAAAAATGGTCTTTTCTTATCACAAGATCATCCATCATCATCCAATAATAGAGCATAAAGATCTTGATGTGTCTAAAAGGAGGTATAAGTCGAGGGAATCTATTTTTTTCTTTGTTGTGTCATTTTTTTTACTAGTTTTTACATTTTAAAAGCTTATGTCTTTTAACCTTTTTCATAGTAAGTATACAAAACCTTTTTTAATGTACACCAACTTCACATGGAAAAGCAACAAAGATAAGGTAAGCATGAAGGTTATCCAATGCATGTGAGATGCTTAAAGAATAAAAACAATTACCTTTTCTTAAGTTTTGGCTTGTTTTCTTTTCTCTTTTGGCCAAACTTTCTCTCTTTTCGGCTAGCAAAATTCTTTTTTTTTTGTTTTTGTAGTTTTTTCTATTTGCTTCTGCTAGACCAATTAGTTTCTTTGCTAAGGAAAACTATCAGCTGAATTTTTTTTCTACTCTTTTTTTGTTTGCTCCTTATACCTTTTTTTTCTCGATTTATGGTTGCTCCAAAACCCTCTCTTTTCTTCTATTTTATGGCCTCCCTAAACCTTTTTTTTTTGGTTTATGGTTTTTTTTGTTTATCTTTCGTTCTCTCGATAGCTTCATTTCTAAACTATCTAAAAAACAGAAGCCTCTTTATTTCTTTTAGCCCTCATTTATAATGCTAGTAATCCTTCTTTACCAAGTTTTATGATTTATTTTTCGTCTCACTACTTTGTAATTGATTTGGTTAGCCATTAATCTTATTATTTTTGTTTGTTGTAGGAGCCATTTGTTCTTTCTTATTACGGTAAACCAACTTATTTAGAGTTGGTTATTCCTTAGTATACATAGGCTTTAGGTTTCATGTGAAGAAAAATGGGATCCTTTCATGTTGAGCCTTTCTATATTTTCAAGCACCTTTTACATGAGATTTTAAAGACATGGGCCATTTCCATTTTTTTTCTTTTGCTTTGGGCTTTGAGTTTTTTTTTCTTTTTTTTTGTATTTCTTTCCAAAAGGGCCATGTTTTAGGCATCCTCAATTATCAATTTGAGCCCATTTTTTCCTCATAATTGGGCCTGAAAATAGGTTGCATTATGGGTCTTATTTGTGCTTTTAAATGAGCCTTTAAAATGGGTTATCCATAGGTTGTAATTGGGCTATGAATTAAGCTTAAAATTGGGAATTCTTTCGAGTGGTAAATGGGCCCTTAATTAGGCTTTTATTTTTTTAATCAATTTTAGGCCTCATTATTTTTTTTTTAGCCCTATTATTTTGGGCCAAATTTGATGGTTAGCTTGAGCTTTTAATTGGGCCAAAAAATAAGTTGCTTTAAATTACCAATTTTGGTATCCATTTTGGAGTTTAGTAAAATGGATTGTGCAATGGGTTCAAAAAGTAAAAGTCTTGGACCATGTTCATAAAATAAGTCTAGATCAACAATGTTAGATTCTTTTGGACAAAATTAAGTGTCTACAGCTATCCCTCTTTATATATTTTTAAATATTAAGAATAATGCAAAGAATATAGATAACAATTTTGTTTGGATGATACTTTTGAGAATTGTTCTTTTGTTTTTTTTTTTTTAAGGACTTGATCATTTGCAAACAAATTTAAAAGCTTTTTTAAACAAAGGCTCAACAATTTTTGAAAGTAAGAGAAGAGATCATGCCTTGAGGTCTCACAAATTTCAACACTAAAGCAAATTCAGCTCTAAAGACTAATAAATCCTATTCAGAGGACTTAAAGATTACGCTTGAAGGTTTTACAAATCTTGATGCTATAAAAGTTGTTCTAAACAAAAGTTTTGAAACTTTAGAAACTTTAAAAAGTGGATCCCCATAAACAAAAGTTTTGGAATTTTAAAAATCTTGATTAGAAATGGCTCTCCATAAATAGAGGCTATGGAACTCTAAAAAAAATTTTGATTGAAAATGGTTCCTCATAAATAGAGGTTTTGAAACTTTAAAGATCTTGTTTGAAAATGGCTTCCCATAAATAGAGGTATTGAAACTTTAAAAAAATCTTGTCTAAAAATAGCTTCTCATAAACAGAGGCTTTGAAACTTTAAAAATTTTGTTTGAAAATTAGACTTGACAATTTTAGACACAACATGATAATATAACACAAAAATGACATGAAAAAAAATTGTATATGTGTTTTAAAAAAAATGTATTTTGTGTTTAATCATGTTAACATGAATTTTGACATGATACAATTTGTGTCTTATATGTGTTGACATGTCTAAACATATGTAAGATACAAAAAATACGTTTAGATAAAATGTGTCACACGAATACAAGTTTAACACGTGACATGACACGAAAAACACATGTAATTTAATCTTGTCATATGAATACGCGTTTAACATATTTTTTATATTTATTTTAATTTAATATAAACATATAAGGATTATTTTAATTTTTAATCTTTTAATTATGATACTTAATTAGTTTTTCAATACCATATAAAGATTATTTTAAACATTTAATTATGATACTCATAATAACTTTTATAAAATTATTTTTTATATTAATAATATAAATAAAATATAAATATTAATACTAGTCTTATACATCATTATTTTATTCTTTAATCTTTAGTAATTCAACATTTTGAATTTGATACTAAAAACTACTGCAGTTATGTAATATATATTAAAATTTAAATACATATAATATATATTAAATACATATTAAATGGGTATCAAAATTTATTATTCTTTTTAATATGTAGGTAATATGTTAAGTTTATTAAGTTGTAAATGATGGATAGTTTATAGTTATTTATTATTTTAACCATATTTTTTGTATATATTCATGTTATGCATATCTATTTGAGTTTATTCATGTTAGTAGTGTCTATTCGTGTATATTTGTGTTATTCATATTTATTCATGTCATGTTTAATCGAGTTAACTATACACGTGTTAATCTTAGAGCGTGTAATACATATAATAAACGTATGTGTTTGTGTTTAGGATTTAAACACGTTTTATAATTCACGTTGTGTTCATGTTTCAATAATTCATGCCATTACATGTGTCAAACACGACACGAGACATGACACAAAAACATGAATTGCCAAGTCTATGGAAAATGGCTCATTATAAATAAAGGCTTTGAAACTTTTAAAAATCTTGTCTAAAAATGGCTCTCAATGAACAGAGGCTTTGAAACTTTAAAGATCTTGTTTGAAAATGACTTTCCATAAACAAAAGCTTTTGAGCTTTAAAAAATGTTGTCTGAAAATGGTTCCCCATAAACAAAGGCTTTGAATCTTTAAAAATTTTGTAAAACAACTTCTCATAAATAAAGGCTTTGGAACTTTAAAAGATCTCATATGAAAATGCCTTGTGACATTATAACTTGAAGGTCTCACAAGTTATGCTTGTTCCAAAATCGTTTCTCATACTTTGATATTTTCCTTGAAGTGTTCAATCCTTTAGAAATCCAAAGTTCAATTTCTTATTTTTTGTTTGTTGTTATTGTTGTTGTTTTATATATATAGTGTAATTCATGAATGCAATACATGCAGTGTAGGGATTATTAGAAACCAATACGACACATTTAGATTGCGCTAAAATGGTTCTTTAAGTCAATCCATTTTATTTTGTCACTTTTTTCCACTTGAAAACAACCAATCTCAAACCAATTTGTAAATTCTAGGAACTAGTTCCCTATGAAATATGATTATCATTTGCCCATATCATTATCTGATACCACTTCCAACAAGTTTTTTTTTTGGTTTGATGATTTTTAATGTAGGCATTTTTCCAAATCTCCCATTTTTTTTTCTTTTTTGTTGTTCTTAACTTTCACAAAGTAGTGTAAGACTTTTTATGAACGTTATCAATCATTTATCACAATTCCAATTTTCATGACCAATGCGATGAGTCAACATTTCCTCTATTTGTAGAAATAAAAAAATCAAAAAGCAAGATAAATTAGAGAAAGATGAGTGTTTATTATAAGAAAGTACAAAGATGTGCCAAGTAAGGGTTATTGGCATAAAATTTAAGTAAGGGAATCATATTTAGATAGTGAATATTATAATAATCATGAACATTCCAAAATTTTTTCTTTTAAGACTTATTCTATTGATGCACTTGATCCTATCGAGTTCATTGTACTGAACATTGCCTCTATACTTGGAAATTGATATCCTTTTGCATTTGAGCCACTTTTCTAGGTTTTCAACTTAGATCTTTCCTTTGACTCAAGTTACCCTTTTTGGGTTTTCAATACGAGTCCATCATTTTTTTTCTTTTTGTTTTGTTATTCTTTTAATTTATTTTTATTTTTATTTTTTTCACCTTTCCTTGCCTCTTTTTCAAACAAAGTACTTTTTCACAGTATCTTAATTTATCAAGTTTGGTAAGTCATCTCTATCCAGTTTTACCAAAATCAATGCTTTATCAAAAAAAGCTTTTTTGACTACATATAGACCTTTTCAATTCAACATCTTTTTTTCTTGATCATCGTGCTAATTTGGAATAATTTTTTTTAAAACTAATTCTCCTTCATGAAAATGACTAAGTCAAACTTTCTTGTCATGTGCTCGTATAATCCTTTTTTGGTAGAATTGACCATGTTAAAGAGTTGTGAGCTTTTTCTTTTTAAGGAGGTTTAATTATTCATAGCAATTTTGAATCCAGTTCGTTTCCTCTAAATCCACCTCATCAAGACTTTTAGAAAGAAAATTTCCACCTCAATTGGCAGCATGGCCTTCATCCCATATATAAGTGAAAAAAAAGTTATCCTAGTAAATGTGAGTATTGATGTCCTATAAGCATGTAGCGTAAAAGGTAACTTTTCATACCAATCCTTATAAGTGTCAGTCATTTTTTTTATTATCCTTTTGATATTTTTATTGGCAGTTTTATTACTCCCATTCATCTTTGGGCAATATGGGGCTAGGTTATGGTACTCTACCTTAGACTAAACGCAAACTTCCACTAACATCTTTTTATTCAAATTGCGAGCATTGTCAAAGATGATCTTTTCTTAAAGGTGATAATGACATATTATCTTTTTTTTTTATAAATATACATGCCACTGCTCATGGTGTATTAGCATAAAAAGCTGCTTCCACTCATTTCGTGAAGTAGTCAATTACTACAAAAATAAATCAATCTCATTTGAAGCTTATGGAGTAATAGGTCCAATTAGATCCATTCCTCATATAAAGAATGGCTATGGAGGTGTGAGAACATGTAAAGGGATCAAATGAGCGTGAATTTTATTTACATAAATTTGGCATTTATGACTTTTTTTAGCATAGTTAATGCAATCACTCTCTATCGTTAATTAATAATAGCTCATTATCATGATTTGTCTAGCCATCATGTGACCATTTGCATCTGTTCCATAATTTTCTTTATGTATTTCTTTATGTATCTTCTTTGCTTTAGTAGTATTCACGCATCTTAATAACATTTGATATCGACTTCTCTTGTATAAAATTTCTCTGCGAAGGAAAAATCTCATAGCCAATCTTCTGATAATTGATTTGTTATTTTCTGAAGCATGTTTTGGGTATTATTAGTGCTTGACATATTACATGATGTAGTAATACCATGGCAGACTATCAATCTCCTCTTCAACATTTGAGCAATATGTTGGTGGTCCTTGTACATTTAACTAGATAGGTTGGATCTCTATTTTATCACTCACTTTGAACGTTGCAGTCAATGTAGCCAAAGCATAAGCTATTTGATTTTATTCTCGATGTATATGCCAAAATTGAAACCTCTTAAGTTGCTTGATCAAATCTACCACATACATTTGGTATCGTACCAACTTTGAATCTATTTTTTTTCCATTCACTTCATAGCTGATAGATTACCAAGGTCGAGTTACCATATGTAACACTCCAATCTTCTTCTCAATTACCATTTACAAACCCATTATGCATGCTTCATATTCTATCACATTATCAGTGCAATTAAAATATAACCTTGCTATCGTAATGGTTTTGGAGTTGCCCGACAAATTTGAAAATAAAATTTTAAAGAATAAAAATCAGAGTCGCTACTAATATTTTATTATTTAGGTGTGATTGGCCACCTATTAAAAATTATCATCTTAATAAAATCTTAAAATTAATTAAAATTTATTCAAAAGATAATTTTAAAGTTTGTGAAATAGTTCGGGTCCAAGAGTCGATTATGCGTGGGGAAGATTAGTACGCTCACAATGCCCATTTAATATGGTACCAATTAATTATGTGTTATCCATTAATCCTGACAAAAATAGTCTTAGTTTTGATGTTTAAAAAGTTATTTCCTTAACTTTTTTTGTTTATCATAGTTTTGGTTTTTCCTTTTATCTTTATTCCATATTTATTGTTCCATTTTTATTGAAGAAAAATAAATTAGAACCCATTTATTGAAATAATTCTTAAAATATTCCGGTACATTAGTAACATTAAAATAATTCTTTCTCATCTAGAGATTTCTTAGGTATTACTTCTCAGAATACTTAGAATCTCATCCTTGGAGGTTCATATTTACTTTTTGTAAAAATGAAATCATGCATGCAATGTGAATGGCAATATGTTGATGCATACATTTTATTTTTCCTTTAGAAATTTTATTAGTTTTTTTATTAATTTGTTTTTTAACGAGAGAGAAATTCTTATCATATTAAAAATTTTCTATAAATATTTCAATTCACTAGTAATATTTAAAAAAATCTTCTCATCTAGAGATTTTGTAAAGTATCATTACTTGAAATACTTTTAGAATCTTATCATTGGATAAAATTTTCTTTTCCCTCATTTTTTTATTATTAACAAATTAGTTAATTTTTTTATTATATAGCGAAAAATTTTTTTATTGTATTGAAAATTTTTTATAAATACTCCAATATATTGGTAATATTTAAAGAAAAATCTTCTTACCTAGAGATTTCGTAGGTATCACTACTCGGAGTACTATTAAATCTCATCGTCAAATAAAAAATTTCTTTTCTTACATTTTTTATTATTTTATTATTTTTCTTTTTTTTAAATATAAAAAAATTATTAAAGTTTTGAAATCACTTTCATCTTTATTTTTTTATTATTATTATATTATTTTATAAGTTTTATTTTAAAATTTAATAAAATTATCATAAAATTTAACTATGTTTTTTGTTATTTATTTTTATTTATCTTTTTGTTTTTAGTAATTATTATTATAAAAACAACATATATTTTATCTTAACAAATTTAAAAAAAAATTACATGCATAAATATTAACAATAATAAAAATAACAAAAATGATATATAAAAAAGCAACAAATTTTAAAAAAAAAATTTTTACTTGAATCGGATCGGTCAATGGTTTGGTCAACACTAGTTTGGGCCTATGAACATCAGTTTAGATTGGTTCAGCTAAATTAATTAGTGGCAAAAAAAGGGAGTCGGGTTGCGAGTTGGTAGCACGGATGCCGAGTCGACTCGCGAATGCATACGTGGATCCTGGAAAAAACAACATCATTTTGAGGCTTAGTCTCAAACAAAATAGGGAGTCAGTTGGTGGATAGCTTGTATGGGTTTTGGTAAATAGGGTAGATTTTTGGTAGGTGTCTGGAGGTGCAATGTGGGTGTTAGTGCCTGGAGGCCACTAGGTCATTTTTTTTTAGGTGTCTCTCACCGGCCCAGGTGAGTTCTTGGTTGGGATTTTTATAAAATGGCCTGGGAGAATATGTGGTGAATAGGTGGTTAGGTTGCAGGTTATGGGTAGTTGACTACTAGGGGCATGGTGCACGAGTCTCAAGGGATTTAGGCATGTGAGGTAATGGGTTGCACGAGGTGCAGGGATAGGTGGCCATTGGTGCTGCGCACGGTACCCACTAGCACTACCCCCTGCCCTTTATTCTTTTGTGTTTTGTTTTTTTTGTTTATTTTTGTTTGTATTTTTTATTAATGTTTAATCAATTATTATTTATTGTATTCTGATAAAATTAAAATTAAAAATTAAACAGTGGACTAGGGCCTAGGAAAAGAAATTGGGTTTCAGCTTACGAACTAGTTAGAACTGGGAAATTTAAACCAAAACCTAGACAAATTTGATGTCTACAGCTACTTTTCTTTACATAATGCTGAGAATCAAGAATAGGGTAGAGACAAAGAAAATAATTTTGTCTGGAGTCTAAAGAGATTTTTTTTTTCTAATTGATCCAAACTAATCACAAAGCCAATTTCAATAAAGACTAAAAAACTTTAAAGATCAAATCGAAATGTTCCTCTTACTTAAGGCTTGATAACTTTTGAAAACTTAAAATGGCTCATCTAAGCAGAGGCTCAACAACTTTAAAAAAATTCTTATCTTGAAAAATGCTTTTTTATGTGGAGGTTCAACAATTTTTTAAAAAAAAGCCTCATATTGGAAAAAGCTCATTTAGGCAAAGGCTCAATAACTTAAAAAAATTCATCTTGAAAAAGGCTCTTTTAGGTAGAGGCTCAACAACTTTAAAAAATTCTTCACCTTTTCTTGAAATTGAGTTCTCATCTTTGAACAAGTAAATTTGTCTTTTTTGAAAATCTCTTGTTTGACTATTATATTTACCCAAAGATCAAAATCTTGTTTTTCATTAGGGAATGGAAAGTCCCTATCCTTGTTATAATTACTTATGGGTGCATGTACTGAGTATTCTAAATGCAATGCATGTAATGCAATCAAAATCATTCATTCTCAATTATGGTAAAAGGCTATCAAAATCTCTTGCCTTTTTGTTTTTTTTATCAAAATTCTTAGTAATTGCCATAGGATCAATCTATTTTTAAAGTTTGACCATTGTATTCTTTTTCAACAATATTTTTCCTTTTTAGAAGTTTACAACATCAACGTCTTGTCATGCATTTTTTGCCATTTTTCATTTCCTTTATTGACTTTTGAAAAATAATATTGAGAGCTTTCACGTTATTGTTTTTTCATCCTTTTAAGTTCAAGACAAACAAAATGCAATCACATGTTTCTCCCATTCATTTGTAAGGTGAACAAAGATGATAAATTGAGATAAAAGAATAGATAGGCATTATTGCCAATGGAAAGAAAGAATATTTCATTAAACTGATAATAAGTGCATGGCAACAAAAGTGTTTGGGTAAGTACAAAAGTACCTAAGTAATGATTATAAGATAATCATGAACAAAATATTTTTGGTTTTTTTTCTCCAAAACTCAATCAAATAACTTCCTTGATTCTTCAAAGTTTGTCAAACTATATTTGCCCCCGTGTTGTGAGGTTATCTCTTGATGATGTTTCTTCTTCACATCCAAGCTGCATTTTCAAGTTTTTAGCTTAGATATGTCATTCTTTTTCTCTTTTTTTTTTAAACGAAGTATCTTTTCACAGCATCTGAGTTTATTGGAGTAGGCAATTCATTTTCATCCATTTATGCCAAAATCAATGCCCACCAAAAAAGGCTTTCTTTACCACATATGGACTTTTCCAATTTGGTGTCCATTTTTTTTTATTATCATATTGATTTAGAAGGATATTTTTCATCACTAAGTCCTTTTTCTGAAAGTAAGGAGGGTGAATTTTTCTATCATGTGCTTTTATCATCCTCTTTTGATACAATTTACCATGGCAAAGTGCTATAAGTATTTTCTCTTCAATGAGGTTTAACTGCTTACAGTGATTCTGAACCCATTCTGCTTCTTCGAACTTGACTTTCATTAGAACTTTTAATAAGAAAAGTTTTACTTTAACTGGCAGCACAGCTTCTATCCCATAAACAAAAAAGAACGAGATAGTTTCAGTAGATGTTTGGATTGATGTTTTAGAAGCATGCAAGGCAAAATATAACTTTTTATGCTAGTTTTTATCAGTATTAATCATTTTCTCTAAGATCTTTTTGATATTCTTGTTTATAGCTTTTACTGTCTTGTTCAATTTTAGATGATACGATGTCCAATTACAATGATGGGTCTTGAACTGAATGCATGCTTCATTCATTATTTTATATTCAAGTTTTTGGCATTATTGAAAATAATCATTTTTGGAAGCCCATATCTATATATTATTTCATTTTTTATGAACTTGCATACCACTGATCATTTTATGCTATCATATGATGCAGCTTTCACCTATTTCATAAAATAATCAATCATCACAAAGATGAATCTATGCTTATTTAAAGCTTTTGGAGTGATGGGACTGATGACATCCATGCCTCACATAGAGAATGGTTATAGAAGAGCCAAAACATGTAATGCTGATGAAATAACATGAATCTTATCAGTCTAAATCTAACACTTATGGCATCTTCTTGCATAATCAATACAATCAATAATTGTCAACCTTTATAATTTGTCTAGCCATCATATGACCATTCGTATATGCCTAACACACCCTGTCATGCACTTCTTCAATAATCTTCTTTACTTCAACTGCACTCACAGACTTTATGAGCACTTGATCTCGACTTCTTTTATAAAAATATCTCCATCAAAGAAGAAGCCCATAGCTAACCTTCTGATAGTCCTTTCATTATTTTTTGTTGTATGTTTTGGGTATTGTTGATTTTTGTTGTATTACACAATGTCGTGATACCATGGCTTCCCATCAACTTTTTTTTAACACTTAAGAAATGTGTTGGTAGATCCTTTACATCAAGCTTGATGGGTTGTATCTTAATATTTGCATTGATTTTAATCATTACAGCCAAGGTAGCTAGCGCATCAGCAATCTGGTTATTCTCTTTAGGTAGATGCTCAAGTTGTACTTCTTCAAATTGCTTGACAAACTTAAAGATGTGTTTATGGTATCAAATTAACTTTGAATCTCTTATTTTTAATTCACCTCGTAACTGATAAATGGCCAAAGTTGAATCTCCAAACACATCCAACACTTTGATTTTCTTTTTAATTGCTGCTTACAAACTCATAACATAAGCCTCATATTCAGCCATATTATTTGTGCAATTGAAATTCAATTGGCCATGGTGGGATAATGTGTCTATTAAGAGATATTGAAATTGCTCCAATATCATGGCCCAAAGCATTAGTAGCTCTATCAAAATACATCTTCCAAGACTTTTCAATAGGTGTATTCTTTTCAATGGCTATCACATCTTCATCTGGAAAATCTAGCTTCATTGGTTCATAATCTTTGATTGCATGATTGGTAAGAAATTTGACTATTGCACTCCCTTTAATAGCCTTTTGAGTTACATAAACAATATTATATTATAAAAGCTAACTTGCCACCATGCTATTCTCCTTGTCAATGAAGGCTTTTCAAAGATATACTTGATTGGATCTAACTTTGCTATGAGCCAAGTAGTGTGATAAAGCATGTATTGTCTGAGCATTCAAGCCACACATGTCAATGCATAATATATCTTCTCTAATGGTGAATATTTGGACTTATAATCACTTAACTTTTTGCTCAAGTAGTAGATTGCTTGTTCCTTCCTCTTAGTTTCATTTCTTTGCCCCAGCACACATCCCATTGAATGTTTATGTATTGTTAAGTATAAAATTAAAGGCTTTCCCAAAATTGACGGCACCAATAGAGGTGGATTTGGCAAGTATTCTTTGACCTTATCAAAAGTTTTTTGGCATTCATCATTCCATTCTCTTGGATCACATTTTTTGAAAAGCTTGAAAATAGGATCGCATTTATATATGAGTTAAGAGATTAAATGAGCAATATAATTTAATCTTCTTAGAAAACCTCTCACTTTTTTTGAGGTACAAAGATGAGATAAGTTTTGGATGGTATGTATCTTATTGAGATCCACTTTGTTTCCTCTTTCACTAACTATAAAGCCTAATCATTTTCCTAATTTAGCATTAACTATACACTTGGTATGATTTAGCTTTAGTTGAAATCTTCACAACCTATTAAACAACTTTATGAGATTGACTACATGGTCCTCTTCTTCATGAGATTTTATAAATATATCAACCACATACACTTCTATCTCTTTATGTACCATGTCATGAAAAAAAGTCACCATTGCTTATTGATTAATAACATCAATTTTTTTAACCCAAAAAGTATGACTTTGTAATAGAACATTCCCTACACAGTCACAAACATTGTTTTCTCCATATTATCTTGACCCATCTTGATTTGATTGTAGCTTGAGAAGCCATCCATAAAGGAAAATGTGGAATGCCTAACAGTGTTATCCATTAAAATATCGATATAAGGCAAAGGAAAATTATCCTTAGGACTTGCCTTATTTAGATCTCGATGATCGAAACACATTCTCACTTTTTCATCCTTTTTAAGAACTGGCAATATATTGGCTACCCATTCATGATATTTTTCCACCTTCAAAAACCCAGCATTAAATTACTTTTTCATCTATTCTTTAATTTTCAATAGCATCTCTGGTTTTATGCATCTTAGCTTTTGCTGTACTAACTTGCATTTTGATTTCAAAGGTAATTCATGCTCTATAATATTAGTATTGAGTCTTGGCATACCTTGATAAAAGAGTAGAAACACATCCACATATTCTCAGAGTAATTCTTCTAGCATTTGCCTATTAGTTAGTGAAAAGGATGTACCAACCTCAACTTCTCTTTTGTTTTCATCATCCCTTAAATTCATTAATTTGGTAATTTTTTGATGGGGCTTAATTAGCTTATCTTCATGTTCTAGTAATTTTAACAAATCAAGAGGCTGTGTATAATTATCTAAATCTTTTTTATTATCAAGTTCATCAACATGAATTAGGTTTTCGAAAATTGAATTCAAGATTATTGTCATAATTATCTTCATGTTCATTATTTGAGAACCTACAAATGGGTGAGATGTAAAGAATATTGGCACATAAAAATGGAATGACAAGAAAATGATAAGAGAGAATGAAAAGAGAAATGGGTTGAATGAATGAAAATAAAAGCAAATAAAAGAAACATATATGTATTTTTTAAGTTTTTTGTTAAAACGACAAACATAAATAGATCACAAAGGATGCCCTAATACTCATAAAAAGTAATTAGGGATTTAAAGTTTCACAGTATATTACTTTTCAAAAGTTTAAAGACAACAGGTACCTCTATGACTTTTCAGTTATTTAACTCAAAATTCAAAGGGCAAAGGCACACGAACAACTTTCATCTAGACTCTTTTTTTCTTTCCCATCCATTATCTGAATGGATAGCTTAGAAAATGCTTCCATCAACTCCGTATTTAGGCCTTTAAGCAAATCTAAGTAAATACATCCTCTCGCACAGAAAGAATCATAAAGGTAAAAACTGACCATCGGCTCTAACTCTGGCTTTACAAGGTTAGCCATTCTTTTTCTTTCTTTTCATTCATGATTTTCATTCTATCCCTTCTTGTTGATTTATAACCCAAGTTGAATCTATCTTTATTTTGATATATTGCTAGCAACTTTATGATTCCTTGTAGATTTCTTTTAAGTTTAGCTCTAAATTGCCATCCCTTTCGGTGAGCTACTTGATGACAATTTTAGTAGTTATTGATAGGTACGATGAATATAATTTAGATCTTTTAGCCACATATATAGTGTTGGCAATTTTGAAAGATTTATAAAAGCATTTCATGGCCTCATCACCTACTTTATATAAGGAGTATTTATCGATGGGGTTACCAAAAAATCTTTGTCTCCTGCCACACATGTAAGCCTTCCATCCACAATGAATTTGACTTTCTAGTTTAATAAGGATAGAACAGCACCTGCCATATGAATCCATGTCCTACCTAACAAGCAATTGTATGAGAGAGATATATTCATAACTTGGAATTTCACATTGAAAGTACAAGAGTAAATTTGTAATAACATTTCTATATCTCTCAATACCTCTTTTTGGATCTCATCAAAGGCTCAAACTACCATATGACTAGGCTTTATGTAAGATCCATCAATAGGTAGTTTTACCAAAGTAGTCATAGGCATAACATTGATTGATGAGCTATTGTCGATCAAAACCTTAGCTATTATATGACTTTTACATTTTACAGCAATGTAGAGAGCTTTATTACTTTTTTTATACTCAGAAAGAACTCTTCATCATTGAAAGAGATATAGTTTAAGATTGCTAGATTGCTAACAAGTTATTCCATGTACTCAATAAATACATTGTGGGATATATATGATTGATTCAACATATTCAGTAAAGCATTGCAGTGTGACTCTGACCTTAGCAATAGTGACAATAGTGAAATTCTAACTGGTATCTTGTTCAACTATTCTACTACGCTATACTCACTATGTTTTATTAGTTTTAAAAATTTACAAGTTTAATTTTCATTTATTGGTTTTTGACATTCTTTATCGAAGACTGCCATAGGGTTATTTTGATTTTCATTTTCTTTTTCGACCTTTGCTTTTTCTTTTTAAGCTTTTTCTAGTATTTTTGGAGTGTAACATCTCTCATTCTAGGTTTTACCTCCTGTGCCCATTATGTTTATAGTATTTGAATTGACTATAACATCATAATCATACTTTCATGCTATTACTTTATCGTTCTGGTATGAAAAAGGGCTAAAGATGTTAACTGTCACTACTGGTTAAAAGATGAGCTTTTTTAGCCTCTGGGTCAGCTTCTCATCATAATATATAGTTATCAGTCTACGAATAAATTTATTCTTTAAATCAATGGTAGACACTTTAGCTTTCATCAAATCTTTTATTTCTTTGTAAAACTCTACCCGACCCATATCCATCAACTTTTACACCTCTTGACGAAATTGGTTACAACTCTCGATAGAATGGCCTAAAGCACCTTTGTGATAGTTTTAACTTTCGGTTAAGTTAATCACTACGAA
The DNA here is from genome assembly GCF_002303985.1 of Durio zibethinus. The sequence continues at coordinate 22,916,068 of NW_019168159.1, forward strand.
GCAATTCTGAGGCTATATTGACTTCAATATATCAACATTGACTAAAGTTTCAAACACCTCAACCATCGAAGTTTTGACTTCATTTATCCCTTTTTTTTCATGTAGCTTGCTTGCCCATTAATTAAAGCATTTATTGATAGTCTAGTTGGTTTGGTGAAGGATTTTTATTAACATTGTGAGTCTCTTGTTGGCTGGTATCAAAGTTTAACACCCTTTCATTGATTAACCCTTACATTTACACTTCAAAGCAATGTAATTTTTTATAGAATGACTTAGGTTTCCATAACGATAATCACAATGCACATTGGAATCATACCATTTGAGAAATGGAGGTTTCAAAGGTTTAACAATAATAGGGGCTAGTAAATGTTTTTCAACAAGTTGAAGGTACAAATCATATATGTCATAGGGATAGGGTCGAAAGTGATTTTTCTTGATTATTTCTTGAGGCACTCAGACCACTACTTGGATTAGGTCTCCATTCAGTCTAGTAGATGCAATAGGAATGTTGTATGAATAGGTGAATATCTAAAAAGATGGCTAAGAATGGGGTGGATAAGCTAGTTGTTGAAGCAGCTGATATGGATGAGGGATGGATGCAACATTATTTATGAAAGGGTAATGGGTTTGGTACACTAGTGTGGGGTATGAAGTAAAACCTTTGAATTTGTGCCTTACATAGTTCACTACTCGGGCTTCATTTTCTTTCTTATTAGGAGCTTCGGCTTTATTTGCTTTGCTTATTTCTCTTATATCGAGCTTGCTATTCTTTATGATATTTTTAATAATCTTACCTAATATCACCATATTTGTAAAATTCTTGGTTGCATTGCCTATCAGTCTTTCATAGTAAGATGCTTTTAGGGTGTTCACAAACAAGACAATTATCTCTATCTCAATGAGGAGAGGTTATACTTGTGCAGCCATATCTCCTTATCTCTATGCGTACTCTTTAAAATTTTTTGTTACCTTATTTTTCATGCTTTACAGAGACAAACATTTTAGAGCTAGATCTATTATATGTTGGTATTATGTAAAAAATGCCCTCGTGAGCTTCTTTTAGGAATAAATATGATTCTTATCTAGTTGAATATACCATATGACTGTAAAACCTATAAGGCTATCTTAAAATATGTACATCAACAGTTTTTTATCATGAACATGCACCACCATCTTACGACAATACATGGTGATATAAGTCATTAGGTATTTTGTGCCATCATATTTTTTAAACTTAAAGACTTTGAATTTGGGCAGAATACTACATCCAAGACCAAACAAAGCTCAACTGGATCTATGAAACCATAAAAATCTATTCTTTTTATGGCCCTAAGTCTTTCTTCTAATAATTTAATCTTTTGCATTGGCATTGGTATCTTTCACTTTCTCAGATCTCTTCATCCTTACCTATTCTCTTCCCTTGGGATCATCCAAGTCTAGAATCAAAATTAGCTCAGATGATTTTTTTACTATGATGGGATTAGCAAAATTTTAAAATTATCTTGAAGTAGGTGTGGAGGTCATTCTTAAATAAGGATGGAAATATCTTCTTAGAGTAAGAATTTGCACTCTGGCTCCTTAAGAAGGTTGGGTTAGTCATGGCTCAAACCTTGGAGGGTACATAGGATCCACCATGTCTAAAGATTGCTCTTGAAAGCTAGGATTTGCTTCCATTGCTTTTCTTTTGTTTAGATTCTTAAGCATGCCCATTATCTTACTAAGATCCCCTTTTAGTTCTTCTTATACCTTCTCAATCCTCTCAAATTGATTAGTTTGTTCTTATTCCATGATTCTTGTTTAAGCCCTAGTATTGTATGAATGACAGGTAGGTTAAGTTAAAATTTTTTGTGGGTGAGCTATTTTTGAACCTTTGTTACCATACTTTTTTTTTTTTTAAATAAAATGCCATGTATTGATAATTTTATTTTTCACTTTTTTTCATGATTTTTTGAAAGAAAACAAAAATGGTAAACATGATGCATGAATGCAAGTGAAAAATTTTTGCTCTTAGACAAATTTAAGCACTAAAAATTTTTATTGATTCCAAACAACCCTTATTACATGAGATTTATCTTTCTAAAATTATATCCATAGAAACATTTGACTTACTCATAATGATCCATAGTCTTATCTATAAAATTTACTAGGCATTGTATATATTTTCCTACGAGATTGACTTCTCATCTTAATGCATTTACCTTTTCAACCATCTCCCATGTTTTTTTCACTGCCTTACAAACTTGACTAGTTAGGTGCTTCATGTGCTATTGCCTCTATAAGCTTTTTGTTTTCCATCTCATATGAGCATTTTTTTTCGAATCACATGTGAAGATTCAATCTTTTTTTATTCTCTATCACTCATCTATTATTGTTGAAATATGATTCTTATAGTCTTACACTTGTAGCTCTAACTCTTAAATCACCTAGTGAAGTGATTCTTTTTTGTTCAGTACTTCAAAGTGCTTTCTTCTTTCTTTTGTGAGCATAGCCTTTCAACTTTTCTTTTTTTTTTTTGTTGGCATTCGACCAATCTTGCTGAAGCTGTAGAGTATAATCTCTTATAATTCTAGCATTCTTGAGAAATACTAGTGACCTCTTCTTACTTTTCTTGAGCTTTGTCTTTCTATTAGTTCATTTCCTCTAGAACTCATCCATTTCTCATTGTCAACTAAAGTAGGACTCAGTAACTTTTCTAGTCTTAAATTGGACTCACAATCTCTTGTTTTCTTGGTGTAGATCTTTTAAATCAATGTTGGCCATATCTCATTCTTTTATGACTTTCTCCAATCTATTTTTTTATATTTTTGCTTTGTATTTCAACTGTCCTATCTTTTTATGAAGTCTCAAATTTTTTTTCTTATTTCTTCCTTTTCAGCTTTTAATTCCATTTTAATAAGCTTGACTTTTGATAATTGCACTTTTATTAAAAATGTTAACTGATTAATGTGAGCTATCATTACAAGGGAGCACAATGTCTTTAAGTCATTTCACTCTCCAAATCTGGTAATCAAGAGTGATTTTGTCGAGAAAAGGCCCTAATCTCATCCTTCACATTTTTTTCATGCTTAGATTAACTGCTCCGAGGTTCTTAGTAGATTGAACTCCTTATAAGTGAATTTTACTTGAACTAGGCCATTAGTGGCAAGAATAAACTGCTTTCAACTAAATAGTCTAAGCACCATTAATAGAGCATAACTTACCACACCCTATAGTTTTAACAGCGGTATCCATAGTTCATTTTTTCCTTGATACAACATAAGTAGGTGGGGCATCCATGGTGCCATCTATTCTATTTCATCCCTGGTGAGCCTTCATAAGAATAGAACCCATTCTTTTTTAGTCTTCAATGTCGACCATTAGCTTTTGTAAAACTCTTTGATTGGTGTCTTATTTTGAAGATACGGCTTTGAAAATGCACTCTTCCCATAATTGAAATATTTTTGACCCACACATATAACAGTGATGCACACCCTATTAGCTGTCATTTTTCCATTTCATCGATAAAAATTCAAAGACCTGATAGTTTCGGCTAAGACTACTTGTGCAAGATTAATTGCTTGGGTTTCAATCTACTCAAAAAAGTCCACCATAGTTATCTCGATGTAACCCAAAATCTTTGAAAAGATCACCATGCCATACAATGCCAAAACAAACATAGCTATGCCTTGATCATCATCTAAATGCCCTTAAATAAAATTTTGGAGAAAGTCCCAACAGATACTGAGATGTTCACCTTTAGCTTTTGTGAAAGAATCTATGGTTTCCACTTTAACCCCTATAAGCTTGGCTGACTTTTTACGATAACTTGATTTTGATTTTCATGTAAACACTTTATCTGAACATTATAGTTCTATCCTGAGCAAATTGAATACTCTTCAATAGTTGGCACCAAATCTTCATGATTAAAAGTGAAGCATCTATAGGATGGATCCCAAAACTATATAGCTACCTTGACCAATTGTTTCTTGATCACTATTAGAACGAAAGATGTAATCTGCTCATACTTTTTACAAAAGTTTTCTTTTTTTCTTCACTTAACTGACCCTAGATGACTGCTAAGTCTTCTAAATTATTCTGTGTGAGATCCAAATGCACCTTCTCAGGTAACTCAAACACATACCAGTGAGTAAACAATCTCCATTCTTTTGTTAAGCTTTTTTCGACCAAACATTTACTTTATTATATGGCTCACATAGGATATTAATGGAGGATGACCAAATTTGTAGTTTTATAGGATCCATGAAGAACTTATTAGGAGAAAGATGTTTTAGAGCAAATACCTTAATGCAAAACTGTATGATATGATTTATATAAAAGAAAAAAGAAAATAAAAAAAATTAAGTTTGTGTGAGGATGTGGTTTGAGATTAAGAAAAAATATTTTTTTTAAGTGAGATTATTTTATTTTATTTTTGTTTTGTTTTTTTATTACACACTTTGAACTTGGGTATTTTTTACAAAAGGGTTGGCGAAGCTTTACGTAAGGTTGGCTTCCTACGACATATTATATACTTGGTTTAGATTAACATGTATTTAAAGGTTTTCAAATTTTTTCTCACTATCGTCCTTGTAAGACTAGTAAAGCACCCCAATCATCACCCATTATGGGCTACAAATGAAAATGATTCAATTTGAGTGGAAGTATTCATTTATCGTTATGGAGGTTATCACCTCATGAATAAGTACTCTATTTCTTCTTATAAGGGATGGAGCCTGGGTATATAACTTATGCATGGGGTGCAACATGTCATCATGTGTACAAATGTTTCCTAATTTATTAAGAATAATGTATACAAAGAGATAAAATGAAAAATGAACAAAAGTATAGTAAAAAAATACATGTGAAATTTGCTTTTTGTTAATTTGTTTTTTATTTTTTATTATTCTTTATTTTTTATTGAAAAAGAATTGAAATCTAGGAACTTAAAACTAAATACTGATTAAGACTATTTAAAGCAAAATTAAAGATAATACATAGTTAATTTTAGTCTGACTCTCTGAAAAAAATGGTGTCCCCAGTGGAGTCACCAAAATATCGTAACAGTTTTGGAACCCCCCGACAAATTTGGAAATGAAAATAAAAAAAAAACAAAAAAATAAAGTCACCACCAATCTTTTTTTAGCTAGGTATGATTGGTCACCTATTAAAATTTATCCTTTTAATAAAATCTTAAAATAAATCAAATTTATTAAAAAGATAATTTTAGGGTTTGTGAAATAGTTTGGATTCGGAGTCAGTTACACATAAAGAATGATTAGCACCGCTATAGTGTCCATTTAAAACAATACCAATTAATTACATGTTATCCATTAATCATGACAAAAATAGTCTTAGTTTGATGTTTGTAGACACCTATTTGTGTCCGGGCCCAATAAGGCCTATTGGTGTCCGGGCCTAACCAGGTCCATTTGTGTCTAGACCTAATTGGGTTGATCTTTTTTTTTTTTATTAATGTCACTATTATTATTATTATTATTTCTTTCTTTGGTATTTTTGTGTATATATTATTATTTTTTTTCTTTTTCTCTTTCCTTTTTTTTTGTTCCTTCTTTCCTTGTTTGTTCTAATTTGCACGTGAAAGTTCAAAGCATGATCAGAATCCTACCATATGGTCAAACTTTAATGCCAAATTGTATCAGTGCACAATTGTTGAAATTTTGGATAAAAAATCACGCTGGACAAAATGCAATCCTAGGATTCAAGCCTGGAATTGATTTTATCTGTTTCCTAAAACTTATCCTAGGATTGCCTATAAATTGAATCGGTTCTAATAAGAGGATGGACAAAAATTTTGAGAGAAAAAGTTTGAAGAAAAAAAAGTTTGAAGAATTTTGGTAGTAGGGATATTCTAAAAATTTTGGGATTTTGGGTTCAATTTGGAGTTTTTAGACTTGATTTTAGGTTGTTGGAGTTGGAATTGGGATTCTGAAAGGTTCTGGGAGTAATCTAGGCAAAATTTAGGAGAAACCTAAGGAAGTTTGAAGAAATTTGGGTTTTTGGGAAGAATATGAGTTTTTTGATGAATTTTTCGGTGACCGTTTGAATTTTTCGATCATTTTCTGGTGAAGTTTCCAGAAATCGGTGGGATTTTCAGTTTTCAATTGAATTTTTTGACGAAGTTTGCAAAAATTGATGAAATTTTTAGTTTTTGATTGTACTTTCCAGCATTATTCTTTGGGTTCTAGAGAGAAGGGAGAACATTTTTGGATTAGAGAGAGAAGCAACAGAAGGGATTCTAAAGTGAAAATGCTGGAAGTGGCTTATATAGCAGCTCGAAATGATGTCATTTTGAACAACCCAAGATTCACGTGTTAACCCAACAACCCGCGTGCTGACTCACGTTCTGACCTGACCCGATCGTAGGTTTTCCTTTTTTCACTTCATTTTATTTTCTGATTTTATTTTATTTTATTTTTAACCCATTTTATTATTATATTTTTTCTTTTTTTATAAAAAGAATGCTATTTTATTTCTGAAAGTAAAGAAATGATTCCATAATAAAAAAAAAAAGATCCTTAAAAAAAAAAAAAACCTTTTCAAATAAAGTTTTCAAGAATATTTGTGAAATCTTTTCAATAAAAAAATATAGAAAAAAATTTAAAAATAAAAATTTGACAAAATAAATTCATAGAATTCTACCAAACTATTGAAAAATTTTTATGGATTTAATTTTTAAATGAAATCCACCAAACTATTGGAAAATTCCATGAATCTTTTTAAAAAATAAAAAGTATAAAAATTTTTTGAAAATAAATAATTTTTATCCTCTAAACTATTGAAGGATTGCTTCAAAGTAAGTCCTACTAAACTATTGAGAGATTTATTTTCTCTGAATAAAATAATTTAACGAATTCGATGATGGTGCCTCTTTAGAATAAGACGTTAGTCTCTATGAATACTCCTGAGGGAAAAAAATTATCTTAAATTACTACCAAACTATTAGGATAATTGTAAGAGTAATTTTCAATATTAAATTATTTGTAAATCACAAAAATGATCAAGGTTTAGATAATTTAAAATCAAACTAGTACCATCCTTTGGATGGGTATTGTGGGGGTGTTACAACCTTTCCCATGCGTAATTAACTCCCGAACTTAATATCTGTTTTTGCAGACTAGAATATATTTTAGGTGGTCAATTACATCTAAACAAAAAAAATTGGTGGTAACTCCTCTTATCCATGTCTAGGGGTAGGTTCACGAGTTATATGTTATAATAGTTTGGCGACTTCACTAAGGATATTGGGAGTCAAGCCAGTAAATAAATTATTATTATCTAGGTCTCGCTTAATAAATTTGAAGTTATTTTATTCCCTTTCATTGCTTATATTTGCTTTATTATTTATTTTCCTTTTCATTGTGTATACTTGCCTAATTGTTCATTTGTTTGTCTTTTTATTCATTACTTATATTTGCTTAACTATCTACTTATTATATATATCTGTCATTCATTTAGATGTGCAAAACATAAGCCCTCCACCCAGGCTCTACCTTTAGGAGGGAGTGAAGTACTTATGCCCTTATGAGATTTCACATCTCTGCATGAGCATGCGAAACACTCTTACTTAGATTGAATCTTTTTCACTTGTAGTCTATGATGGGTGAAGATTGGGGTGCCTTACTAGTTGGTAATGGACCATGATGTAGGAAACAATTTGGGAACCTTTTAGAATTAACCCAAACTGCATATAGTCAACTTTAAGAGCCCAACTATAGATAGAGACTTATCCTCCCACCCTTTATAGTTAACCCAAAATCCAAGGTCATGTTGTTATCTAACTTATTATATGGTGTTTTTTACTTGCTTTATTGAAGTGACTAACTAATTTCTTTATCTTTTTTTATTTTTTTTCCTTTTGTGTATATTCATAAACATGCTTACAGATTGCATAGTGTTCTTGCACCAAAAGTTGTTTCAACAAAAGCTCTAATGAATTTCATAGAATGTCAGGTTTGCACCTCATCTATGCTCTTCAAATGTGATTCACCTATGGATGTGAAGTTGGAATAAAAAAAGAAGCATCAGAAAGAAGAAGATTTCTTACCACCTGGTCATGTCCTTACACTATCAGAAGAAGTCTGCCTACTCTTCAAACATAAAGATCTAAAAAGCTTATCAAATATATGGAATAGTATGACTCCTTCAAGGCAGGAGGCTTTTTGTGATAAATTTGGACATATTGCATATCTCTTGTCAACGAAGGTTGACCACTCACTTATCAAGGCAATGGTACAATTTTAGGATCCTTCCTACAGATGTTTCATCTTTAATGAGGTTGATCTAATACCAACAATAAAAGAGTACTCAACTCTAGTGGGTATGCATCTACTATATCTAAATAAAATATACATGAATAAACACAAATCAGGAAGTCGTAAGAAATTAAGACAAATTCTAAAAGTGGGAAATGAGACTATAGATTCTTACATTCGAGAGAAATGAGAGCATAAGGGTATTCCATGAAAAATTCTCTGACATTTCATTATCAAACATTCAGATGATGATCAGGGAATGAATGCATTTGCTTTAGCCATATATGGGTTAGTCATTTTCCTTAAGGTCTTAGGCCACATTGAAATAGAAGTGTTGGATTTATTTGAGCAAATTGAAAGAGGGTGCAATCTTTCACTAGCTATCTTGGTAGAAACCATTAGATCTCTGAATTTTTGTAAGCAGAATGACAAAGCACGTTTCATGGGTTGCATACCCTTATTATATATATGGATAAATGCCATTTTGAATATAAAAAAAGTGCTTTTACCAAACTTTATTTTTACACTCAAAGTTTGATTAGGGAGTTCTGTCAGAGTATTTGGCCAGAAGCAAAGACTCAGAAGGAGTGAAAATATCTACTGCAAGTGCTCACAGCTGGTCAGATAAAATGGTTAGCTCTATGGATGAATAAGGAACCTATATTGTATCAATGTGGAGATAAGATAGGGGTTCCACTTTAGGTTTATGAGGGGTCAATGAGTTATACACCACTGATGGTAAGGAGATAGCATGGAGTCGAACAGTTTACTCCTTTGACTTACAAGCTCAACCAATTTAACTATGAATATGAGGAGTTTGAAACATTTTAGAAGATTGATAGCATGATTAAGGCTTAAAAAAAGCCAAAGAGAGTAAGTTCAGGGCCATTCACTGATAGAGTCACTTAAGGGTATCTAATTTGGAAAAATAAGATGGGTCAGGAGATTACATTTATGCCTCAAGATCATCATCTGCTAGCAGGCCAAGAGTCAAACAATAAGATTTTAAAGTTAAAACATGAAATGAAAAAAGAAAAATTGAGGTAAGAAATTTTGAAGCTACAAGAAAAAAAAGACTGGTGGTAAAATAAAGCAAAAAAATTAAAAATCCAAGTCCATAGGATTTTCAAGGAATATAGCAAGGCCCAAAAAGTTGTTAGAAAATGGGATAATACCTTTAAGGAGCTGAAAAAGTTATGACAAGAGCACAAAAGGTTACGTATACAGATGCAAGCCAAAAAAATAAACAACATAGATTTGGCTCACGAGAATGAAGAGTTGAAAAAAAATATGCCTAAATAGAAGATGATTTTGAAGAGGTTGAGTAGAAGAATCAAATGCTACTTTGACATTGAAGTTGAATGAACAAAAAGATCATCTCAAAACTATCACGAAAACATATAGAGAGTTATCCTATCAGGTTTGGTATGGAAAAAGAGAAGGGTTGGGAAGGCAAAGATACATAGAGCACCTCATAGTTTATATAGGCAAGGCTATGATCAAAGCATGTGAGATGGCATAAAAGACTGAGGCACTGAAAGCTTCGGTTACACCAATAGGGGACCATGGACAGAGGCTACTAAACTTCATTGAGGAGGCTAAAGATTAGTATGAGCAAGTTAGGCTTTTTTATAGAAGGATAGTATTAGATTTGATGTAAAACAGATTTATGTGGAATAAATGAAATTGCACTTTTGTTGAAATTTTTTAAGGGGCAAATATTTTCTTTACTTTTTTCGTGTATTGCATCATATTCATTCATTCATTATCATAACATCATCAGTAATCTTAATTATGGTACTAAGTTGTAAGAATAGCTACACATCTATACAATACCTAGGCTAGAACCAAAAGAATAGAGTAGGACAATGCGAATCATCTTGAAAGAATAAAAAAGGCTTAGAAAGTACTTAAAGAGAAACTGAGTAAAATTCTAAAAACCTTGGAAAAAGTAAATAGAGGAAAATCGATGGAAAAAGATACTTCACAAGAAGTTACTAAATCAGCATATCCTTTAAGCTTTGATCCACAATAGAATCAAACCACACTAATCTTTCAACCTCAACAGATAACTTTTCCAAAGTATAATTACCTGAGAATGAATTATGCACCTAGTTATAAGAATGTTCAAAGTTATGACAATCTTGTTTTCACCAAAAAGGCAGCTAAGCCCATTCCACTCTCTACTGTGGATAAGGTAAAAGAGAAAGAAAAGCTACAGATAGTTATGCTTTTAAAAAATTCTAAGACTAACAAGGTAATAAATAAGCTTAGAGAAATATTGTAGGCTATGAAAGGAATTGACTTCTACGGATCCATGGATGTAGAGGAACTTTCCTAGTACCAGACGTGATGATGCCACCTAAATTCAAAGTATCAGAGTTTGAAAAGTGTGACGGTACTAAGTGCCCCATCATGTATATCACCATGTACTGTCACAAAATGATGGCACATGCTAGTAATAAGACACTACTGATGCATGTGTTTCAAGATAACTTAATTGAGTCTACAGTCAGATGGTATATTTAATTAGACGAAACTCACATAAAGACATGAAAATATCTGACTAGATTTTTTATTAATCAATACTGCCACATTATTGATATGGCTTTTAACCACCTTTCTTTACAAAGAATAGAGCAAAAAGCATCTGAATCTTTCAAGCAATATGCTCAAAGGTGGTGGGATGTGGTTGCACAGGTACAACCCTCTTAATAGAGAAAAAAACTACGATGCTATTTATAAGCACTCTAAAGTCACCATACTATGAAAGAATGATTAGAAACGCGACTAAAAACTTTGTTGATATGATGATTTCGAGAGAGATCATCGAAAATGCCATAAAAACGGTAAGCTTGAAGGAGGTGAGTTTTTTAAAAGATCATCTAAAAAGAAAGAGAGTAAGACTTAAGTTGTGAGTCTTAAAAGACAATAATTTAGAAACTACTCTTGATCTACCTACCCTACATACCATCACATGGTGAACCATACCTCTGTATCTCTTTACCAATCAACCACCTGACCATCTTATCCATTTTCACCAAGATCTTATGCTCATCCAATCAGCACTACAAGTAATGCCAGAGAACCACTAACAAGGGAAGGACCCACATTTGATTCTATACCTGTAAGCTACATGAAGCTATATCAAAAGCTCTATAAAAATCATTTAATTGCTTATGTTCCTGTTAAGCAACTTGAACCTTTTTACCTTAAATGGTATGATTTCAATACCTATTGTGACTATCATTTTGGAGTAGTAGAATATTCTATTAAAAATTGTGTCCCTTTTAAGATAAGGTATAAAATCTGATCAAAGAAGGGTTGATAAGCTTTGATACTAGTGGGAATTCAGTACCCAATGTCAGCGAGAATCCCTTACCTAATCATACGGTCAATACTTTGGATGAAGGTAAGAGGCACGTAAAAAGAATAGTAAAAAAACTTAAAATGTCATTTAACCAGCTTTATGATGCCCTATATAAAATCAGATTGATACGACCAGTGACTCCATGCACCTATGTAGAAAGTTGCATCCCCAATCAAAGGTGTAAGTATCATAATGGAGCTTCAGGACATTCTATTGAGAAATATTGACAATTTCACCAAGAGGTGTAGAAACTAATAGATTCTTACCAGATAGAGTTTTATGAAGAGTAAAGAGCCTCTAAAAACATCGAGGTGACTATAATAGACAGGTGGGTGTCAAAACCTATCATTATACATTGAAAAGGGAAGCCATAATCAGTTGAGAATAAGTTTATTTCCAAACTAATAGCTTTCAAAGTTTCATGCCCATTTTTTTATAAAGATAACAAAGCGATGTCTTGGAGATATGAGTGTGAAGTGATGACTCAAAGCTAGTAAAAGGGTATGCCAAAATCTAAAATTGCCAATATAATAGGTGTATGAGGTATAACTAAAAGTGAAAGATGTTATACTTTGAAAACTTTAGAGAAAATAAGAAAAAGAAAAAAAAACAAATTAGATCAGAGATCTCAAAAAAGATACTCTAAAGTCTGTGCCTAAAAAAGATGCCTGTGATTTTTTGAAGCTAGTCAAGTATATCGAATATTTTATGGTGGAACAACCAAATAAGATGCTAGCCAGAATTTCTCTACTATCGTTTCTCATGAATTTTAAATCATATCATAATGCCTTGCTAAAGATATTAAATCAGGCTTATGTGGCCCATAATGTATCTATAGAGTATATGAATCACTTGGTAGGGAATCTAGTAATGCCACATTACATCTCTTTTAATGATGATGAGATTCTGTCTGAGGGTAAAAAGAGCACCAAGTTGTTGCACGTCACTATTAAATGTAAAGGCCACATAGTAGCTAAAGTCCTTATTGATAATGGATAAGCTATTAATGTCATACCTGTGTTCACTTTAGCTAAGCTGTCCTTTGATATGTCCTAGATCCAAAACAGTCAGATGGTGGTCTGAACATTTGATGGGACTAGATAAAAGGTCTTGAGAGATATTGAGTTGCCTATACAAATTGGGCTGTATGTCTTTAACATAAAATTTTAGGTCATAAACATCTCCTAATCATATAGCTACTTATTGGGAAAACCATGGATCCACGAGGGGAGCATCATCCCTTATTCATTGCATCAAAAGATCAAATTCAATGTAGAAGGATAATTGGTGATTGTAGCTAGGGAAGAAGATTTACTGGTGACCCAACTCATAAATGTCCCATATATGGAAAAGGTAAAAGAATCATTGGAGTGCTCTTATTGATATTTTGAACTTGTTAATGTAATGGGCGAAGGATTTAAATTTAGCCAAATTATGATCAATTAAATGATTAACAAAGGTTAGAGTATTGGGTTTGGTTTGGGCAAAATCCTTCAAGGGATAAGAGAGCTTCCTAAGATAGATGATCACTATTATATATCAGGATTAGGTTATGAGATGGAAAAATGGAAGAATGATAGTAGAAGGGTAAAAAAAGAACTAATAATCTTTCCCCATTTGAATGAAACTTTAATTCTTGGAGGATATATGCACTAAGGAGCTAAAGAGGACATAAAATAAGAACTAAAATGGAAGGAAGCTTTTGCCAAGCTATCTATTCATATGATGGATAATGAAAGTCAAAATGAAGAAGCTTTGGTTTTTCTCTGCCCATCATGATATGAATTATAGAATTGAAGGGTCATCCAAATGCTTATTATTTTTTTATTTTTTTTCAATATCCCCAAATGAATGCGAAGGTAATCATGACAATGATCCAGGTTTAACTTTAAAAATTTAATTAATTTTGATGAACTTGATATTGAAGAAAATTATAAATAATACACTTTATCTCTAGATTTAATAAGGCTAATTGAATAGAAAGATAAATCAATTAAGCCTTATTAAGGAATTGTTAAATTGATCAATTTGGGTGATGTTGAAAATAAGAAAGAAGTCAAGATTGGTACTTCACTCTTAGTGGTTGACTGGCAGTGGTTAGAAGATTTACTCCATGAGTTTATGGATGTATTTACCTGGTCTTACCAAGATATGCCTGGACTCAGCACTGAAATAGTAAAGCATAGGCAACCATTAAAGTCAAAATGCAAATCGATGTAGTAAAAACCAAAAAAAAATGACACTAGGATGTTGTTGAAAATCAAAGAGGAAGTTAAAAAGTAATTTGACGCAGGCTTTCCTGAATGGGTAGCTAATATAGTACCTATTCCCATAAAAAATGGAAAGGTACAAATGTGTGTAGATTATCAAATTTTGAATAGAGCTAGTCTAAAGCATAATTTTTTTTTGCCTTATATAGATACACTGGTGGATAATACAGTCTGACATTTAATGTTCTCTTTTATGGATGGTTTTTTCGATTATAATCAGATAAAGATAACACCAAATGATATGAAAAAAACCACATTTATCACTATACGGAGAACATTTTGCTAAAAGGTCATGCATTTCGAACTGTAAAATGCCAGGGTAACTTATCAAAGAGTTATGATAACCGTCTTCTACGATATGATGAATAAGGAGATTGAAGTGTATGTGAATGACATGGTTACCAAGTCCAAAAAAGGAGAGGATTATGTGGTCAACCTCATTATTTAAGAGGTTGAAAAAGTTTCATCTTAAACCGAATCCAACTAAATGTACATTCAGAGCTAGGTAGGAGAAGTTACAAGGATTTATAGTTATTGAAAGAGGAATAGAAGTCAACCTGGACAAAATTCGGACCATTCAAAATTTATCCCCTCTAAGCACACAAAAGGAGGTTTGAGGTTTCTTAGGCAAATTGAACTATATTTCTCGATTCATTTCTCAACTCACTTTTAAATGTGACCCCATTTTCAAACTCCTTTAAAAGAATAATCTTGGGGAGTGAAATGCACAATGTCAAAAAGCTTTTGATAAGATTAAACAGTACTTATCAAACTTTCCAATATTCGTACCCCCTATTTTGGAAAAACTATTGATTCTATACATAGTGGTACATGAAAGATCAATGAGATGTGTGCTGGGCCAATAAGATAAATCCAACAAAAAAGAGAAAGCTATTTATTACCTAAGCAAAAAATTCACAAAGTATGAGTCTAAGTATTCATCACTATAGAAAATATGTTATGCTTTGGCTTGGATAGCTAAAAGACTCAAGCAATATATGCTTTACCATAGACTTGGTTCATAGCTAAACTAGATTCCGTCAAATACATCTTCAAAAAACCATCACTATTAGGAAGAATCACAAGATGGCAGGTGATGCTTTTTGAATATGACATAATATATGTAAGTCAAAAAGAAATAAAAAAAAATGTCATTGCTGAATTCTTGATAGATAGGGCTATTGATGATTATGAGCCCATGAAGCTTAATTTTTCAGATGAAAAACTAGTGACCATCTCAAAGTTAGAAGAAAATGTTGATGAGAAAGAGATATGGAGGATGTATTTCGATGGGGTCGTCAATACCATGAGATATAAGATTGAAGCAGTTTTAATAACTCTAACAGAACATTACTATCCTGTTATAGCAAGATTGAATTTTAACTGCACTAATAATATAACCAAATATGAGGCTTGTGTTATGGGGCCGCATGCTACTTTGGATAGGAAAATTGAAACATTAAAAGTGTTTAGGGATTCATCTCTAGTCATTTATCAATTAAAAGGTGAATGTAAAATAAGAGATTCAAAACTTATTCTTTATCACAAATACATCTTAGAGTTGTGGAAATAATTCAAAGTAATTCAGTTTGAACACTTGTCTCGTGAAAAAAATCAGATTGGAGATGCTTTAGCTACCTTAGCCATAATGGTACAGATTGGTGATATTGTAAAAATTCAGCCTATCAAATTAGGTATCAAGAATGTGCTAACCATTGTGCCAACTTGGAAGGGGAAGAGGATGGCCACCATGGTATCATGATATTATGCGATATTTAAAGAATCAGCAGTACCCAAATCAAGCAACAAAAAATGATAAGAGAATCTTGAGAAGGTTGGCTATGAGATTTTTTCTAGATAGAGAAATTTTGTACAAATGAGGTAAGGACCAAGTATTATTACATTGTGTAGGTGCCTCTAAGGCCAAAAAGATTATTGAGGAAGTTCATAATGGTGTATGTGGAGCACATACAAATAGACATATAATGGCAAAACAAGTCATGCAAGTTGGATATTACTAGTTGACAATAAAAAAAATTACATTGATTATGCTTAAAAATGTCACAAATGCCAAATTTATGCTGATAAGATCTATGCTCCCCCTAGTGCTTTACATGTTATAGCACCACTTTGACCATTTTTTATGTGAGGAATGGATATCATTGGTCTTATTATCCCAAAGGCTTCAAATGAGAATAGATTCATTTTTATGATGATTGATTACTTCACTAAATAGGTTGAAGCTACTTCTTTTACAACTGTAACTAGATCAGTGGTCTGTAAATGCATCAAAAAGAGATAATCTATAGATATGGGTTCCTAGAAAGAATTATCTCAGACAATGCAAAGAATTTGAATAATAAGATGATGCAAGAAGTATATGTTTAGTTCAAGATCAAACATCACAATTTAGCTCCATACCACTCAAAAATGAATGGGGTAGTAAAAGCTATAAATAAAAGTATCAAAAGAATTCTAACGAAGATGATTGAAGCATACAAGGATTGGCACGAGAAATTACCTTTTGCTTTACATACATATCAAACTTTCGTACACATCTTTACTGAGGTAACTCTTTTGTTCTTGATTTATGGAATGGAAGTTGATTATCAGTAGAAGTAAAAATCCCATCGCTAAGGATTTTAAAGAAAATGAGATTAGAAGAAGCTGAATGGATTCAAAAGCACTATGAGCAATTGAACTTTATTGAGGAGAAAAGATTTACGACACTTTGCCATGGTCGATTGTACCAAAAAAAATGATAAGAGCTCATGATAAAAAGGTCAGACCTCATCAATTCAAAGAAAGAGAGATGGTATTGAAAAAAATTCTTCCAAGTCAGTATGATGATAGAAGAAAATGGACCTCGAATTGGGAAGGACCATGTATTATAAAAAAAGCCTTTTCATGAGGAACCTTAATTTTATCAAAAATGGATAGAGATGAACTTTTTAGTCCTGTTAATTTTGATACAGTGAAGAAGTACTTTGCTTAACCCTAAAAAAATAAAAAAAAGAAAAAAGTTCAAGTTGAAACCCAAAAGGGTGGCTTGACAAAAAAAATAAAATAAAAAAATAGAGTCCAAGTTGAAAACCCGAAAAGGTAGCTTGGGCCCCAAAAGAAGTTTAAGTTGAAAACCCGAAAGGGCGACTTGAACTAGAAATAAAAGGGTAACGAACTTTGATGAATAGAATATGGCATCACTTGAAAAGCATACTAGAGACAATGAATTTCAAATAACTCTGAAGTGTCGAGGCATCATATTTTGGTTGAGTTTTGAAAAAAGATCCAATATTTATTGTCATGATTATCTAATTATTTGTTTTAGGCATTGCTATTCCTAAATAACTATCCCTGTACGCTTTTCTTTTTACACCATTATTTGTAATTTGTTACTTATCCAAATAAATGATAATCATCCTATTGTTCTCTCTCATTTGTCCTTTCTTTTCGTATCTTGCCATGAATAGAAGAAGTGTGCAATTTGCATCTCATATTTTGAAATTGGGATAATATTAATAATTGAACAAAATCATAAAAAATTATGTGTTACTTTGAAGAATTAAAAGAGACAAGGACTAAAGATGAATTCCTTTAAGTAAGAAAAAAATGGCTTTTATAATTTTTCCTTGGGATAAGTATTTAGGCTAATGAAAAAAAGTTTCTTTGCCAAAGGTGTGCAGAAATGAGAATGCAGAAGCTTTAGTACCACAATTGATGTTTCATTTGCATTCTAGATCGGACATGCACTTACGTTATCTATTCATTTGATCTTGGCTCAGTCCAAATCATTTCTTATAACTCATGATTTTATCTCAGTCATTTATTTTTTACCTCGACTCAATCCTAGTGGCTTCATTTTTTACTCGTGGTTTCATCTTGGTCACTTGATTTTGGCTCAGTCCAGATAATTTTTTATGATTCATGATTTCATCTCGATCATTTATTTCAACCTTAACTCAGTCCTGATCGCTCATTTTTTACTCGTGATTTCATCCCGATCACTTAATCTTGGCTCAATCTAGATCATTTCTTATGATTCATGGTTTCATCTCGATCATTTATTTTTGACATCGACTCGATCCTGGTCGCTTCATTTTGAGTCATGGTTTTGTCCCCGTCACTTGATTTTGGCTCAGTCCATATCATTTCTTATGATTCATGATTTCATCCTAATCATTTATTTTCAACATTGACTCAATCCTGGTCATTTCATCTTGACTCGTGGTTTAGTTCCAATCACCCAATCTTGGTTCAATCTAAGTTATTTTTCAGATTCGAAGATCATTCTTGATTCGATTCAAATAGAGTGGGTGTCTAGGTCTTTGCAAAATCTCTATCTAACAAAGATGTGCAAAGAGAAGCAATTGTAAACATCCATTTGTATTTGGGCCCAATTAAGTCAATTGATATTTGGGCCCAATAAAGCCCACTAGTGTTTGGGCCCAACTAGGCCCATTTATGTTTGGGCCTAATTGGGTCGATATTTTTTTATTAATGTCACTATTATTTAATTATTATTATTATTTTTTCTTTTTTTGGTATTTCTATGTATATATTCTTATATTATTATTATTATTATTATTATTATTATTATTATTATTATTATTTCCATTTTTTTCTTTCCTTTTCTTTTGTTCCTTCTTTCCTTTTTTGTTTTAATTTACACGTGGAAGTTCGGAACATAATCAGAATCCCACCATATGGTCAAACTTTAATGCTAGATCATATCAGTGCATAATTGTTGGAATTTTGGACCAAAAATCACATTGGACAAAATGCAATCCCAGGATTCAAGCCTGGGATTGATTTTGTCTGTTTCCTAAAACTAATCCTAGGACTGCCTATAAATTGAATTGATTTTAACAAGAGGATGGACACAAAAATTTTGAGAGAAAAAGTTTGAAGAAAGAAAAGTTTGGAGAATTTTGGCTGTAGGGATATTATGAAAATTTTGGGATTTCAGGTTCAATTTGGAGTTTTTAGACTTGATTTTAGGTTGTTGGAGTTAGAATTGGAATTTTGAAAGTTCGAGGTGTAATCTGGGCAAAATTTGAGAGAAATCTAGGGAAGTTCAAGGAAATCTGGGTTTTTATGGGTTTTTCGAAAGAACATAAGTTTTTTGATGAATTTTTTTATGATTGTTTGAATTTTTTGATCATTTTTTGGTGAAGTTTCTAGAAACTAATGGGATTTCTAGTTTTTGATTGAATTTTTTAATGTTGTTCTTTCGATTCTAGAAAGAAGAGAGATTATTTTTAGGTTAAAAAAAGAAGGAGTAGAAGGGATTCTGAAGCGAAAACACTGGAAGTGGCTTATATAGTAGCTCGAAATGGCGTCATTTTGAACAACTCAGGATCCACGTGTTGACCTGCATTCTGACTCAGCCTGATCGCAAGTTTTTCTTTTTTCATTTCATTTTTTTTTAATTTTATTATATTTTAACCCATTTTATTATTATCTTTTTTCTTTTTTCTTTTAATAAAAATAATGCTATTTTATTTCTAAAAGTAAAGAAATGATTCTATAATAAAAAAAAGGATCTTTTCAAAAAAAAAAAAAAAACCTTTTCAAATAAAGTTTTTAAGAATATTTGTGAAATCTTTTCAATAAAGAAAATATAGAAAAAATTTTTAAAATAAAAATCTGACAAAATAAATTCATAAAATTCTACCAAACTATTGGAGAATTTTTATGGATTTAATTTTAAATGGAATCCACCAAACTATTGGCAAATTCTATGAATCTTTTTAAAAAGTAAAAAGTATAAAATTTTTTTAAAAATAAATAATTTTTATCCTCTAAACTATTAGATGATCGCTTCAAAGTAAGTCCTACCAAACTATTGAGAGATTTCTTTTTTCTGAATAAAATGCTTTAATGAATTCGATGACGGAGCCTCTTCAGAATGTGACACTACTCTCTATGAATACTCTTGATATGAGAAAATTATCTTAAATTGCTACCAAATTATTAGGACAATTTTAATACTAATTTTTAATATTAAATTATTTGGTAAATCACAAAAATGATTAAGGCTTGGATAATTTGAAATCAAACTGGCACCATGCTTTGGATGGGCATTGTAGGGGTGTTATAACTTTTTCTATACGTAACTGACTCCTAAACCTAACATCCATTTTCGTAGACCAGAATATATTTTAGGCGGCTAATCACATCTAAACAAAAAAGATTTGTGGCTTCTCCTCTTATCCATATCTAGCGGTAGGTCCATGGATCTATACGTTATGATAATGTTTAAAAAGTTAGTTCCTTGACTTTCTTTGTTTATTGTAAATTTGGTTTTTCTTTTTATCTTTATTCCATATTTATTGTTCCCTTTTTATTTGAGAAAAATTAATTAGAACACTTTTATTGAAATAATTCTTAAAATGTTCTAGTATGTTAGTAACATTAGAAGAACTCTTTCTCACATAGAAATTTTTTAGGCATCGCTTCTCAAAATACCTTAGAATCCTATCCTTTGAGGTTTGTATTTACTTTTCGTAAAAATAAAATCATGCACGCAAAGCGAATGGTAATATGTTGATGCACACATTTTTATTTTTCCTTTAGAAATTTTATTTATTTATTATTTTATTTTTGAATAAGAGATAAATTTCTTATCATATTGAAAATTTCTATAAATATTTTAATTTACTGGTAATATTTAAAAAAAAAACTTATCACCTAGAGAAGCATCACTACTCGAAATATTTTTGTAACTTCATCATCAGATAAAGTTTTCTTTTCCCTCTTTTTTTATTATTTTTAACATTAGTTAAAATTTTTTATTATATAGCGAGAAAATTGTTTTATTGTATTGAAACTCCAATACGTCGGTAGTATTGAAAAAAATTTTCTCACTTAGA
Organism: Durio zibethinus; assembly: GCF_002303985.1. The sequence continues at coordinate 22,936,832 of NW_019168159.1, forward strand.
GATTTCATAGGTATGACTACTCGAAGTACCATTGAATCTCATAATTGGATAAAAATTTTCTTTCTTACATTTTTTATTATTTTTATTATTTTTCCTTTTTTTTCAAATTTTAAAAAAATTTATCAAAATTTTGAAATCACTTTTATCTTTATTATTATATTATTTTATAAGTTTTACTTTAAAATTTAACAAAATTATCACAAATTTTAATTATGTTTTTCATTATTTATTTTTATTTATCTTTTTATTTTTACTAATTGTTATTATAAAAACAAAAAATATTTATCCTAGCAAATTTTAAAAAAAAAATTACATGCACAAATATTAATAATAACAAAAAAAAATAATTCAAAAAAAAATAATTCAAAAAAAAATTTTTATAACTTGAATTGGACCGATCAATGCTGATCAACGCCATTCTGGATCAATTTAGCTGAACCGATAAGCAGTTAAAAGGGGGAACTAGGTCGTGAGTTGATTGCGTGGATCCTAGATCGACCTTCATGTGCGCACATGGATCTTAGACAAAACGTCATTTTGAGTCTTAGTATTCTATATAAAAACCAAATTTTTTGTTTGTTTTAGCTCATTTCTCCTTAGTTTCCAAAAAAAATTTTAGAATTATCTCGAACAAAACATAGAGTCAGCCAGTGGGTTTTTATAAAATGGCTTGGGGGAGTGGGTGGTGAGGTTACAGGGTATGGATAGGTGACTGCTAAGGCCATGGTGCATGGGTTTTAAGGGATTTGGGTGTGAGAGGCAATGGGTTACACAAGGGCACATGGATGGGTGGCCAATAGTGCCGTGCGCAGCACCCATTAGAACCAATCCTCCACCTTTTTTTTTCTTTTATGTTTTTTTTTCATTTTTTTTGTTTGTTTTTGTTTGTATTTTTCATTAATGTTTAATTTATTATTATTTATTGTATTATGATATAAATAATAAAATTAAAATTAAATAATGGGCCTGAGCCCCAAAAAAAAAAATAGGTTTTGGCTTATGAACTCATTAGAACCAAGAAATTTAAACCAAAACCTAGACAAATTTGGTGTCTACACTCGCAGTACTTGGATAGTAATTTCCATAAGGGGATATCAAAACTGCTCAAATCTTATGCCCTAAAGCATTTGAAGCTCCATCAAAAAACATTTTGCATGATTTTTTTTTATTGATTCACCATCTTCAATTTAGGAGATGGTCATTAAATCCTTATCAGGATAGTCAAACTTTATAGGCTCATATTCATCAGTTGAACATTTTGCAAGAAATTCAGCTATCACACTTCTTTTGATCACCTTTAATGCAACATATACAATATCGTATTTAGAAAGCATGACTTACCATTTTGCTAATCTTATTGACAATGATGGTTTTTCAAAGATATACTTAAAAAGGTCCAATATTTCTATTAGCAAAGTAGTATGATATGGCATATACTGCCTGAGCCTGTGGGTTGTCTACACTAATGCATAGCACATTTTTTTCAATTGGGAATACTTGGACTCATATTTGTCATAATGGTTTTGGGACCGTTAGACGTTTAGAATTTTGAAACCCAAAAAATTAAAAGGAGTCGCCACCAATCTTTTTTAAGGTGTGATTAGCCACCTAAAAGTTTATCTTTTAAAATAAACTATAAAAATGAGTTTAAAGTTTATAAAAAGACAAATTTTGATATACGAAACTCAGGTTTTGAATTCAAGGGTCGATTACATATGGGAAAGGTTTAGGACTCTCACAATGCCCAAAATTTGTACCAATTAATTATGTGCTATTTTTAGTGTTAGATGAATAGTTTCAATTTGAAATTTAATAATAATCCCTTTTTATTATTTTTGAAAAAAGAAAATTAATTTTATCAAAATTCTTTATTTAGGAGTATCGAAAAAATCTTTAAGTTAAAGAATTATCTTAAAATTCTTTAACATCTAGGCAAAACTTTAAAGATAACTCTTTTGACTGATATTTACCATAACATTCATTAAAAATGAAAATAACATTCCTTAGGGAAGATAATTGTTGGTGACTCTTTAACATCTAGGTAGAGTATCAAGAATTATTCCCTTTGAGATGTTATTTTTATTTTATTTCATATATTTAAATTACATTTTTTTATTTAAAGTTTTGTGTGGGAAAGTAAACGATGGTACTATCAAGTATCAAACAAAAAATTAAAGGCACAAATATACGAAATGAGTGCAAACAGTAACAAATAAACACATGTAAGTCGATAAGTGCTATGTATGAATAAGAAATGCAAATTTGAAATTGGATTCTTAAATATAATGAGACGATCTTGACTCACCAATATTTAAGTAGAGCTTAGGTGCGACTATTTATATTTAAGATCTTATTTATTATTATACCTTTTTTTATTAGTTTTAATCTCGTTGTTAAGGTGAATTAAGGACTTATAAACTGCACTTGCCATTCTTTTATCAATGTGTTTTCCAGCATAAATCTTAGATTTTCCACAATTAACAGTTTGTCCTGACCATTCATTGAACTTTTTCTAACAATCCATTATAAGTTCGCCTTGATTTGCAGAAGCTTGAGAAAATAAAATAAGATCATTAGTTGAGAAGAAGCCCTACCAAACTTAGAGAGAATAGGCTCATAACCATCCCTATGACTTGGAATTTAACATATTAAGACTGTTCCCCATCCCATAACTATTGGCTACTCTTCTCCAACATGATGAGTTTTGAGTTGCACTAGCTCGATGAAAGTGGCACCTGAAGCAACCAACGTGGCTTGTGGGAGAACAAATGCATTTGTCTTCTTGGATTCAAACACTACTGGTTTGGTCTCTATCACATTCATCTTTGCCTTCATCAATTTTTCTCCTTGATTTGAAGACTCTTTATTGGAAAAGGCCTAAGGAAATTGAAAATGACTTTGAAGAAGATAACAAGGAGAGAACTTACATAAAATTTTTTAGATTAAATTTGTGAATTTTTTTAAAAAAATGATTTAATAAAAACTTTAATAAAAAATTCAAAACAATATATTAATATAATTTAATGTAAAAGTCAATAATATGTAAAAAAAAATTATTAAAAATATTATTTATAACTTAAATTTAGTTGATACTTATTTAAAGATAAAAATTTTATCAATATTTTTACTAAAAATATTTATCTAAAATATATTTTTTAATTTTTTTAAAATTTTACATATTTAATCTATATAACGAGATCTTTTAATTTAATATTTTTTATTTTAATTTTAATTTAATTATTTTTAATTAAAAATTTCGTTAATTTCATCTAAAATTTTTTCAGATAACAAGTAGGTTGCAGCGAAGAAAGAGGAGATATAAGATAGAAAAAATGAGCAATGACATGGAAATAAAATTTGACATAGAAATTGGTTAAGTTTAAATATCTTTGTTTTGGAATAAAGTTTAAAACTACTCTAATCAAGAAATAATCAAGAAATTAAGATGAGGAAATACCTTGTTTCGGGAAAAACCTCATTTAGTTAATCACTTTCTTAAAAAAAAAAAAAATCTACTTGTGGACTTATTTTAGCTTATTGAGGAAGGATATTGATTATTTCGGGAAAAAAAATTCTATGTACTATTTTTAAAAAAGTGAGAATTTTTATTACTTGGATGTTAAATTTACTTTTAACTAAGTGAAATTTAATGATTTTAAATTAAATATAAAATAATTAAAAATAAAAAATAATTTTAAAAATTTTGAACCATAAATTTAATTAAAAATATATTTAATATTATTAGAAAGAGCAGTGAAAACTTCATCTAAGAAAAAACAGTGTAGAGCATTTTCCAAAGGAAAAATGTACATGAATGAATGATTGATCTGAATTATTAATTGATATTTAACCTTGAAACATCCACTCGATAAGACTCGACCCATTTTAACCCGGCCCGAACATAAAGCACTTCAAAATTACGATTGGAATTTGTACGGTGTGTCAAGGAAGAGGTGATATCCATGGGCCATTGAAGAAAGAGAGCCCTGGCCACTAATGAATTTCACTTGGTATTATACCCAGAGAAAACTGTAATCCAAGTGTTGGAAATTATCGGATAATGTTGATAACGGTCAGAGAAGCTTCTTCTTGGCCTCTAAGCTTCAACCTCTCGTCTTTCTCTTATCCCAAACCTTCTCCAACACTCAAAAACTATGTTTGCAGAGCCAGTTTAACTGTCCATAGAAAACCCAACTCCAACTCCCAATCATGGAACTGTGGCCTACTTTCTAACGGGTAACTTTTTCAGACACACTTTTGTTTGTTCTGTCATAAAAATAATTTTTTTACCCATTATTTTCCATTTTAGCCTCGTTGTCTCATTCAAAAAATGGTCTTTTTTGGCTTGAAATTTGCTTATGCGTTTTGTTTTATATTATTATATGCTTTATATTGTAGATTGATCTTTCTAGGGAGAGAAAAATGTTATTTTTGAGGGTAGAAGAAAGTTATTCATTGCGTTTTCAAGGACTAGAAGCTAAGGCAATATGACGAATTAGAATTTTGCAAAGAACTTTGAGAGCTTTGTATACCGTGTCGTTGACACCGTATATATAAACTCCACGTCTTTTAGAACTTAACCATTTGCTGTTATTATAATTGCTATTCTGTCTTCTGATTGGAATTCCTTCTCAGCCATAAAGGATCTGTTTTTGATCCCTTGGTTATCAATCCAGATGTCTCTTCCCGTCTAAATGGTTTTTGGGAAAGTTTCCTAGCCTTGTTAACACCTACATTTGAGAGTACCTCTGGTACAAGGAAGGAGAAATCTTCTTCAGCTCGAGGAGTGGCAGGTTTGTTTTTTAAACTTTTAAATTTTAGTTATCAAAGATTTGCATTCAACAAAATGATTTTATCCGTGGTGCTAGTTGACATGGATCCTTTGGACTTTGGCAGCTGCAATTGAGGATAGCTCCATTGACTTTGGGGACTTCTTCAAAGGCCCGTTACCAGGAAAATTCCTCAAGCTTTTAGCATTTTTAGGCTTATCACGTCTTGGAGTTTATATACCTCTAGGTGGAGTTAACCGAGAGGCTTTTGTTGGCAATTTGGATGAGAACAGTCTGCTGAGCACTTTGGATTCGTTCTCTGGAGGAGGCATTGGTAGACTGGGTATATGCTCCCTTGGTATTGTTCCTTTTATTAATGCACAAATTGTGTTTCAACTCCTTGCCCAAGTTTACCCTAAATTGCAAGATCTTCAGAAAAGAGAAGGAGAAGCAGGAAGAAAGAAAGTTCTTCAGTATACCAGATATGCTTCAGTTGGTTTTGCTATAGTACAGGTAAGGAACTTACGTCCTTGGTGACTAATAGGTTAGCTAACTAGATATAAAGTCTTTGTGTAGTTTCGACTTGATGTCTGCTTTATGTAACATGATCAAAAAGGTTGTGACGGTAATAAGTTCACATTGCTTGTTGCTAAATTATTAGTATTATTTGAAAATTTAAATAGATATTAATAAGAAAATTTAGCTATGAATTCCTGTTAACAGCAAGACCTTTATTAATCGTGGAGGTGTTCCTGGTTTTGTCTATGACAATGAATTTTGTGCAGACTACATCTGATTGTTAGATGTATTTCATGCATTTGAATGCATCACAAATATGTCCAGAACACTATTACTAACATGCACCTTTTCCTAAAAGTTAGATCTGTATCATTGTTTCACGTCTAAAAGGTCCTGCTTTCTACCTTTTCCTTTCCACTCCATCTTATATGCTTATGCTGATGACCATTGCTAAATAGCATTTCTCCTTTATTATTGTGTTACATGGCAGGCAATTGGCCAGGTACTTTACCTTCGTCCATATGTCAATGACTTTAGCACACAGTGGGTTCTCTCCTCTGTCACTCTATTGACGCTTGGTGCTGTACTTACAACATATATTGGGGAACGAATTTCTGATCTAAAACTTGGAAATGGCACATCTCTTCTAATATTTACGAATATTCTGTCCTACTTGCCAGCATCTTTTGGAAGGACAGTTGCACAGGCATATGAGGATGGTAACTACATTGGACTTCTTACCATCATTATCTCATTCTTCCTACTGGTCCTTGGCATTGTCTATGTTCAGGTAACCCTACTTATTTTGTTTAATAGAAGCTCCAATACTAACGGGAAAGATATCTTAATAATTGTCTCAACAAAGGATTTCAGGAAGCAGAGAGGAAGATTCCAATCAACTATGCCTCAAGATACACCAGCAGAAGTGGAGGGCATCAAAAATCTGCTTACCTACCTTTTAAGGTTTGCGTTCCCAATGGTTCTTTAAAAGGTTCTAATGCTGTGATGGGCTTGATGCTAATAGTTTTGGTGTCATTGAGGTGTAATGAAATTAGAGTGGACTCTTTGTTTGCATGAAAACTCAATGGAGAAACATATCATTGACACTGACTGTTGACATATAAAATGGGTTAAAATTCTATATTATTTGTGCCTTGACTAATTCTTAAGGTTGATATTCTTTCATTGAGGCATGCTCTCCAACATCATTCACTTTTGTAGGTAACTGAAGTACACGGATAAATGGATTTTGCTTATGGTTTGTGATAATGATGATAATGTTGTACTCTATTATGTTGATCATGTCTTAGTCAATGATTTTTAGGAAATCAAATTGATCACAAAGATGAGCTTGAAGACATTTAATGCATTTCCCTAGGTGCATCTTATATGCAAAGATCACGTGATTACCATTCCTTTCTTGTGACTATGCTTGCAAGTTGTTGAACCATGACACCTGTAGTATTTGGAACTAGGTGATGCCATTTCAGTAGAGAAATATGGTAGAAAATGGTAGATTTAATATTATTTATAGTCTGATCGAATTGTGAATTGGAACCTTTGGAATCTCATATCAAAAGAAAGAACCTCTGAAGTTATTGAATCTATCGAAAGAAACAATGACATTCTCAAGTGGAGAAATGGTGGGATTTCCTGTTAGATGCCTCCATGCTGCAACTACTAATCAAGGAACTAGGCAACCTATGGGAGGAAAAGCCTAAATGTTAAAAGAATCTTTTGGGAGATTGAATGTGAACATAGGATGAATTTTTTGAACTTAGAACTTAGTGTTCTGGCCTATACTTTCAAGCTGAGATGATTTTCAACTCCTTGTCAGCTTCTGTGCACAATGTTGGATGAGATTGGATTTTAGACAACTAAAGACAAGCATGGTTGAGATGAGTATTTTATTTTTATAGATGCACATATAAGAATATACATATTTATAAGATTAAGAATGATTTCAAAAAGGAAAAAGTGGGAGTTGGACCAAAAGGTCAAATTGAGGGAAACATGTTTAAGGTGCATTGGACTTGTCAAAAACTAGAACCGCAAAGTTCCCATTAGAAGATGTGATTTAATTAGGATATCCATATCAAGAGAAGAAGAGGAAGACCAAGGAGGACACAGATGGAAACTGAAAAAAATTAACACTCAAGTACTGAGCTTATTGAGAACATGTCTTGAATAGAGCACATCGGCAAAATAGGATCCATAAAGCTGAACACCCATAGAATGAAAAGGCTTATTATTTTTGTTATTGTTCTTTTTGTTGCTTGTTAGTTTCTGTAGAAAGGAAGACTTTCTCCATCTCTTTACCACTGTTATTTCTCAAAAAGTTGTGCATTTTTTTCCTGTGAAAATTTCTCTCTCTTTTTTTTTTGTTTCTTCCCCTATGCTTTCTATATGGAAAATTTTACCTTTAGCTGCTGATAAATGCATTCTGAATTCTTTGTGTTTATTCAAATCTTGCTAGCTTATCTTTCCATCGTCTGTTGCTGACACTTTAACTTGTTTAGATTTTATTTGCTAATTTCATAGTGTTTGATAGAAGATTTATATTTATTTAATTGAGATGGAAGTTTCTGACAGTGTGATGGTATTTTTGATCATGCAAACTTTCAATGCACTTCGCTGCTACCACATTCTTGCTTTAGCTTCATCCTAACACCAACCTCTCTCTCTGGGTGTTGTACGTGCAGCTACCCTACCTTCAACATGTAGTGTCTTGTCTTTGTATTAATTCAATTGTTTTGGCCAAACAGGTAAACAGTTCTGGAGTGATGCCAATTATATTTTCTACATCATCCTTAGCTCTTCCTGGTACTTTAGCACGATTTACCGGCATATCTGTGCTAAAGAAGGCTGCTGTTGCTTTGAATCCTGGAGGTAAAATTAATGATTTTGAGTGTTAGAAGTTCTCAAAGGATGAAAATTTATACTGGATTGATATAAGATATTTCTTGGCTCTATAATCCATTTGGTTTTCTGCTGTAAAAGTTGCCGGTTAACGAATCTTTTCCCATTGACACATGCTGTGATAAATCATAAATTTAAGGGTTCAAATCTTGTCATGTTTCTTTCAAAGCTTTAAATAAATGCTTGAGCTGGTGGATTCTTTATTGCAATGGCAGGACAATAATTCTTTTTCCTTTTTCTTGCTTTGCTACAGTGATTAAATCCTATTTTCATCGGACATAGGTAGATGATATGAATTGCCTGTCATAACTTCTGTAATTTTCTTGCCAAAAGAAGGGGGAAAGGAAAATAAATAAACCCTCTCTAATCGTCATTGGTGTAATCCCAAGAATGGACTAAAGAATATGCTATTATTTGAGACATTGGCAGTTGAAGTTCTCATCTTTCTACATGAATAATTGGAAGTTCTAAATGTTTGTAGGTTCTCTCTACCTTCCTACGAATATCTTGTTGATAGCCTTTTTCAATTACTACTATACTTTCCTACAACTGGACCCTGATGATGTTAGCGAACAACTGAAACGGCAAGGTGCTTCAATTCCACTGGTCCGACCTGGTAAAAGTACAGCAGCATTTCTGAAGACGGTAATTCTCTTTTCTCAAGCAAAATGTCATTAGAGGCTTATTGTGCTAGCTTGATTTTGATCAGGTGATATATGTTGCTGTTTGTCTTCAACTACATATTTTGTGTGTCGTTGTTCATATTATGGTCTGAGATATTCATTTTAAAGTTTTAACACTTATTGTTCTCTAATTCTAGAGATAAAAAATAGGAAAGAAAACAAAGAAATGCATCATAACTTGAAATGCTGGTTCCTGAAATACTATTTCAATCCACACCATCTCTTCATGTAGGTAATAGATATATTTATCTTCCACTCCTTTTACTTAAATCTTTTTTTTTATTTAGATAATGTATCTAAAAGGGATTATAGCTGAATTTAACTGTATTTCTAACTTAAACCTCCATTCCTATTTTTTGATGGACTCATGTTTGCGTCTATGATTGGAATATAGGTTCTTAGTCGGATATCAGTTTTGGGTTCAGTATTTTTAGCAATCTTGGCTGCTGGTCCTGCCGTGATTGAGCAAACCACACACTTGACCGTATTCCGAGGATTTGCAGGCACTTCTGTTCTTATTCTTGTGGGATGTGCAACTGATACTGCAAGAAAAGTTCAAGCAGAGATAATATCTCAAAAATACAACATAGAGTTTTATGACTTAGACAGGTATGGCCCCTAAATGAGGTAGCAAATTGAAGACTGGAAGAGGATGAGAAGACCATTTTGCAATCATTAATTCCGTATATGATAGTTTCTCTAACAGGTCTGACAGTAATGCTTGTAATGAACATCATATCCTTCAAAGGTTCCATCCAAGCATAAAATCAAACTTAGGAGTCAGAATTTCTCTTGTAAAAAATATGCTCCTCCGCGGCCACAATTATTCTTTCAATATCTTAAAAGGTGATTGGAAACTTGTATTGTGCTTATTTATTAATTTCTTGTTTAATACGTAACTAGCCATACCTAGGAGACAATGCACACCTAGTGGATTACAGCATGATTTGGGGAAACAAAAGATGGAAGCTGAGAATTTTACTCGGGAAATGCAAAGCGTGAGAAATGATGATAAACTGTCAACTTTGAAACTCGGGCTAATAAGTAGATGCGTGCAAAACCAAATTGAGATGGTTAAAGCTAGTGTAAATAAGTTTTGCTTGAAAAAGGGATGTATCGGGCAAAATTTAAATAATTAATCCAGAAAAAAAGATATATCGAATAAAACTCAAAAACCTGGCTCTTTAAAAAAAAAAAGTTTTCTTATAATGTTTGTCATTAATTGCATAAACAAATGCTCTGCTGTGTCATGGCTAAATTTCTGGCTACAATATGTTCAGAAGATTTACTTAGCTGACCTCGGAGGAGCGTTATCCACTTCAAAATGACCGCAAAGAAATTAAATTTAAGAAAGATGGACTCGAAACTCAGGCCAATTTTCTTGCCGAAGGCATTCCTAACTGACGCATTTTATGAGTAAATGTTACCAAGTTTTACAGGAAAATCAGAATGATAAGACCCCAAGGCTCGTGGGGATAAATTTTAATATCTCAGTATTTTCTAAGGCTCGTGGATTAGACTCAGCTTGCATCTGATGAAACCCTACATATCCGACAACAAATAAAATACAGGTAGTGCACAACACAACCTTCTCCAGTACGACCACACTAATACCCCCGCCTTGTCTTTCCACGACATGCACTTCTTGTCCAACACCGGATTGGTAAGGTTTCCACCAATAGGGAAAAGATGTTCAATATCTGGGATTCCAGATCCTACCTAGAAGGTGTTTCTGACCTGCTATTGTACTGAAAATGTCTGACCCCATGTAGAGAAGCTCAGTCAATATACACTCTTTTCAAAAATCATAATGCAAACAATCAGTAATCATCAGGATCTGCAGAAAAGTCAGGTTCGTCTGGTTTTTGTAATTTTGGCATCTCAACATCTTTGATCTTTTGAGCTCCTCTCCTAGTATTTGCTGCAAACATTGATGCCAATATCGTGACTCCAAGGTTCAGCTTGGCCTGAGAAGGATTGGAGCCAGCAGTGAAAATTTTCTGTTCCTCCTGCCCGGTCTCGTCATCCTCTTTCTCGTTCAAAGCTAATGATTCTGTCATGGTCATATTGTATTCCATCATTCTCCTTTTGTACCGATGCCAAGCAGCCTGTATGAAGCAGGCTGCCCATGTCCTCCAATGATGGGAGTAAAACCGGAAGGTGTGCTGTAGTTTCTTGCTATGAAGTCGTCTAAATTGATTGGCCACAAACTTGAGATCTTCAGCATGTAGTGCAAATGCTTCAACCTCAACTAAAGCTCTGACTGTTCTAGTTGAAGAGGGCAGGTTCATGGTGGATTTTGGTAGCAAAGCCCATGCAAGAAGTTCCTCTCCACAAAAATCTCCAGGTCTCAGTACAATTGAGTTGAAGAAACCAGTTCGACCACCATTAGTTGTAGAACTATCTAATCTACCTCTAACAATGAAGAGCATCTCTGTCACAGGGTCACCCTCACGAACAAGATAGGTACCTTCAGTGCTCAAGGATGATACTAGACGCTCGCATATTGCATCAAGCAGCTGATCATCCATTTGGGAGAAGAAAGGGACCTGCAAATGAGAAACTTTAACGAAACCAATTATGATTAAATATAAAGAAATACTATATGGAAGATTGCAAATCCACGCTTAGGTCTAAACATATTAACATTTTGGGGTCAGATCTAATCTAAATGTGTGCAGCATCATTGTTGAGGCTGACATATTGATGTCGTTTAATGGAAGATTCATAATGGAACACAGACACCACTAAAAGGTAGATGCGAATGTATGGATTCTTATTCCAACTAAGAGACAGGTTCTAAGGGAAGAACATATAGCTGCTGAGGCAGTTAACCTAGATCTTAACTAGATGAAGGCACTGCAAGAAGGAAACTCATGCTAAAACAGAAGACACCAATTTCTAAGTAGATAATTATATGACTCTTAAAACTCAATGGGGAAAATCTTCCATCAAGACTGTTATTCGGTAGAAACATCTATAACCTAAGCAAACAGCGGTCGTTCAAAACATAGAAGGAAATTGATATGGGAAAGCTGCATACACGTCGAACAAGGTCCAAGCATAAGTGGCGCTGAATATCACGACGAAGATCAGCAGGTAAGCAACGCAAGATGGCTTCTTCATTAACTCCTCGAGTTGCAACCCATTTATACTGAACAAAACGTCTAACACGATGTTTTAAGTCTTCAGGAAGTTGGCGATGACTCATCCACTCCTCAGTGTCCCTTCGCTTAAGTCTCCATTCCTCGAGTCTCACTGTGAGGGATTGCAAATAAGTCTGTATCACATAAAAAAATGTAAACTATCAGAATGTGCAAGTAACATGCAAAAATAATTGTTTCAAATGAGGATGAATAATCAGTTTAAAATTAATTTGAAGATTGAAGCATAATGCAGAATTTTTACAACTACAAGAACTAGATAAGAATGAATCCTACTTCCCATTTCACTGCTTGCCTATTTTGGGAAGAGAGATAAAGGAGATCTCAACTGCTAAAAATAGACAACTCAAGAAAGATAGTACCATAAGTTTTGACAGATAAAACTACTCATACACATTCTACTGGAGGGATACAAACACAAAAATCCTTTCATGAACACAGAATCAAGATGATGGACAATATACATCACAACTTCATTTGAGTTACTAAAAATAGAATGTGAATTTGATTTAAGGCAAAAGTCAAGGATGCAAACTTTCTGATACCTGCATGTTGCCAATCAAATGGGCAAATAGAACAAGACCCAAGATGGAAATAAGTATAGCAAATAGTGTCTCCCCAATGAATGTGCTTGTTGACAAATTCTGGCCATAGGAACTGAGATGATAAGAAAACAAAAGGCACGTATCAACATCAGTAAACACAAGAATCTCATTGAATGACATCTATATTCTTTAAGTATTAGATCAGATAAACTAGTCCTTTCTGCAAAGCAATTTCCTGTGTACGATATGGGAAAAAAAGGTGCAAATGCTCTACAAACCTTCATGATATAGGTATTACAAAACCATTGACAAAAGATGTTACAATGGATTTCCAGTCATCATTAGTTTAATTTTGAAAATAGCAAGCTGGAATGTTTGATCCTACTGTATGCCTGTCTACTACTTCCTAGGGGCACATAAAAATGCAACCCATCTATTTTGAATGCCATCCTTCCAAACAAGCTTAGAGAATCATAAAATTGACCAGCAGACATCTGATCTTCATTCATTTCAGATGCATGTCTAAAGGAAACAATTTTCTTCTATTAATCACTATTGTGGTGAAGGTTTACATCTTTCCATCTAATGTTTCAGGAACATTATCTCATTGAACACAACTGAAACACTTAACATATTAAGTTGTAGCAATGAGGTACAATTTTGTCTCATACTAACTTCTCCGAGAACCTACAATAGAATATGACCAGTTAGATGATAAAAGTGGAGTACTACAACATCACAGGCAAGATATCAGGTGCATCACTGAAGTTGTCACAATTTCTAGATGTGCTGCAAATGCCTTTAAGATCAAGTAGGTTCCCTTCTAAAACCAGAAGCATATTGCATTATGCCTCCTGCCTGAACATGCTCACCACGGTTCTGTGAGCCTTCACAAATACTTATTAACTGGCTGCTCTCATTGGCTTTTGGTTCTTTTCTTTACATAAACTGTTCAAAATTTTGGTACCAAAACCGGAAAGGGAACAAAGGAGGAAGTTGTGGAAGGAGGGGGAAAATTTTTTCATGGAACTTATCTCCATATCTTTCCATCAAAATTCAGCTACAATCTCAAATTATTACATATCTTCAACCATATATCATATATAGAGTCCAATATATATGCCTCATACTTGGCAGTGATGCAAGATCATAGACTAAAGAGAGAGACAGAGAGGTCTCAGGGGAGAATGCTGGAATGAATAACTTGTGCTTAGCAAGGTATTTCCAAGCTCAAATTCACAAATGAACCATCACATTTTCCTTATGGCCATGCAACATAATTCACGAGCATTAAGTAGATAATGTAACACAATAATTTCAAAATATAGCATCAATTATTTTTTAACTACCGTGTATGGAAAAATCTGGCCAAAAAAAAAGTCATGTATGGAAAAGTTTAATTTAATTAAAGATACTTTCTCCAGGGCTTTAGGACATCTGGAGCACAAGGAAGACCTCTGATGGCACCTTGTCAAATGACAGAGACCTTTCTTTGAGTTGTTATTATGGGCAAAATTATCGGACCAACAACTCATACGTATCTCATGAAATAGTTTCAGAATGGAAGGAATTACAATTTTCCCTTACATCATCACTTTATTTCTAAATATAACTCCATTTTTAAAAGGAAAAACAGGAAAACCCCAATAAAGTTCTGATGTTAACAAATAAATGAACTTGCAATTCTACATGGTTGAATTTCCATACAAATGCAACCACCATGCAGCAATTGCATAATTATTATTATCATAGAACTCATTTGATTGCATATAAAGTATATCTGAACAAGACTCTCACTAAATTGCCAGAGTATCAAACACAATGTGGTTAGTGAAATCTCATACAGCTACTATATGGGAACCTAAACTATTATTTGTTAGTGAAATAAAAAAATCTACTAATTGAACAGTTTGGTTGCACTCATCAGCCACCAGGAGATTACCCAAAAAAAATGCATCAGTATATTCTATGAATAAAGACAACACTTATAAGATTGCAATATATGATTATTTTTATCCATGAAGTTTAATAAAATCGTACCTAAGTTGCTGTAAGCCCCACCATAAGCAGTAGAAATACTTCTCAAGAAAGCTCGTGGAGACAACATTCTTTGTTACTGCACTTTCAAATATGCCATATTGGAAATCAATAACATTTCCGGGATCACAGTTCTTGAACACATCAGTGCCATTTGTCCACATCTCGCGATCATTATGGCCAAAAGTGTCACAATCTAAATAGTGTAGATTACATCTGAGAGGAGCAAATTCCTTTTTGCAATTTTTCTTCCAGCATGAAGTGTACCTGTCAACAGAGAGCAGATACCATGCTGCCCCTACGACCTACATGAATAGGCATCTTTTTGTGTAAAAACTAGCAAAAGGAGTGAGGAAAATTTTGTATTGAATAAAAATACCCAGCTAGTCATTGTCAAAGAGAGCAAAATACACATGAAAACACAAAAGCAGAGAAAAGGGCTAATCAAAAGGTAATAAGATAACATACATGGCTAGCTAGCATGAATAAGAGAAGATTGTAGGCAGCACCCGCCCATGCTGTCTTTGTGACCACACCATTTGCTTTAATAATTTGTGAACTTAATGGAAAAATCAAATACAATCTGGGAATGTACTGAAACAGAACAATTAATGCAAGGGCATTGTTGTTATGATCAGTTCGAGGACTTCTTGTTGCCGGGATGATAAACCAGATAACTATCTGCAAAAAATAATTAAATAAACTGCACTTTCATCTTTCTCATCTTTAGTACCTGATGCATTAAACAGGAAATCACACATCCACTTTGTCAATCATTTTATCCAAGGATTGGGATGTAGGCTACCAATGTACTTTCAAGTCTTTTAGCACGGTACATAGCATGGAGTCTGCCCAGAATTATTGCAACAATTACAAAAAAGGAAAACGAAACAAGAAAATAACACTAGAAGACCACAACTATAATAGTGATTCAATTTTATCAAGATAGGGAAATACATGGAATTAACCATGACACCAGAATCCAAGGCTAAAGCACTCTACTTCAAGATATCCTTGAATGGCAAAGGGTTAATTACTGTATATAAATGTGAAAAGGGAGACAACTAATCTTCTGTACAAATGTAAAATGCGCTCAAACTCCAAATAAGAAACAAAGAGAAGTGAGTCATGTACAATGAAACATTTTATGCCTCATATCTGTTAATTAAGGAAACCAAAATCCTTTTGATCTACAATGGATGATTACATAACCTCTTCTAAATTGTACACTTATGAAAAATGAGTAAAAAATATCTGTAATAGTTCAAAAAGATGTCATAAGGCCCACAAGTCCTGTTTTGATTGATTAGGGAAAACACAGAACCACAATTAACGTCCAAGCCACAGCACTTCAAATTAACTTCCGTGGAAATATAAGTTATTTACAATCTATTTTACTAAATTTGCAGTTGAGTCCATGTGACAGAACAATGCAAAACAAAGAAGGCAAATAATATTCCTTTTTTATCTTTTTATAATTAAAGTAGGCCTTCAGTAGAAAATTTGCGTTTTAGAACAGATACCTGAGGAAGAGGCAGTGTTGCAATGAGATCAATGAAGAAGTCAGATCTAAGATACTTCCATGCAATCTTCTTAGGGTCCATTACAAGTTCACCCCTCCCAAACACTCTAGTTGTTGAGTTTGCAGCAATATAACCTGTTCTAAATTTTATAATTATGTGCAACAAATAAAAAATATCAGCAATGTTTCGAAAACATGTAACAACAATTCGCAAGCTTGTGTCTGTCTTTACACACGAGGAGGTTGCATCCCCTCCAATGGCAGGCAAATAAAAATACAATGGGTCAACGAAAAGTGCCACCAAGCATGAAATAATGAAAACCCGGTTCCATTGTAACACAACCTCACTGCCAGGATCAAGAATTCTCCTGTACCATGGTGCATTGCCCTGTGGAAAAACCTTTGACCTTCCAACTTTTCCCGTTTCAGGAAGTCTATTTCTTCCTCCAACCATCACATTCTCCGGTTTCAGCACTGAAGAAAATGAAATCTTGTACCCAGAAGATGACGTTTCAAGGAATAAAGGGTCGTTCTTTCCCCATGGTGCTTCTTTCTGTTGTTTACCATCAGAATAAAACCTAGAAATAAACAAGTTCACCAAAGAACTCCAATTGTTCAATATGGAAGTATTTCATAAAACTCTTTACCGAAAGTAGAAATTATTTCCGCATACAAAAGAAAATTTTCATGATTCTAGGACTAGGATTAGTTCATTTTTTTTTTTTTTGGCAAACCTAAAATTCAGTTTGACAAAATCTTTCTTATGAGTGGTTACTGAATTAACCCTTTGGCACTATGTTTAATTTCGAAAATATAGCTACATCATCTAGAATCCTCATTCATAGATAAGGGGCACTTCCAAATTTTCCAATTTAATCAGCAAATCCGTTCAAAGAGAGAAATCCCTTTAACTTACTTTTTTTAATAGAATTTATGTTTCATTATGATCTAGTTCCAAGACAATTAAAACCCAAAGAGATTAACTCCACTTGGGTAAAAAGTTCACTTTTACCAGCAAAAAGATAATAAGAAATGTAAAAGTTCCATCACCACTCCACTGAACACAGCCAAAACATTATGCAAGAACATTCCTGATTTAATCTCCTCCAATCGCCCCCAAGTAAGAAAAGCATTACCCAATTCATCCATATTAGTTCACAAAGCTCCTAATTATCATGTGGCAAAAAAAAAAAAAAAAAGCTCCGAATTATCACTAAAATTCCATCTTTCTTTAGTCCCTAATGGAAAATCTAAAACTTGGCAGAACTTTCCCAGCTACCACACAGCATCTTTTAACAATAGAAAAACTACCCAGAAAAGAAAATTTAAATGAGAAAAAAGCTACTAACAAAAAGTAAGCATGAGAAAAATTAGCAAACTACTAACCTTACAAGCCTGTCCTTCAACTCCATTACTAGTAAGAAGCAGATGAAGCAGCAGCTTTAAATCCGGTCTCCAAAATCCTAATATTTCAACTCTCTTCCTTGAATGTGAGGTTGTTGAAACTGCAAGAAAAAGTGGGCTAATGGATCACCGAGAAAACTATAGATTAGTAAATTTTATTCCTGTGTTTCATGGGATGACAAATTGGCAAAGTGAGGAGTTATTGTTTTTAGTTAGTTTTATAACATCTTTGCTTCCTCTTTAATATTTTGTGGTTGGATTTTGGACCCGGCTGGACAGGGAGAAGAACAGGTGAATAAAAGGTGACTAGAAAGCAGCCCAGCGTGAAAGCAAAGTCAAGGATTAACCGTTTTACGGCACGTCTGAATTGCATAATGCGGAATAGCTATTCTTGAGAATAGAATTTAAAAAAAAAAAAAAAAAAGTAATAATTTTTTTATAATTTGGTTCATAGAATAGAATAAAAATACAGTATTATAAAAATATTTGATTAACTAAAAGTGTGAAAAAGAATATAATATAAATAGTATAAAAATATCATTTTACCTTTTTAGTTTTTATTAAATATTAATATTCAAATCTCTAATATGTTATTAAAAATTTTTCAAGTATAATTTTTATTTTTTCAATTTTTCCTCGTTTTCTTAATTTGTCCCTCCCTACCATCAGTGAGATACTTTCGTCGTCGGAGTTGCTTTTCGACCTAAGATCAACAAATTTCAGTTGTTAGACTTTTGGATTTAGGCTATCTGCCACCAGACCGATGGTGGTGTACTAGATTAGGGCTGCCTTCACCAGATCGGTGCTATCTGGTTGTGGTTACTAGTCGCCATATTAACGCTATCAGTCGTCGATCCCGATGATTGATATTTGGTTAGTGCTTCGCCGGTGGAAATAGAGTCATCAAAGTTTTTTTTTTTTTTGCCGAAAAATAGAAGAGAGAGAATAAAAAATAAAAATGATAATACGAAAGGACTAAAATTACAAAATTTTTATATGATAAAATGATCATGTACAGTTTTTTTTTAATTTTTTATTTTTGATCCACGGAAATAGCTATTATCATGGGAAAAGAGACTATTCCCCCTCGGGAGAAATTAGAGTTGAATGGCTATTCATCAGAATGGTTATTCTCTCAACCAAACCATGGCACTAACATTGAGTGTTGAGCATAAAATAGTAGGTAATGACATAGTCATTCCACAGACCAAACATCCTGTAAGCATAATGGTTGCATTATTATATGAACAGAAAACTTTTTTCTTCTGCCTAAATTTTAGCAAAATTTTCTATGCTTGTGGTTGAAATAAGACTGTTGCAATAATCTATCTCTAATTTTACAAGGAATTGATTTTTTTTTTTTTTTAACCAAAAAAATATGTAATTGGTCTTCTGCATTTTTTTTCTTCCTTTTCTCCTTGTTGAATTCAACAATGAATGAACATTTGTTAACACCTAATGGTCATTGATCATAGATAAATATAACAAACAATAAAAAATAATTAAATAAGTATTTGATTCAATAATAAATATATGAATTTTTTAAAAAAAATTTAATTTTAAATTCAGCAAAAATTAAAATATATATAACATATTCATAAAATAAACTATCGAACAGTTTTTATTACATAAGAAGGAAATTGTAGGTATATCTTGCATTACAAACTATTTTTTTTGCAATAAACCAAATATATTATAATTGGCTGCTGCTACACTTATGTATTATAAATTCTTACTTGAGTTACTAAACTTCAATTTTTTTTAATTGAAGCAACCAACTATGCCTTATGTATTTTAATGTGGTTAACTTCATAGGAAATGACAGAAGCGTTTGAAAAATAATTAATATGACACCCATACATAGGATATCCAAATCAGCCAACTACCATGAAACTTTGAATAGTCAACTATTTTAGTGTCCAAATTAAACTCGTACACTTTAATTTTGCAACACCTCCTAACTTTAATTATTTTTTATTGTACATATGCGTTTTTTCTTATTTGAATTATTTAAAAAAAAAAAAAGGGAAATGATAAAAATATAAATCATTGAAAAGAAAAAAAAATTACCGATCTAAATCATTGAAAAGAATAAATAGAAAAAAAATTTTGAGAAATGAGGACTCAAGTTGATAAAGTCGTAAGCGGTTTTATTTTAATTTGAGCTTTACTAGCTAGACTTAGCTTCGGCCCACGTTGATCTAAACTTCATAATGATGTGTAAATATTATTAATAAACTTATAATATGAATATATTGGAATATTTTAGTTACAAAAATATTTTTAATGAGATTTATTTATTTGTCGGTTATTTAATAATATTTGATCGATTCGATTATTTGTTAAATGAAAATCGATTAAGTCGGTTATTGATTTTTTCAAATCGAATTGACCATTTACTCACCCCTATGCGATAAACTTCAAGGATACAATAAAGCCACTAAAGAAATCAATCCATCGAGCATTCATCGACCTATTACAAGATAATCAAATTTCTATAAAAATTTTCTATAATAAAACTTTATAAAAGAAATCTAGAATTTATTTGAAGAAGAAAAAAGTGTTTTGCAAATTTTTTATGTATTTTAAAAAAAATAAAAAAAAGCTTATATAATTACTTAAATGTCTTTTCTTTCTACAGACATAATTGTTTATTTTGAATAAACAAAAACTATCTACATTGAATAGACAGAAACTATCTATTTTTTAATAATCAAAATTATCTATTTGAATAGACTTTTCTTTTTGTTTTATACAAATTTAACTGTTTGTTTTTATCTGTCTATTTTAAACAAATTTAATTAATCAAACACTTAATTAAAAATTAAACTAAATAAAATAATATTTTATTTACTACACGTTGAATGTCAAATGATATTAATTAAATATTAATATATATATTAATCATTTAATTCATATAAGACCAACCACACTAGAAAACTCAAGCCCATGGTCCATCTTTGCTTTTTCAATGTGGGATTTAAATGATTGTCTTATCTTTTCCTTTTTTAATATAGGATTATTTTTCATATCTTAT
This sequence comes from Durio zibethinus, assembly GCF_002303985.1. The sequence continues at coordinate 22,957,431 of NW_019168159.1, forward strand.
TTTGAAAATCTCTAACAATCTTTCACAATTTTTAAAATAATCCAGATTTATAATGATCTTGGAAATCAATTACATAAATGAAAGTATCCTCAAATTAAAACATTCACTTAATGAAAAGACTATGCTTTGAACTAGCTACTCCATTTGGTTAATCGAACTTCTCTCACACAACAATTTCAACACTCAATGAATGCTCGGTATTTGGTGACACTTTTTTGGTTAAATGTTTACATTCTCTTTTCATGAATGTTGTTAGAGCCAAGCTCTTAAATTCCTAGAAGTGGTCACACTTTACACTCACATAAGTAGCTCCCAACAAATGTATTCTCATAACTATAGCATTCTAACATATTTATATTATGAGTTTATTAAATGTATATTACTCATCTTTCCTTATTTCATTACTCTTTTAACACAATCCATTATTTCATAATCTATAATTGATTATTTTCTTCAAATACCTAAGTACTCTTTTAACTGCTTGCTAATGCAAGTTACTTAGATTACTTATGTACCTACTTAACTTTCCAACATTAAATGCTATTTTTAGCCTAGCACAAGTCATTGCATATATTAGGTAATCAATTACTCTTGCATACTGTAACTAACCAATTGTCCTACCAGTATTAGATGCTAATTTTACTTGAGAATCCATAAGTGTAGATGCTTAAATACAATAAAAAAATTTAAGTAAATTTTCAATGTAATGTAATTGTGACAAGATTATGCCACTATCATTTTGAATTATTCTAATTCTAAGAATAACATCCACTATACTCATATATTTCATTGAAAAATTATTTGATAAAAATTTTTTTGTTTCCTTAACTTGTTCTAAATCAATACCAAATATTAGCATATCATCCATATACAAGCAAATTGTGACTTCTTTACCATTTTCAAAATTTCTATATATGCACTTATCAAACTCATTAATTTTAAAGCCATTGGTAAGAATGACTTCACCAAATTTTTTGTGCCATTATTTTAGTGCTTGCTTGAATCCAAACAAGGTTTTATAGCTTACAAACCTTATGCTCTTGACTTGGAATGATAAATCTTTCTAGTTGTTCCATTTATACTTCATATTCTAATTCATCATTTAAAAATGCCATCTTTACATCCATTTGATGTGCAACCAAATTGTAAATAGAGGCAAGTGAAATTAGAAGCCTAATTGTAGCAATTCTAACTACTAGAGCATAAGTATGAAAGTAGTTAATCCTTTGTTTTTGTGTAAAGCCCTTGGCAACCAACTTCACTTTAAATTTATCTATGGTTTCATCCATTTTATTTTCCTTTTGAAAATCCATTTACAAGCTATTAGATTGGAACTTGGTGGAAGGTTAACCAAAATCTAAGTGTTATTTCCTATTATTAAGTCTATTTCGTCATTTATTGCTTCTTTCTAAAAAATAGAATCTTGAAACCTCATTATCTCTTCATATATAATAGGATTAGACTCCACATTAAAACAATAAGGAATTTTATTATTTATGCTTTCACCAGTCCCTTTCATAAGAAATATAAAAAAATATGGTCCAAAATCTTTTACTTTTTTAACCATTTTGCTTGTCCTTATTTCTTCGCAAGGTTCATCACTAATTTCAATATGTTGTAATGAATTTGGAATTTCTTTTTCACTTGTAGGATGAATTGATTATGGTGATTGTAGGTGTCTTAAAACAGATTTCAATATATTTTCATTAAAAATTACATCTCTTGATTCAATAATAATGTTAACTGAAATTGAATCATTAGGTTCAATTATCATGAACTTATATGCTTTACTATTTTGTGCATATCCTTTAAATATGCATTATATTCCTTTTTCACTCAACTTTTTTCTTTTAGGTTTTGAAAATTTAACTACAACTCTACATCTCCAAACCTTTAAATAATAAATATTTGGTTTTCTTTTCTTTCTTTGCTCATATAAGGTTATTTTTGTTTCTTTGTTACCAAATCTATTTAGTATATAACAAGCTATTAATAAAGCTTTGCACCAAAATCTTTGTCCAAGACTAGAATATGATTTGTTCTTCCCTTTAGGTACACAGCCTATTGTGGTGTATAAAGAGCTATCACTTGGTAGATTATAATTTAAAGTAACTTGACTATAATACTCTTAACCATTGCCCGACCTCAAGCATTTAATAAAGGATTCATATTGAAATTCAATTTCAAATTTCTAAATTTAAACTTAACAAGTACTTTATTTTTAGAATGTAACAAATAAACATAATAATATCTAAAACAATCTTTTATGAATGTCACAATATATTTATTTTTAGATAATGTAGGAGTATTATGTATATTACAAACATCACTGTGAATTAGCTAAGTAACTTTATATTTCTTTTAACCTTAAGAAAAAAATTGTTGATAACCTTAGTTAACATGCATGTATTACATTTATTAATATCTTAACTAAATTCAAGAGCTAATAGAAGCTTACTTATAGCATGCAATTTTTTGTAATTTAAATGACTTAATCCATAATGGCATAAATATGAAGATTCAACATTGTAAGTAGAAACAACATTCTTATTTTATTCATAATATTAAGTTTAAACATTCCTTCATACATATAAGAGATTGATTAATTCATTATTTTGAAAGGTGATTTAATTCCTATCTAAAAATATAAGAAAATTTTATTATTAAAGAAAGTTATATGTAAAATTAATAATAGTTAACATTATTGATTTAATATGTAAATTAAAAACTTGTTTTCTTTTAAAATTGTAATTATTTTATTTTATAAATTTTTATACTTTCAAACTAATATTCATTTTAATAAGTTCAAAAATAATTTATCTTTTTTTTTTATATTTTATATGTAATATGATCTTTTTGTTTTTCTTTTATTATAACTTTAATAGATTAGTTTTATTTTTTAATTTAAATTTTTTTCCATAACTTATATTATAAAAATGAATTATCTATCAATAAAATATTTATTAATTTAATTATATTTATTATAAAATAAATAAATATTACTAAAGTAAATTATATAAAACCACCTTATAATTTGAAGCAAATTTAAAATGACTCGTAAAATTTAAAATGTCACACTTAATTATTTCATAATTTATTTTATTACTTTTTTTTTTTGCCAAAATCTATGACTTTTTTCGTTATTTTCAAATTTTTTTTCTTTTATTTTTTTGTTCTTCCAACAATTCACTCTTTTTTCTCTTTCTCTCTCTAACATTCAAACTCTCTCACTTCTTTGTAATTTTTCTGCTTCATCATCCGATTTGACTTGGATTTTAATATGTTGCAGCTTTCTCCGTGCTCTTCCTCCTTATGGTTTCAGATCTTCCAAAAGGTCACTGACCGTCATTCACCACCATCGCTCTATCACCGTCACCACGAATGCCGCTGCCAATGCAAATCTTACCTTCTCTTCCTTTCAATTTTCTCAAAGAATTCCTAGATCTTCTTAAGTCTAAACCCAAAGCCATAGATTCAAACCAAACTGCTTGTCTCCTTTGCCATCCAAACACCCAAAATCACTCAAAAATGTTTTTCTTTCTTTACTGTCTCAAGGAAACCCAAAAAACTACTAAGATCTACAACACTCAAAAGCCCCAAACATCACTACCCCAACCACACCCTTTATTTTTGCTTTGATTCTTGTTTGTTGGATAACTGTTGCTGGTTTTGATGGTGGTATTAGCACCAGTAGGGTTTGGGTTCTGGGTAGATGGTAGTAATGTGATGAACATATGATTTTTCTTCTGCTGGTTGTTTTTCGCTATTGTGGTTGTTGTACATTTGATGACTGTCGAATTGGGTTTGCTAGTGGTTATTGATTGTGCAATGTTGCTGTGGGTTTTCTGTGTTTGAACTATGATTGAATGCTTGTCAGTGTATTACTGACAATTGGGTAATCAATGTTGGCATGGTAACAAGAAATGATGGTCTTTACTATTTTGCACATTTTTTGCCTCCGTGTTCTCTTCTCAGTGCTGTTGGAAATTTCTGATTGCTAGAGTGTGGTTGCAATTTGGGTAGATGCTAAGTTGAATGATTAGTGGTGATGAGGTAGACTATCAATGGTGAATTGGCAATGATGTAGAAATGGCAGTGGCTATGGTTTTCATAAGTAATGGTTTAAGAATGCTGGTAAGCTTGAAATTGGTCACTGAAATTAGTCACTGATTATTGGGTTTTACTCGAATGTTTTCCTTAATCGCTATTGGGTTTTACTCGTATCAAAATGGAAAACTTCTTTTGTCTGGTTTTAGAGAGAGAATTTATTTGGATTTAGAAAGAGATAATGAATTGACGACGAAGAAGAAGGAAAAACATAAGAAAAAATAGAAAAAGTAACGGTTTTAAGCAAAGAAATAATAAAATAAATTATAAAATAATTAAGTATCACGTTTTAAATATTAAATATGACTTTAAATTCACCTCAAAGGGGTTTTATATAATTTACCTATGTTACTAACATTTACAAATTATTATTTTTAAGCAACATTAAAATTATTAATTTGTATAACTATTAAGATATACATAATTATTTTTTGTATTTTAAAATAAAATAAAATTTAATTTTTAGTAATATCAAATTATTTTTAATTGTTAAAAATTAATGATTATTAAACAAATAAAATGATTTCATATTATCATAAATAAAATTATCTCGATAATAAAATCACCTCAAAAGATTACATCAATACGGTGATCTTACAAAAAAATACAAACACTACTTGATTTATTTGTTGATTCTACTATAATAAATGCACAAAAATTCAGAAAAGGCTATTAGGTCTCTTCAATATCTCACATTAATAAGGCCAGACATTTGCTTTGCTATCAAAAAATTGTCCCAATTAATGCATAAACCATCAGTTCTTCATCTATAAGCCTTGAAATATGTTTTCAGATTTCTCAAAGGCACTTTATTTCATGGATTGTTTCTTTAAAAGGAATCTAATTTCAGTTTAAGTGGTTTTTCTAATTCTGATAGGGCTGGAAATCAAGATGATAGAACCTCCATTTCAGCATTCCTTGTTTATCTTAGTGGTTCCTGTATTTCTAGAAGTTCCAAAACGCAAAAAATTAGTTGTTTGCTACTCTTCCTAAGCTCAATTTCGAGCTATTGCTATCTTTGTATTTAACAGTTAAGCATTTAACTTAAAATAATTTGTTGAAGTAGAGATATCTAATTAAAATATAAGATTATAAAAAACTCACTTTAACAGGCTTTTATCACGTATAAGATAGAGATAAAAAATTTATAACGTGATAAATTTGAAAGAGCAACAGTAGGATATTCTGACTGACTTGATATCATATTAAGCATCAAACCTAAAATCAATTAACTATTAATAAAAAGGTTTAACTTGAATATAAATATAAAAATTATATATTTATTAAATGTAAAATAACACCATTATAACATAAACTATCATGGTTTCAATCCTTACTTGTTTAGCTCCAAGTTACATAATATTTTATTCCAACTGCTTTCTATGACAATCTAAGTGCCACTTGTGCTAATCCAGTTTTTCAAACCAGAATGAGGCACTTGGCGTCAGACTAATTTGTTAGGAAAATAGTTCATCAAGGTCTACTACAAGTTAAAACATTCCTTCCGCTGATCAGCTTGCAGATGCATAACCTAAACCTTTATCTCGAGCTAGATTTGAGTTCTTATTATCCAAGATTGGTATCCCCAATGATTCCATGTGCGGGGTATATATTGGATGGAATAACAAGTTCAAGATTGATTCAAATGTTGATAAGGCTAATAAGCTTGATGCAACTAAGGATGTTGATAAGGCTGATAAGGTTGATTCAATTATGAAAATTAGTAAGGCTGATAAAATTGGAGGCTATCCTAATTAGCCAACTTTATTTGTATGCATTCCTATGTATTTTACCTTTTATACTTGTGAAGATAATGTACTCATTATACTATAAATATACCTCAAAAATATCACTGTTGCTTTTTTTTTTTTGAGGCACCTAGTGTGAAGTGATGTTAAACTTTATTAGCATCAATAAACAGTTCACTGCAATCTTAGTTTTCTCTTGAATAATGATTTCATGATAAGTTAAGCTAACCATGAAACCTCAATAAGCTTATATTCAAAGACTTTTTTACCTTGAGCACTTGCTTTTCCCACTGAATTAGCTCCTCTCCAAGGCTTTTACTTTTGTTTTAACACTGGCCAGCCATAAAACCTATTCTATGAAAGGAAAATTTGATCCTTTTGATTCCATCTATTGGTCACAGAAAATGCTGGAAGTGATATCACTAGAGCTTCCAACTTTCTCATCTAGCAGGAGATATGTTGCGTCTCCAAAATCTCCACTAGTCAATGTAATGAATTACCACTAGAACCATTGTAGAGTCGAGAATAATTTGGCAATATATATCTAAATCTTTACTTCATTACTATATATAGCTTGAATTTATGATTATTTCTATCTAAACCCACCTCACCCTTATCCTCACCGTTGGAGCTAAAGTCCATCTTTAATAATAGCTTAGTTGCACATATGGACATATATCTATATATATATATATCCTCACCAAGAATGTGCTTCAATTTTGATAGGCCACGTCTCATGTTTTTTACAGGTTTTCAAGGCCCCTTCTTTATAAATGATTCAAAATCAACTGCTGATCTGCTAGTATAATCTGCTATATTTGCCCATGCAAGAAAAGAGGTATCCAATTCATGTAAGTGTAAGAATTCAACATAGAACCGAGATTGAAAGTTCAATAAATTAGATTGTCTGGACTTAGCAACACGATAAATAGCATATGCTTGAGCATCCATCATGTTTATTCATGCACTCTAAATGGATATCTCTAATTCTATAATATTATTGCCCCATAGAACAGAGAATATCTAAGTAGTTTCCTTGGTCCATGTTTACGATATGCATCAGTAATTTATTAAATTTATTTCTCAATAAATCATCATAGATGTCGTCTCCTCTATTGGGCTAAGGATAACAATATGTTAAAGATCATGCCAAAGAATTTGTTGGAAAGTCTCACCAAGATAAGGTTGAAAGCATAGTTAAGGTGAACCGGTGAATTGATGCTGAAATTGATCTAGTTTCGTAATTAAGTCGATTTTATAATTAAACTGCTTTACACTATTGTAAACTAGTAGTTCACATAATAAATCAATAAATCGAATCATTTTTTTTTAATTGGATTGATTCAATACTGATTAATAAATTTAAGTAAAACATGAAAAAAGCCCTTTAAGTATTCAAAATAATTTAATTAAATTTTATACTACTATTTCATCTAAATAAACCCCTCAACTCTTATTTTTTACTATCAAAGTCCTTTTAACTTTATATTAATGATATGTTAGCATATTTTGAGACATATAGATAATAACATTATAAAAAAAAAAAACTTACACGTGTAAACATAAGTAATTTTCAAAAAAGATGATTTAATAAAAATTTTATTAATTGATATCATAATTAAAAATAATTATAAAAATAATAATATATAAGATTAATAAAAATAATGTTAATAAAATGATTAATTATTTGATCATGATCGAAAATAATTAATAAAAAAAATGTATATATGTAAAATTAATAAAAAAAAGTCTACATTCATATAAAAAATATAAAAATGATTTTAATTTCCCTTTTATTAATTTTCATATAAATATAAATATTTCCTTTTTATTAATTTTATATATAGATATTTGTTTTGTTGCATAAAGATTAATTATTATATATTAATAAATAATATTTATATTTTAATAAATTATTATTATTTATTAGTATTTATTTATTATATTTATTAAAATATAAATATTATTTTTAATTATTAAAATATAAAATATGATTTTAATAAAATATTAAGTAATTTCATTTCTAACTAGTAATTAATTGTTCTATGAATTTTATATTCTAAAATTTGTAGTTTATGATATACCTTAAAATTTATAATTTTATAGTTGAATTATTAAATTATAATTTGAGTTAAAAGTTTAAATTTTAAATTTTTAAAATATTTATATTTTTTGTAATATTTTTTATTGAATCAATAATTGATTCAATTGACTCAATAATTGAATTATTAAATCGATGACCCGAAACCTTAAACGATTTAACATTTGATCTGATTCTAATAACTATAATCGAAAGCATATCCCGAACATTCTTATAGTAATATAATTATCCCACAAATGAATCTCAATTCTTTGATATTCTCAAGGAGACATGTTCTTTGTTTGTTAGCTTTCTAGCTAATGTCAGAGTTAGGATATGCGTCATTGAGGAGAGAAAGGAAATAAAGGTCATGAGTTTATCTAGTTCCTATTGAAGAATAGAAACCAAATATGACCGGTATATGAGGATATAATTAAGGATCATTCCTACTCTGCCTTCAAAGATTGACTTGGTAACATTAGGCTGCTTGAAAATAAAACCACGGTTACCGACCCAAGTTTGAATCTTACAGTCAAAATTTTGTTACCTAATCTTTTCTCTTAAAGCTTTGAACACCCTGTTATATTCAGACAAAATTTTTTAAGGTAGATCAAATAGTTTAACTAAAGTCGAGTTGTTGAAACCGGTTTCAACGACTTGGGAATCTGCAAATAATAATTCCCAGTCATACTGTCTGTCATTAGGAGGCTTGAGATACAATGTAATCCAAATTTATAACAAATTTGAAGATATTTGAAGCTAACAACATGCGAAACGGAAAGAGAGATGCAATGCTTTTTAGTCTTGATATACGTGCAGGTGATAAAAGGGGATAAAGGGAAATGTTCGAAGAAAAAGCAGATGCTTAGACAGGTTAAGAAGTTTGGTTGATAGTATTATAAAAGATCATGGAAAAGCAGTGTAGCATTTCTAATCAATGGAATCTGTCAAAGGTATCCTCTGTACAAGGCTTCCTATATCATTAGCCCTAAACAAAATCTAGCCAATTGAATATAAATCTTGATGTAAACAATGTTCCTTTTCTTTGGTTTCCCTTTTTTTGGTTGATTTTTTTCTACAGTCAATTTGCCTGTACCGTTGCTTCTGCAATCCCTCGAAGCAATCCAATGACTTCAACAATATCATCAACATAGTATTTTGCCATACTCGGTTTTTGACCAACAGTGCAAGCAAATATCTCTGCTATGGCCGGCAAGGATGGGTTGGCGGATGACCGCGCAATGCTCTCAAACATATCTTCATCTGAACGATCATCTCCTATGCACAGCAGAAAATCCGGTGAATTGCCCCTACTTCTCATGGTTGAGATAAGATTTTCCACAACTATGCCTTTGCTCAGTCCCTGCAGTTCACCAGAAAAAACCCCTTCAATATATTTCACTAGAAACCACTAGCCAATGAATTAAAACATTTTTATAGACTTTCCCATTTCTCAAACATTGAACAAAATCTTGAAAAAATTCGAAAATGTTCTCTAATTGTAGGCATAAGCTGCTGAAAACACTCTGTACCTGTGGCATCAACTCAACTATTTGTTGCCTCCTTTTAACAACAACAGGCTCATTGGCTAGGACATTCTCCAAGTGATCATGAAGCTCCTTAGCTTGGCATAAACCGAAATCAGGGTCGGCATCTTGATGGTGCCAGACGAGTGCACTTTCTTTATTCTCTATCCACGAGCCATCAGTTGCTTCCATGTAAAGTTGCATTATAGGCTCCACAACCCTTTTCCAACTCAAGTCCATAATGCGGTAGGTTTCCCATGGAGAATCTCTAGTCCATCTACCAAGAAAAGAAACGATATTATTAATCAAAAAACAGATATTGCACATATCTACGGATCAAATGAACACAAAGTGAAAATATTACCTAGCAAAGTATCCATGCTCAGCTGCAATACCCAATTTCTCACATGAAGAAAACCACTTGCTCAGAGTATTTCGATCTCTGCCACTCACAATGAAAACAATGTTTTTGGGGTCATCGCATAAACTATTCAAGACCGAGATAACTTCATGACTAGGCCCCTTGTTCACTGAAGTCGGTGGCATCATAGTGCCATCATAGTCCAAAAGGATCAACCGGCTATTCATTCTCCTGTAGGCAGAGTTGAGAGTATCCCCTAACAGCTTCCTGAAATTAGGCTCCAAGGCAACAAGTCTAAATGCTAAACCAAATCCAATTCTCCAATATCTCTTGTAATAATGATCTCTACAAGCTCTCTCAAGGTCCTGATCAAAACTCCGAGCCCAATAAGCAACATCATGGGAGCTAATATACCTGTAATGTTTCTCATGGCGCAAATGTTTCTCTGTATTTGGCATATCAATGGCTGAATACATTGCATTAGCCATTTCACTAATGTTCCATGGATTGACACGAATTGCCCCACTAAGAGACGGTGAGCAGCCAATGAATTCAGAGACAATGATGACACTATTCCTGGGAGGTGAATTTTCATCAATTCCCAGAGCTTTACATAAAGCAGGGCAGCCCTGTCTACAAACGGTATACTTGTACGGCACCAGATTCATCCCATCTCTTACAGGAGTTACTACACAATATTCAGCAATTGCATAATAAGCAAACTTCTCTTGTGTAGTAACTGGTCCCTTAATGAAAATGATTGGCTCGTATCCCGGTTCACCATATTTCTTATTGACCTCCTTCGCTATGCCATTGGCCTCATCCAGAACTTCTTGTACATCCCGGCCTAAACTCCTCGCTGGGTTTGTAATCTGTACTAAAACCGCTTTCCCCCTCAACTCCTGATTCGTTTCCAAGAGCTCCCCCATGGCTGAAAATTTCTGACTAATGCCCTTAAATAAATCCAAATCATCGACGCCCACCATCAAAATTTTCCCCTCATATTTCTCCTTCAATTCCTTTGCCTTCCGAACCGTGCTTTCCTCAGACATAACAGATTCAAGTTGCCCCATATGAATCCCAGCAGGCAATATCTTAATAGTCACAGTCCTACCATAATATTCTAAAGCAATGTGACCCCTATTAGACTCGGAATGTAAACCCAGAATCCTTCTACAAGAAGACAAGAAATGCCTTGCATAATCAAAAGTATGGAACCCAATCAAATCACAATTCAACAAAGCTCTAAGAATGTCATCTCTCACAGGCAAAGTCTTATATATATCTGATGAAGGAAATGGACTATGTAAAAAGAACCCAAGTTTTACCCTACTAGACCTTCTCCTCAAAAAAGCAGGTAAAGCCATAAGATGATAATCATGCACCCAAACATGATCTTCATCTTCATCATCTCTATCGGTCACTTCCAAAACTTTATCGGCAAATATTTTATTGGCAGAGACGTAAGCCTGCCACTGTGAACGATCGAAACGAGGCATCATGTAATGAAACAAAGGCCATAGATAGTGTTTACAAAAACCATGGTAAAACTTGTTCTGCATATCCACAGGCAAAAATATCGTTTCACAACTAAACTTTTCGTGCAAAACTTGAGCCACCTGATCTTGATCAGCTACATCTACATCTGCTTTCAAAGTTCCAACGTATCTCACCTCTATGTCAGGAGGGAAAGCGTCTTTCAGCAGAGCAAGGAGATCGTTCTCGTCAAATTCAAAGCGCCATTCATCGGAGACCGAGTCCCTGGACGCACGTAAAGGTAACTGGTTGGAAACGATGATAACCCTTTTCCGAGACTTGGTTTGCTGATCTTCTTCGAATTGAGAGATGACTCCTGGAACCTTCATGACTCGAGGGATCCGATTCATAACTCGAAAATCATCGGTAGACCACAAATTTAACTGGTCTAAACAACAACCTGAAGCCATGTTTCAAAAAAGGATTAAGCAAAAGAGGCCAAAATTTGTATGTAAATATGCGTATCAAACGTAAAAAGAATCAAAGAACAAAAGGGTAGTCAAAAAATCAATGAAGAAGAACAGACTTCAATTTCTTTTTCTTGTATTGTTTTTCTATAGTTTTTTTTCTCGTTTTTTCCGAGAGGATGCTGCTTAGGGCTTTGTTTAAGGAATTTATAGAAGGCTATTACAAAGAAAAAAGAATCTGGCAGTGACTGAAATCAAAGATATTGATACACATTCCAAAGAGCAACCAAAGAAAGAGAAAAAAATAAGAAAGAGCTCTTAAACAAGGAAAGAAGCAGGCAGAGGATAAGAACGAAAGAGTGAGAGAAAGAGAGAAGAAATTATATGTGTATGAATACGTAAAGGCATTGATTTGGACCGTTCTAATTGGATCATTCTGCACCATTATCTCTATGGTTTGGAACATGAGATTCTGCCCTAAGCGAACCGGACTCTTAATTTCTATTCTGCCTGATGCACTGTTGAGCCGGTTACTTTTATTTTAACTACTCTACCACTATCCTTTGACGTTTAATTTTAATTTTGAAGTTACAAAAATAAAAGCAGTAATAAATGAGAAATTGGATAGGTAGTAAAACATAACAGTAGGAATTTAAGTTAGTATCTTACTCCATTATCTTTTGAGTAGGTTTAATGTAATTGTGAGATTAGTGTTTATCTAATTGTGTAATTAAATTTTAAATCACTGACAATAGATGTTATGGATTGTGTTGTATTAAATTATTAAAAAAAAATAAAGAGATAAAAATAATGATATTATCATTCATAGATGGTCCAAATTTATAAAATAATTGTTATATTTTAGTAGTTATGTCGTTTGTATCTTGATTAATGCATCATCCGTATTTATAAATATATCTCAAAATAAACAATTATTTAATTTAATTAATTATGTTATCATTTTATGAAATATAAAAGAAAATACTACATAATTCATTTATTTCTTTTAAGGTGAATTTTTGCAAAGTTTAAGTTCAATTCTCCACAGTTATAAATTCTTCTTCCTTAATTCTCTTAAGCCTGGGTCTTCTATGTATCGAAAAAAGGAGGATTAAATCAGACTAACGGCAAAAAAAAAAAAAAAAAAAACAGGCATGCAACAATTCTCAACATTCTTTGCACTTTTTTTATTCTCTTTATTTATCTTTGTTTCCTTTCTTTTTCTTGACTAACTTTAGCGTTTGGAGTACTGCTTCTAACTCTTCTTGACCTTCTTTCTTCTTCGTAGCAAGTATGATACACTTATCAATTCAACCTTCAATTAATCTCTTTCCCATTGAATCAAAAAAAATGCATCAACAATAATAATTCTTTTAATAAATCACAAATAACAATTGGTTTTAGAAATTAAAACATTGGTAGCATTTTTTCCTAAATTTTTTGACTCAAACATCAATGTGACAAGTTCTCATTAATATGCATAATAAATTGGAATATTCTGGACTAGGTTAACACGTTCATTCTGCCATTACATTTTATAAAATAATATCGTTGATTTTTTGGAATAATGAAATTTTGTATTATTTTTTGTCTCATATTATGTGTCATGTATTAATTTTTAGGAAATTTTAAAAAAATTAATTTTAATGTATTTAATATTAAATTTAAAATTTTTTATAAAATTAAAATGTTATAATCTTTAATGTCAAAAAATAAAAATAATTTTAAAATATAAAAAATTAAATATTTTAGATATTAAAAAATAAAATAAAATTATAAGATATATCAAAAAAAAAAAAAAAACAGAGTGAGCACTAATTATTTATCAAGATTTTATCTAAATGTAAAGTTGTGGAAGCGTGATTGAAGGGGGAGGAAATTAAAGAAAAAAAAAAGAAAAAAGTCACACGTCAAAGAACAAATAAAATAAAATAAAAGAAACGTGACGTAAATCTTTTCACAGGTTTACTCGGTCAAAAACTTTGTCATCGCTGGCGCTGTCACGTGTACAGATTACAACTTACAACTCTCTCGACGTCTATCCCTCAGAGTTTCTTTTGGCTTTTTTTTTTTTTTTTTTTTTTCATTTTTACCATATTTTATTTTGAATTTTAATAATTTTCTATGTCCGTGACATAAATCTTGGACAAACCCCGAACAGATTTTGTTCAATTTCACATGCAATATTTTACAGGTTATAATTATTGCCACGTGGAGTTATTACAGAGGAGTCGTGGCGTGTTTGGTTGGTTCAACAAAGCCAAAGTCACGGACGTGTCTTTGACTGATTACGTGGCTGATTCGCGTATCCTCCGAGTTGTTATTGCCAGCCTCTTAAAAGTTGACATGTAACGCACCAACTTACACGCTTCCTTGATTCTTTTTTTGATTTCATTTGCAAAAGTTGGTACGTTTGCTAAAATGAACGCCACGTCCTCCCCATGACTCAATCCTGTCTACAACCTTTATAGTTTTGCCCTTTTTATTGAAAAATATTTATGCAAAAAAATTGACCATCTCTTTAATTTTTTTTACATAAAAGTTTAGGTGAGAGATTTTTTTTAATTTAAATTTAAATTAAATTAATTTATACAATTTTTAAAATAAGATCTAATAAATTAGAATTTATGTGTCATATTTTTTTTTATCCTCATGCTATAGCATTATCTAGTGTTCTTAAACATAACTAGATAAATTCAAAATAAAATTGAACCAAACTCATACAATAAATTTTAAATCTAAAACTTTAATGTTTTAAAATTTTCTTATAGTGTCACTTGTACAGCGCTATTGGGGACTATAGAAGCATTTTATTAAAAAATAATTGTAATTTGAAGAGACATTGAAAATTTTATACGTGCAAAATTTCAAAGTAACTTTTAGCTTTTTTTAAATTAATTTTGGTCAATTTTTAGTTTATGACTTTCTTGTTGTAGAATACTTGGCATTAAAGACGAAGGAGTATTCAATTTTCCAGCACAAGTGAGTGTTTCTTATCTGAAGATGGAAATGAATGATTGAATTGAGAACGAGAAGAACCAATGGAATTTTGAAAGCATCTAAATTTTTTTTGGATTTGCAATATTTTATTTTTTTCATTAATTTTGGACTTTGGCCGAATTTCAACATTTAATTTTGAAGCCGATCATTTGTCATCTCTTCTTTTATTTTCAAGTTAAAAACTTTTTATATTTAAAAAATAATGTAAAAATTATTTATAAATCATTCTTTTATTTTTAAGTTACAATATTTTTTATACCAAAAAAATAATGTGAAGAAACTTTTCGACGTGCTTGCAACTTAAAATCTATTACTTCTCTTAACAGCACTCATAATTTTTAAAGCAAGAATAAAATACTTTTTTATAATTTTTTTAATTGCTAAAAATTAAATATGTATATATAAGATTTTTTATATTTAAAATTATTAAGATTTGAATTATAATTATTTAAATTAAAAATTTAATGCTTTATCAATATATCATATAGTTACTGATAATAAAATATAAGATTACTTAACTTATGACCTATTCAATGTATAGATTAATTTTATTTATTAATTAAAATATTTTAAATTTGTAAAATTATTAATTAAAATTTATTATTATAAATAAACTGAAAATATTATATTAAAATATCTATCAACAATTAAATATCAATCGCGAGAAATTTTATGTTGCTTATAAATAAAAAGTTATTTTGAACCCAAAAGAAATTCTTTTAAAATATAATTGATTTCCAGCAATTTCAGATTCAATGATTTAAATGTATGAAACCCTACTCAAGTTACAAAATAGTAAATAATTAATGTAGAAATTTTGAATTCAAATATACTCAAGTTATAATAAATGATATCCATATTATTTATATTCAATGATTTTTTCTTGGCATAACAAAAAAATATACCTTTAAATATTGCTTTAGTGTTTGGAAAGTGTGATATTGATCAAAACACAAAAAAGAAAAAAAATAAAAATAATTAGGAAATATGAAACAAATAAAAAAGCATTGAAAATAAAAAATAATGATAGAAGATAAAATTAAATCAAAAAAAGAATTTATGTTACATAAACTAAACAGCAAATCTGCAATCTTAATCAAAATATTAAAAATTTGGAAAACGATTAAAATATTTGTGCTAAAATAAAGAAGAATTTGAATGAAAATAATTTATTTCTTGTGGGATTATTAGAAGCAGAAATATATATTTTATATCTAACTTGTAATTCAATGCAAGCTCAATCAGAAATTAAGAGCATGCAGTAGACAACAATGACTGGCTAATCTAAATATGTCAAATACTTTATTGTTAAGTAGATTTTAAATAAATAAAATATATATAAGTGATATTTAATATGTTTGAATTTAAAAAAGAACCAAGTATTAAAGGATTAATAGGAAATTTATAAATAGAAAAAATTATGTAAGAGATTTTTAAATTTAAAAAAAGAAATATATGAATATTATTGAAAATCTATTTTAAAAAGAGATATTTGTAAATTATATTTTATTATCAATATTTTAATATTTATTACTTTCTTTAAAGTCTTTAACTCATAATTCCTATTTGAACATGCTTTTCCTGTTTTTATAAAGTTGTTAATTTTGTGATATATCTAATTACATGATACTTAAAATAAATTGAAAATATAATTAATCTAAATAGTTGAATTATTATATAGAGAAAAAGTAAAAAAGTTAGTAAAACCATAACAATTTATTTGAAAAATATATGACTTTTAAAAATTAATATTTTAATTTTAGATTTAATATATTAATGATAAGAGTGAGTTAAGAATTTTTTTTGTGCGTAATTTAAATTAAGATAAATTTATATATTTTTTGAAAGGAGGATAAGTTTACATATAGATTAAAATATTTAGATAAATTTAATTTTAAAAGTTTTAAAATGTTTCAATATTGAATAAATGATTGAATAAAATTATCTGGTAAATAATTGAAAGAATGCTTTTTGTTTGTATATTTAAAATTATTTTATGTTTTATTAAAATAGATTGTATATATAGAATTACAAATAGATAAGTCTTATTAAGTAATCTTGTATATTATAATATTATATATATGATGTAGCATAAGGAATAACGTTTTTTAAAATAAAATTTACTTGATAATAAAAATTACTTAACATTTTTAATGTTTTTATTAAATAATTTTATTAATTAATTTAAAAAATTATCTAGTACATTGATAATAAAAATTTTAGAGTTTACAAATAAAATTAACAAGATGACATATAGCCTTTAAAATATATTAAAAATAAAAATCTAATTAAAAATGAAGTATGGGTTAGTTTTATTAACTCTCTTTATAAAATTAAAATTTTTTTATAATGTATCAAATAATAATTTATTTAAAAATATTTCTGAAATGCATTTAAATAAAATTTAAAAGAGATTAATCTTAAGGAGGAGAACCAACTACATATTAGCAATCAAAGACCACGTGGGGTTGTGCCAATGGACATCGTGGCGACCAGGCGATGGAGCTGCCCAGTCTTTGTCAGAAATCTATCTATTAAGGTTTTTTTTCTTTTCATTTTCTTTGATGAGTTTAAAATTCATAGGAATGGACGTTTGGATGGGATGCCGCAATGGATATTTGACACGTCAGAATCACAGCCTCAGAGGCTCATCCGCTCTGAGGTCGATATATATATAGATATATATCAGAAAGAATAGGAAAAAAAAAGAAATTGATGTTCTAAGCCAGGTGCGTTGAAAAGCTTGTCGACCCCACTTTATCTACAAACGCAAGTAGCTGGGATTTTCAGGCATATTTAAAATAAAGTAATAAATGACCCTTTTTAAATTTCTTAAAAAAAAAAAAATCAGAACTTCAGAAGGAAAGCAACTGCCGACTAGGTTACATATTATTGTTTTAAATGTCTGTGAAGTTAGGTGTAACTGCGGATTAGGTGCGGGTCCCACATCAGGATTTATTTTTCACCCGTCCATTGTTCGATATTCTTTTTCTTTTTTAAATATTTAATTCTACTTCTAACTTTAATATTATATATATTTTCAATTTATAATCTCATAATTAATTGTTGAATTGTTTGCTAACAAATTAGGGTCAAAAAACAATAATCATTTGAGAGGCTTTTTGTGGAATTTATTTATATATTTTAAGTATTAAAGTGGTCTATTTTGCTTTTAAAGATTGGTTGAATTTGTAAAATTTAGATATTACATTATAAGATTTAGGTTTGAATTTCATTATCTATAATTTATTTTATGGATAATTTATAAATATAAAATTTTTTAAAAACTTGCAAAGTTTCATAACATTTTTAGGTTGATATTAAAAAACTATTAATAGAGAACTCTATTCTATTCACAATATAGCAATTAAGATATTTTTCATATTTTTTAACAGTTGAAAATTTCAATACTGAAATAATTTGACCTTATGTATTAACTAAATTTCAAGAAATTTAATTACGATTTACTTTCATACTTTAATTCATTATTCATCACCAAACCAAACACATTGACTCATCTAAATATTCCAACTTTTCTAATTGAATGAAATTAATTTTCACACTAAGTTGAAGACTTGTGGTTGGGCAGCACAACTCGGCCAGCTAGCCAACTAAGGTCGCTCGCCACACCGACTAGAAGGAAAAGTTTTGTTGTTAGGAATTCACACACGCTTTGATAATCCAAATGCAATGGAGGTTTTAAATTACAAGCAATATATGAAATGCCATCTCTGTCCTTATAATCCTCTTTCTCTTCTTTTGGCTTTAATATTCCCATAGAATACTTTTCATTTTTTTTTTGTCTTTTTGGGTTTAATAATTCTCATTTTGATTTTCTTACTCATCAACTCTTAATCGTCAGCTATATATATAAAAGACAAAAATTAACAATAGAAAAATAAATAAATATAGATATTGAACAAAACAACATCAATCTATATATGATTTGAAGTTAAACCTAAGTCGACTTAAATTAATTTCATAATCTTTCTTTTCATCGAAGCAAGGTCTCATTTGGCTGCACAAAAAGATTACGTTTAAAATGACATTTCTTTATCTTTAATTTATACACCTAGTAAATAGTAGTGCTTTTCTCATAACTAAACTGCTTGTAGCTAGCTCCATATCCTTAAAAAACATAAAGTTTTCACTTTCCAGTTGTCTTTTTTTTTTTCAATTTTATTTTGCTCTTTTTTTTTATAAATGTTTTCATCAAGTTCTCTAGATCAATGAAGGAAGCAGATTTGAACCAATAATACATATATTTCTTTTTCTTGTTGAAAGAGTATTTAAATTCAAATCCTCTTTAATCAGGGTTTTAAAATGCTAACTTTTTTAATTTGTACAAAAAAAAAATTTAGGTGAGAGGATCTCACCCCATTTTAAAATCAGGATATAACTACTTCAGTGGTGATTTATATCAAATTTATGGATTTTCCATTAAAAAGTTATTAATAGTAAAAATTAAACTTAAATCTTACAAACAAAATATTCAATCTTTACTAATTTAATTAATCTCAGTTAAAAAAAATGCTAGCTTAATTTAACTTTAGCATAAAAGACTTGACCATCACATTAGCGTGAGAATAAAAAATTAATAAATTTTTGAATACCAATCAAGTAACTAAATTTGATGTGATTGATGATTACAAATGAATTAAACACCGTAAATATGCTAAAATAGAAAAAGTTCACTTTATGCCAAATCACGTAAAAATGAAAAGTCTTAAGAAATACCAAGTTCAAAGTTGAAAGCATCGGATGCCAACCAGACTAAAGTTAACGAACTAAATTTGTGAATGTTCAATGAATGTAAAAAGGGTTAGGTTCCATTGACCAAGTTCATTTACTTTTATCACAAATAGCAAATCAACGTCTAAAGAAGACAATCAATCCTTGGTTGGGACTTGGGAGGTTGTTGAAAAGAAATATCAAAGGCTAAACAAATCCAAAATGCTTTTGCGTGTTCACACCCAAAATCCATAGTCGTCCGCCCCACATTCCAAGTTATTTTTTCTCAAATCAAAAGTAATTTCTACTATTATCTTGTAATAATACAATTACAAAGAATTTTGTCAAATCTCCTACACACTAAGGTCCTTGATTAAATAAGTCTCTACATGTTTTGAAGTCAGAATCAGCCTACCCCTCACAAGTCAGCGGTCACCTTGTCTAATTTTTTGTGCTAATATTTATTTGAAGAATACTCAAAGGGTGGATAGAATTAAGCCTCCATTGCCACCCTATCCCTGTCCTCTGAATTTTCCGCTGATTTTAGTTTAGTTCATCTTTTGCTTTGATTTTGTAAGGTATTTTCTTAGAATTTGCTCACCTTGTTAATTGTACATAATATTAATTTTTATCTTAAAATTTTTATTTTCTCATAAAAAGGATGCCAATCTAAAAATTTGAAAGAGATTATAAATATTTGAATTCTAGATTTATTAGATATTATTTAATAAAAATAACTGTGTAAATTAATTAAATTGAATCTGAATTAAAAATTAATTTTTATGTTCACGATTGGAATAATATTTTTATTTATTTAACATTTGCACTGGTATTACTAATAAGTTCTTAATTCAATTGCCATCAAGTATGTCGGTTGGTCTAATATTATATTAATTTATTAATTTATTCGATTTTATTCGTTGTTTTTTATTACATTATAATTTTAGTAATTATACGTGTAATTTCAAGCTAGTTTTTTTTCAAAGAAAAGATTAGAACCGTTGCATTTTTATCGCATAAAATTAATAACCTAAAGTTGAGTAACTTATTAAATTTATACCATGTGATTATTATTTCAAATAACTTCGTAAAGGCTTAAAAAAAAAGAAAAAGAAATTGAAGCACGAAAACTTTGGTTTCTAACGTGAATGAAGGAAACTGAAGTTGTACAAGTTCAGCCTTCACTTTTTAGGGATGTGATAGGTTGCGCCAAAATCATCACGAAGCAGCTTCAAAATTTTAGTACGGACCCTAGATTCCTATAAATTGAGATTGCTAAAGAAGACAACTAAAGGATAACAACAACATGGAAAAGGAATTTATCCTAAACAAAAATGAAAGGGATTTTTAATCACTCACTCTATTTAATACCTCAACCATATATAGCATAGTCAGCATACCCCAAAAAGATAAAAAAACACAAACTTCATCAATCATCATATACCAAAAACAATATATATATATATATATATATATTAAGGATATATCTATTGACGTTCGAATATTAAATCAGTATTGTAATTTGTTAAAATTACAAAAATTTTATGTTATGTTAAAAATAATTATGTTAGAAAATGTATTTTTAGTAATTTTATGTACATTTTAATTGTAAAAAATTATTTGTAAAACCTATTACAGCATAAAATATTGTGCAAATTTTTACAAGGGTGCAACTTGTAATGTTATAAAAAGGTATTTTATAAATTTTTCTGCAAACATGCCATAACAAATTTCTTGAGTGAAAAATAAATTGAGTTAATTCATTGAAACATTGAATTTGTTATGTTAGTATAAGGGATCTACTTTGTAGTTGTGGAAATATAGAATTAATCCATGTGATAAGTAATGAAAAAAGTTTACTAGTCGGCCACATGGTGAATTCCTAATGGGTGGTTATGGTCCAAGGTGTTGTAAATGGTGGTGGAGCCCTTGCCCAGCTCAGTCCAAGCTGCCTTTCCTTCAATTCCCTATTTGTGAATTAATCATCCAACAATGGGAACCTAATTGAATGGTTGGCTATTGGTCCCGACTTCCCCTCTCACCTTATCTCAACTTCTTTGAAACGTTCTTTGAATACATAGCACACGCAACAACAAACAAAATTTCCAAAGATTCCTTAATCCTTTAGTCAAAGTGTTGGAACCAATCAGTTGACGACATGTTGGAAGGTTTGACATGCTGTTGATCGATTGGCCTACGAATTGGTCTTAAAATTCCTGTTTAAGATAATCAACCTTTTACATCCCTACATTTTCTTTCATTTCATATACTTCCTGTTTAAAGATATGAGTTTGAATTAATTCCTTTTTCAAATGAAAATAATCAAAATCTTTGTGGATATATATGATCTAGTACGAAAATGACGTGAGCCCACCAGGACTTTTCCTACGAAAAAGATTAGAGAGGAAAAGCACTCGGGCATTAATTTTTTCGTGAGTCATCAGCCAACGTTTTCGGCTCGATTTGAAGAACATGTGAAAATGTGAGAGAGAATGGGTCGATCTTTCACACCAACTTGGCTTTTGTTTTTATTATGTGTTGATGTGTTTATCCAAATCTTTTCGTTTTGTTTGAAATATTGGACTATGTCCTTTCCTAGGAGGCTGCCCTTAACTTGAACAACGTCAAACTTTTACCTAGTGGTTGAATCTTAGGAAACATTTAACTAAAATATAAAAGAAAATACGAAACAAAATCATTGAATTCTTTTATCTGAAGTATTTATATATAACTTTTTTATAAAAAAAAAAGATCATAGTTCACAATAAAACAAGAAATTATAGATATTGGGTGCTGAGTTTCAAACCTATTATATTAATTTTTTAAAAATTCGTTGCATAAATCATTTGAATTAAAATTTTTATTCAAATATTTCTATTTCTATATAAAAGTTAATGTTAGCAGTTAAAAACATAAATTTATGAAACTAGCTAAGAAAATAAACTTTCTTTCCTTCTCATCCTCATTTTGTTTACATTATCCATTTTTAATGTAATGACTTAATCTTTCTCCTGAGAGTCCCAACTTAGCTCATGTTGTAGATGAAGAAAACTGGATAGAACTTCTTATATTTTTATTTTGAATTATTAAAATGTTTAGGAATAATCATTTTAAAATTCTTTTCTATGCATCCAATTATAAGTGCTTTTTTTTTTCATTTCATTTTGGGGAACATCCAATTAGAGATTTATTTTTTGGTGGTATGTTATAGTATCATCTAACTACTTTTCATCTTGGTAATGAAGTTACCCTAGCCGTTGAATATTTTAAATGAGTCTCAACAAGGTCTGGCATTATATATCTATTTAAAAGTTCCCCTCCCCCTCCCCCTCCCCCCCTCCCCTAAAGCAGATGTCAAATCATACTGGACAATTATGGGGTTGAGCCAATCCTGACGGCTGCTTGAAGTGGACTCAAAGGGTATCAATGAAAGATGGTGGATGTTACCTGTAACCCTAAAGCGAGTTCATTAGGTAATTATCTACTTGGTTGCTGCTACAATATAATGAAAAAAAAAAGGACCTTGAAGTTAGGTTTTTCCACACATTAAGACGCCAACAGGACTTCATTTTATTCTTCTTTTAACTGATGTGCTCAGTTGTAGGAAGTGTTAAATGTTGATAGTTATAGTTCAAATTTCAATCAGAGCATTTAGTTAAGATTTTTTGTTTTTTTTTTAAAGGGTACTTTCTTATTGATGAATGTAAAATAATTTCTGGAATCAATTTTTAAAAAATTGAGTCATACACCATCGCTCTTAATATTCTTTCATAATTCGCTTTTCCACAATAATTTTGTTTCCCGGTCGCAATCTTGATACATGTGCCCGTCCCCAAATGCCTGCTGGTCATCTTGGCGTATCCTGATGAGATTGTACGTTAGAATGTTCCACAGGGAAATGAATGCCATGAGAGTGAATGAGAGGCCTGGAGATGAAACATGTTTATAGATTTAAAAAAGGCTAAGAAAAGAAGGGGCGCAATGTGACCCATGGACCAGTTCAAGCAATTCACCTTTGACTGGGAAAAATAAAATTAGAGTGGTCCAACTCCAGATAAGTTAAAATTCATGAATCCTTGCTTCAGCAATTGGCTGATTTATTGTCCCATGGACCGCTGTACGTGATCTTTAATGTAATATTATTGAATTGGATAAAAATGGCACAAAAACAGTTAAAGAACAAGTAACAAATTGCAGAATCACACCTTGATTCATCGCCACCTAGTCCTGCCCTAGAGCTTGGGCATTTAACTCCATATCCTTGCGAATCATTAAGTCTGTGCTTTGTACAAGAGACGTTATATTATCAACAATTAAAGGATAAAGAGATAAAAAAAAAAAAAAAGAGGGACCACTGGCAAATTCACACTTAATTAAATGGCTTATTAATTCTACAAATACACTATGATTACAGCCACCGATTTGTTTTTGCCTTATGTACATTAAAAAAAAAATGCAAGCTTGTTAATGGGTTAGGCTAATGGAAGCCCGAGCTTTGAAACCGCGTATTTTCCAGATCTACCTTAGTTGGAAAGAGTAAAATAAATCAAGGTTTTTAGCCCATTATGTCTAGGAATGAAATGCTCTTATTGAAAGTTTTTTAGCCCATTATGTCTTTTCTGTGGTGGGTTAGTGATTTCAGATATCAATGTGAAAACTGTTCAGTCTAGGCTCAAACCAGAAAGAAATGGCTCTGTTTTTGGAGCAACTCTTTGGTTACTGTGGCTTCGGTCTTGGGAGAAATGAAACAGTGTTTAATGGAAAATGCTGGGATGACGAGGAAATTATTTTTTGTATCAAATTGCGATCTCTGCTTTGAGTAAAAGCCATGAGAAACATTCTATGTTGGATGAACTACTTGGTGGTCAGATACAAAAAAGGTCTGGTGATTCGTCCTGCTTCAAATCAAAGAACAGGGGTTTCTTGGACAGAGATGCGGTTGAAGCATTGAAATTTAATGTCGGGGGAGCTGCTAGAGGAAAGCCACGTCGAGCAGGATGTGGAGGTCTGTTAAGGGACTCATCTGGTGTGATGTTAGGATTATTTCATGGGTCACTTGGCATCATGGAATCATACGTGGCCATCAACATGGCTTTGCAGGTATTTTTCTTGGTCTAACTAGGCTTCACAATCGGTCTGTGATTGTAGAATCCGATTCAAAATTGACATTATAGGAATGGAGACTGGAGAGTGTTTGTTGAGATTGATAGACTTAGAAATAGGATTGGAAATGTTTAGTTTGTCCATACATTCAAGGAAGCAAACTCTTTAGCAAAGACGGGAGTGTAAAAATCAGATTTATTTTATGCCTGGTGGTAGCTGACCTGACACAAAGGGGATTGATTACTTTGTGTCTTCTGGTGGTGTTACTGTTTACACTGTCTTGTTCCATTGGGACGACCTCTTCTGCCAAGATTCCCTAATTTTGTAACCTTATGGTTTATGAATGAAATTATCTTCGTTGGCTGAGCAAAAAAGCACTGCAGGAAGAACTAGCTAGAAGTGCTTCATGCTATAATTTCTATCAGTTAGAAAAAGAGCCAATGTTCTTTGGTGGGCGACGATCTGAAGAAATTCTGCTCAAAGGGTCATCTTCTTTCAGCATGATGCATCCTCGCCATTGCCTGGAGTTTGATTCCTCTCCTTTGGTTTCATTTTATCTTATCATTTGCTAGTTATTCTCAGTTTATTTTCATTTCTATCATGTTCTAGCTTGTTCTCGTGTTTTATGGTTTGTAATGAAACTTTCTTGATTCAATACAAAAAAGAAAAAAAAAAAAGGATTTGCTGCTTTCTTGAATAAGGAAACGCCGATTATCCAAAAAAAAAAAAAAAGAAGCTTTAGTTTATATCAAAGGTGTAACCCTATTTCAAGTATTATAAAATATGTAAAACCCTAATTAAATAACTATATTAAAAATTTAAAAGATTAAAAAATAACCAATTTTGGATTGTAACTGCAGTAATCTTTTGTAGCATGAGAGTTACAATGTTCTTTCATGTATACAACAGAAAAGTAGGGCTACAAACACCCGAGCCCCCATAATAAGATAAAAAAAAAAACACCTTCTGCATTTTACTTTAATAATGGAATCCATTGATTTTCGTCGAAGATCGTAAGCTTCCTGCAAAAGCTACATTAATTAATTTGATTGAATATTTGACTGACTCTATTAGTACTCCATTTATATAATTTTTTTTTAAGTTAATTTATATAATTTTAATAATGTGAAGTAATGAATGTGTTTGAATAAGGTATTCGGACAAAAGATTTCATTTCAATCAAAACTTTTAAAAATTCAAAACTGAATTTATTTATTTGAATAAAAATTTTAGAAACTTTTAAAATTTAAAAGGAATTCGGGAATTTAATTACCTTACATTCTACCTTGAAATTTTGATTTTTTTAATTTTTTTAAAATTTTTTTTATTACATATGATTTATCATAAAATATAATTTTATTTAACTCGATCTAATATATATATATATATAGATATATTTATTTCTTCATATCATTAATAATATCTATACATTTTTATCAATTTAATGAAACCTATATTACATATTTATATATGCAATTTTTTATCTCCAATATTATTTTTTATCTTTATTATTATTTTTCACTTTATCAAATTTCAATAAACTAAATTTTAAAAAAATATTTATTCAAAAAAATAATTACAAACATTTTAAAATGATGTATTTTGTTATAACGTATAGATCCGTAGACCTACAATTAAACATGGATTAGAAGAGTCACCACCAATCTTTTTTTATCTAGGTGTGATTGACCACCTAATTGAATCTAATCTGCAAAATAGATATTAGGTTCGGGAGTCGATTATGCATGTAAAAAGTTATAGCACCCTAAACGTCCATTCAAAATATGTTACTAGTTTGATTTTGAATTATCCAAGCCTTGATCATTTTTATGATTTATCATATAATCTAATATTAAAAATTAATCATAAAATTGTCCCAATAGTTTGGTAGTAATTTAAGATAATTCACTCACCTCAAGAGTATTTATGGAGACTAATGTCTTACTGTGAAAAGACTTCGTCGGTGGATTTATTAATTTTTTTCAAAAAAATAAGTGAAGCCTCACAATAGTTTGGTATGACTCATTTCAAAGTAATCATCCAATAGTTTAGAGGATAAAATCTATTATTTGTTTATTTGAAAATATTTTTTTATTTTTTTTGAAAGATTTCTTTTTAGAATTATTTATTTATATATATATTTAATAGAAGTGACAGAAATAACTTTTTTCTCGTTTTCTTTTTTTAGGTAAAACTAGAAAATAATAAAAATATGTTAAAAACAAAATAAAATAAAAATAAAATAAAAAAAAAACCTACAATCGGGTCAAGTTGGGGCGCAGATTTGCACAAAAGTAATCAAGTCTACGTGTGGATTTTAGCTTATCCAAAATAACATCGTTCAACTGTGGTATAAAAGTCAAGTTTTAGCATTTTTCTTCAGAAGCCTTTTCCTTTTTTTCTCTCTAGCCAATTTTTTCTCTGCCTTCTCTCTAAAAACCCACTGATAAATTCAACCGAAAACTGGAGATCTCACCGATTTCTGAAAATGTCATAAAAAAATTCAATCAAAAATTGAAAATACGATCAATTTTTCAAAAATGAGCCAGATTCTGAAAGTCTTGCCAAAATCTTGCTGGAAACTTCAACATTCATCGAAAAATTTCGTTGAAAAATTCAATATTTTTCAAAAACCCAAAAAAATTTAAAAAAACTCCAAAAAAATTTTTAGATAGTTCTAAACCTTCCCCAAACTCTTTAAAACCTTAAATTCACCTCTAGAAAACCTACAATCATACCAGAACTATGAATTAAATCCAAAACCTTAGAATTAACCTCTCAGAATCTTTCTGCCCAAAATTTTCAGAATTCTCTCAATATTTTTCTCTCAAATTTCCTCTGTGTTTCTGTGTGTGTTCCTTTTATAGAATTGGTCCAATTTATAAGTAGTTTTAAGAGGATTTTTAAAAAACAAGCAGAATCAATCTTGACTTGAATTCTGAGATTGATTCTATCTGAGCATGATTTTGAGTTTTCGATTTGATTCCCATTAGTTCCACCAGTTGACTTTGCATTAACAATCTTTCATTTTGGTCAAATTTAGATTTCTCCCATCTCTTGGTGGATTCGAACGAAAAGGAAAGAAAAGAAAAAAGAAAATAATAATAATAATAATAATAATAAACAAGTTGTTCACTTAAGCCTTGACACAAATAGACCTAACTGAACTCGGACATCAATAAGCCTAATTAGGCTCAAACATCAATGGATCTAATTGGGACCGAATGTCAATGGGCCTAATCGGGTTTGATGTTAATGGGCCTAATCGGGTCCAAATATTAATGGGCCTAATCAAACCTGATGTCAATGGACCTAATCGAGGCTTCATTAGGCTTAGACATTGATTAGACCTAATCGAGTCTGAATGCAAATAGATGTTTACATATTTTAAAATACTTTTATTTTAAAATTTCTCATCCCAACGTCCTCTTCAACTCAAATGCATGAAATTTGGCTTAGACTTTTGGAACTACAGTTCCGTAGGAACTCTTCACCACCGCGCTTCCAAATGAAGGCTTCATTTGGATCTTCGATTGGTGCCGTTAGAGATGCGAATTGCATCACTTTTTGGCTTAAATCGTGTCATTTTGGTGTTTGGATAACACCAATGAGCTTTGGTGGCCTCGAATTTCCCACGGCAACCTTCTTTCAATTTTGCCGCTATTCTTTTGTTTTTGTTTTTTTTTTCCTCTTTTAACCTTAAAGTTATAGTGACTTGTCAAAAATATCCCTACTATTTTAACCTTTCATTATTTTTTTCATTTTTTAATTTTAAATAATTTTATTAATTTATTAATAATAAATAAGATAGATTAATTTTTGATAAAATAAAAATTTTAAAATTTTAAAAGTTATAAATAATACTAAAATATGTATAAATAATTGATTAATATATTTTTAGAATAAATTCTTAATGACCATTTTTATTCTCATTTCGCCGTCATTAATATGTTATTATTTAAATATATATTTTATTATTATAATAATTAATTTTATTTTATTATTTCGAATTCAATTTTATTTCGCATTCAAATGTACTCAAAATCTAAAAAGGTGTAGGGATCCCCAGTCAAAGTGGAGAAATTAAATATTCAATTTGGAATGGGAAGCGGGAAGCCTTATTCGAGTTGCAGCGTAATTTCTCGGCTGTCCCGTGTTGACTGCGCTTATGTCTATCAAATATGAACGCTTGATAACTTGAGGGTAAGAAATTTAGTTTTTTAAAATAAATTTTAATTTTGAATTTTATAAATAAAAAAGTTTGTAAAAATTTATCTTTTTATAAAACCTGATCTGATTTAATTTTAAATTAATCAAAATTTAAAATTAATCGAAATTTAAAAATGATTTCCAAACATTAAAGGTCTTAGACAATATATATATATATATATATATCTATCTACCAGACTATTCCCTACTTCCCTTTGCTGGTGGATTCTTTAATTTTTAATAAAGATTATCTATTTCCTTGACAACCACGTGTAATAAAAAAGGATAACTTTCTCCTACCTCATCCTCTTATCGAAATCTTTAGCTTTAAAATACTTTCAAAATCATATGTCAACTCTTTTTCTATTTGCCATTCATGCAAAACCAATGGAATTTGCCCAAAAGTTGGCATTTATATAGAACTTCGAATGCAAAGCCTCATTTGTCATTTTAGATTTTTTGTTCAATTTAATAGTAGCTTTCTTGTGGTTCAGAAAACTTGATTATTGTGATAATTTGCAAATGAACAAATATATAGTAGCAACATTATCACATTCACAGATAAAACAGAACAGTAATAACAAGCAAAAGCATTACATGACTTCATTAGTTTCATGATTTATCATGGAATCGTTTCATTAGTAAGTGGTGGAGATGGTATTCTGGTGTATTCCATATGATCCGCAGCTTGCAATTCAACCTCTTCTCCATGAGTCTTCTTGCATCGGTAGTACAAGACAGTGTAAGCTGTATACCAAAACATCCTCACCATCCAGATTGAACTCACTACCAGCACTGCAATTACAATTCCCATCGTTTTTGGTTGCTCTAACTTGACCAATCTTAAACACTGGAACAGTATTAAAGATAATATGGTAAAAAAAGATTCAATATAAACCCTTGCATCTTCATGCCCTTCACAATCTGTGCAGCCTTCCCAAGTGCTTCAATGCCAAATTTTTCTTCAAGTACAGAAATAACAAGGGACAGATTCCAAACAACAGATTCAAAAGTATAGAAAACCGTAGCTGAAACTGTGAGCAGAATAGCAGAAAACGCTGAAGTGATCTGATCACCTCCAATTCCAAGAATCATCGCAAGTAGAAGCAGAGTGGTGAAACAAAGAGAAAGGTAACCAAGAAGGAAGAGAGTGATGTAAAAACAAGTGATTAATGGCCTTTTCAATGATCGGATTGTCGTCGATACCAAATCCTTGATGGATATATTTTTGCCACCATGAATTAAAGCTGACGCATAGGTGGTGGATATTGCGAAGAATAAGGAGGCAATGGCACTGATGAGCAAGAAAACCAACTCTACAACAAGAAAGATTTTCAAGTCTTTCACCGTACCAATGACAAGGTTGGTAAATTCAGGGCTGCCAGGAGTTGCAAAAAGAAGCTGGTAGCTTTGTTTCGTTATAAAATCGGTGATCCAAGGTGTAATAGAGAAGATATTGAGCAGGTAGATCATGGTATGAAGGGAGATGATGATCACTGCTATAAAAGCCATGAGTCTCCCATTTTTGAGATAGACTTTGTATGCATCTGCTAAAAGTGTAATGAAATCAAAAACCAGAGAAATAAAATCTTCCATTGCAAAAAAAGAGGATATTAAAGTTACTTGCTGCCAAGATCTTTTAATCTTTTTCAGAATAGCAAGGAGCAGCAAATGTAGTTTCATTTATATACTAATCAAAGAAACACATACTAAATTCCATGCATAGAATTAAATTCATAACAGGAATGAAAAGTATTGAGCAACAGCAATTTTCCGTGTTTACTAGTCAACTCTTTTGACGCATTGAGCAACAGCAATTTTCCGTGTTTGCTAGTCAACTCTTCTGACGCAAATTAATTATCACATGTTGTAAAATAGTCTAGTTGACCGGGCTAAGTCCTTGCTAAGAAAAATAAAATAATGATGATAATTAATCAATGAAATTGATTAATTAACTGAAAGAAGATTTCATTTTTGCACTTTTGGAACATCGTGAAATTGTTAGGCTTTACCACCAGCTTAGTAAGAAATTGATAAAGTGATTAAAATTTTAATTTTAGTGATTAAAATTTAAATTTTAATAATTTTAAATATAAAAAAATTATTTATTAAGTTCTGTTGTTAAAATATTAAATTATTAGTTTTAATGATAAAAATCATACGCTAACAATCTCAATTATAAAAAAAATTACTAGTTAAAGGTGGCAAACGAGTTGATTTGGACGAATTTGAATTGAATTATTTTCAAATTCGAATCTTTAGGGTTCATTATTCCATCTCTAAGCATCACAATTGGAAGTAATCTCATTCCATCTCAAAATTCTCTATTCCTTTCATCCTACATCCCGTAAGGAGAAGCCTTAAGAAAGGTCAAGTGCAAAGATGTTGGAAAAGTAGAACAACGTAGCAACCTAACCAGGAAAGAAAAAAAGCTTAAAAGCCAACTGTTCTTGCTGATCGTGGAAATAATATGAATAAATTTAATCCAAGTCATTTGAGTATAATTTAATACAAATTCATTAATTTAAAAAAATAAACAATTAATCCAAAATTTTAATTCTATTAACATAATTTAAACAATTATAAAACTAACCCTTAAACCTAAATTAATATATTTATATATTATTCTTTATTTTTATATCTATTGAATACATAGCAACAAAACTTATTTGTATTTAAATATTACAATTTTTTAACTTTTGTTTATTTATTATAAATAATTTTAATTAAACATTAATAAATTTATCATCACTATATTTTTACAAACATGTAGATTTAAGTTTAACATATATATGATTATTATAATAACTAAAATCAAATTGAAAATATCTAATTTTGATTTTTATTATTTTTCATATTATATCTTTCATGTTTCTTTTTTTTAACTTTTATGTGTCAAAATAATATTACAGGTTTAATATATTTATTTTGTTATACATATATTTACATATTAGCATTATAATTATAAGTTTTGTTTTTTAGGTATTGCATCTAAAAAATATTTTTTTATTATTAATAGATTTGATATATTTTGGAAAAACTAATTTATTATTATAAAATATTATTTCAAATGAATATTTGAAAATATTGATTTTCATAATAAAATGGTCTTTAAATAAAGTTTTTAACGAAATTGTTACCGAATTATTAATAGAATTGGACCTACTTCTTGTGTAAAAATGAAAATTTTAGGACAAACTGTTCATTTTTTCAAATTAATATATTTATGTTGAATAAAACTTAAAACTAAAAGATCTAAATGAAATTTAACCAAATAATATTTTATTACAGTCATAGTTAATTGGTAACGAAATTGTTGACTACGTCCTTTTTCCAATGAATTGACATTGTCTGATCTAAATTGCAAGCAAAATCCGTAATTATAACGGAATTAATCTAATCTGTTGTTGGACCTAGTTCTTATAGTTGCAGCAAACACAGAATGGTTGCCACAATAATTTCTTTCTAATTTTTATAAAATGATGTAATTTGAGACTTTTCATTAACTTGGCTTTTAGAAACTTTTATTGTTCACAAATAAATCAGGAAGTACTACTTCTGATCTCAAAAGAAAATTAAGTTTATGCAGTCAACATTTCTCAAATCATGAACCGCGTTGTATTTTTCTACATGATGAGGGGAATTGTCCCCATGCGATAAGCAAAGGGTGGCAAACCATCAGCTTGGTCGTTGAAATCAATGTGCATTTCCACCGTTCTCAAAGCCAGGGCCATTCTCCAGGATTTTCAGTAGTCCCATGTCATACTTAATGCTATTTGTAATATCCTCAGCTCGAAAAGGAAAATTTTCCAGGTTAGAAATTCAGATGGTTAAGATTAAGCAGTAAAGAGGAGGAGGTCGGACTTGTATTGAGGAAGTAGATTTAGGCCCTGGAAAGATATAACCATGGATATGTGAGACTGAGACTATCATAAAATCACACAAGTTACATATTCGGTCGAATTCAATCATGTACTACAAGGGTTTAGGTTTCTAGTGACATTTTTTTCAATGTTTAGTGATGTTTATAAACATCATTAAAAGATTTATGGCATTTACAAAAAATACTAATTAGAGTGTCGACTATATACACGTAAAAAAAAATAGTGATATTTTTTTATAAAATGCCGCTATTTTTTCGACATTTGTATTTGGAAAACACTGCTATTTTAGTAGCATTTGTATTTAAAAAACACCGCTAATTTAACGACATTTATATAAAAAAAACGTCACTACTTTTAGTGGTGTTTTATGGTACAAACACCTCTAAATTTAGAATTTAGCGGCATTCTTGAACGCAAACGCCACGAAATTAAGAAATTTACTTTTTTTAAAAAAAATTTATATTAATATTTATTATTTTCATTAACAAGAAATATTAAAAGAAATAAAGACGAACTTAAATTCAGAAACTGAAATTAATAAATACTTAATTTATGTTTAAATATGCATCTAATTAACACAAAGTTTAATAATTAGTATAATAACATTCAAAATTTTTTAATACATTAACAAAAAAATTAAAATATATAAAATTGATGATCGCATAGATTTGGAAGATTGTCATTTGATGAAGGAATTTTTCCACCTTGGTCACTAGCATGCTTAAAAACCTACTGAATAATACCATACAAGTGTTAACACTTAATAGTAAGCTTTTTTATATTAAAAAATATAAATATTTACTAAATATAATACCTGAGTTGGTAGACCACCAAGATTAGTTCTTGAAAATTGTTGTTGCACAAAATTCATAAGATGATCGAATCGATCATGCAACTACTGAAATAACGAATGGGACATTAATTACATACAAGCATTTATTACATTATGTCTTAAACATTCGAATTATAAAATATAGATGATTCATCATGGTTCATAAATGTCTTCATTAACATCTTCGTGGACTCACTAAGCGTAGGTACTAGAGATATTTTATCCAAGTTTTGTTCAGCAAAAAGATAACATTCAGTTTCATGTTTAACATCATCTTTGGTATCTAACCTCATATCAAATAAGTTTTTAAGTATGTTTCGAAGAACAACAAACCAACCCAATTCTTTGGGATCTTCAGAATAAAAAACTTATTTAACTTGAGATGCAAAAACATAAGGTTCATTAATGAGCTATTGTCCAATGTGAATTAATCGAGAAAAATTCACAAGTGTAAATCCAAATTGATCTTTCTTAATACCTCTCGTACTATTCACATAAGCCCAATCATACCAAAATAGGACAACTTTCCACTTGCCATAATAATCTAACTTAATGATATCATTAATCATGCCATAATAGTCAACATTTCCCTCTAAAGGGTTTTATGCCCTTAGCATTAGCGTAGCTAGTAGTTGATAAAGTAACAACAACTATTGAATTTTGTGTACTTCTAAATCTCTCACGAAATTTAGTGTGAAATCTAAATCCATTGATGATGAAACCTTTGTATCATTTCGCAATCCTATTCGGACCTTATGAAAGACACATCACCTCTTCACTGACAAGCCTTCCACTCTAAACCTATAAAAGTGGAATAAATATATATATATGTTATTAATATTATTTATACCGTAAGCATTTATGTAGATTTCTCATAATATAAAGTATGGCATTACTTACAGTTGCTCCTAACCATTCATGAAAGTTTTTGACGAACAACTTATCAAACTCTCAAGGGTTTGATAATCGATAATATGCAGGAGCTCTCAAATTATTTTTATACTCATTACAAAGCATCATGATAAAGTATTAACAATAAAAAAATATAATAAATTATTCATAATAGAATGAATAATTTCCTTGCAAAAAAACTTATGTGTGCAACGATTCAATTGAGTCATAATGGAAACGAACATAACGATGTGCTTGTGCCTAAGATTTATTATTTTAACTCCACCATTTCAACTTTGCCTATTGGTTGTCCAAAACTTTCAAAAAGATAACTGTAGGCAAAGTCAATATGCTATATACCAACATTTCTCGATGGTCTATTAAATCTCATTTCAACATCTTCCAAATAACGAGAACAAAATGTCATACATTTTTTTGCTAAATATTCTTCAGCAATAGAATTTTTCGGATAGTGTTTGTTGCGACAATAAGACTTTAACCTCCTAAAAACCTATCGCATAAAACATTAGTCATATATCTTTTTAACTAGGGTGGCATGATCAACAATAACAACCTAATCGATCTATTAAGAAATAATACCTTTCGATAGGATACATCCATCGATAATAAACCTGTCCACCGACTTTTGCTTCATATGAAGGTGGATAATCAAATGTATCATAATAGTGAAGAAGTTTGGAGGAAAAATCTTCTCTAAATGGCATAAAGTAATCGCGGCTTGATCTTCAAGTTTGTCAAGCTCTTCCACATTCAGACATTTCTTATATAAAGATTTAAATATGTTACTTGATTTAATTACCACATAAGTGACTTGCTTTGACATTGATGAATGTAAAGCAATGAAAAGTAAGTTTTACATCAAAATGTGATAATCATGTAACTTTAATGAAGAAAGTTTTTCCTCTTTCAGATTTACACATCTCAATATATTTGACATATAGCCATTTAAAACTTTGATATTTTTTAAAACCTTGCAAAACACATCTTTCTCAGCTTTAGAAATCTTAAAACAGATAGGAGGCAATCGATATTTATCATTAGGAAGCAACTCGGTTGAAGGTTAGGGTGAATCCCCAATCAACTAGGTCAAGCTGATTCTTTAAGTCATCATTTGATCTTCTATTCACATTGAGAATTGTCCCGATAAAATTTTTACAAACATTCTTCTCTATGTGCATCAAATTAATGTTATGATGTAATAAATTATATTTTTACTAAGATAACTAAAAAAGATACTTCTTTTTTTCCATAACTCAGACTCATTGAGGTTATTTTCTTCATCATCTTTTTCATCACTTTGAACGTCAAGATCACTAACTTGAGTATCAGTATCACCAACTTGCGTAATATGAGGCCAGACAATTTCAAAGATGTCCCTTACTCTTTTTTTTATAGAGTCATTTTTTCATAAGTGAAATTGATATCTTTTAACTTTGACAAGATATTAGACCCACTAATTGGTAAAGGTGATCTCCACAACTCTTCAGTTCCATTAAAGAGATGTTTTTGAAATCTAAATCGATGATTATCATCTAACCATCGATGATATCCCATATAACATAACTTTCTATCATTAAGTAATCATTTCGAACATGTATGTGTAACACAACATGGATAAGTATAATGACCTTTTGTACTCCAAT
This sequence comes from Durio zibethinus, assembly GCF_002303985.1. Next base: position 22,993,510 of record NW_019168159.1, read on the forward strand.
CAGATAAATTCGTATAAGCAAAAAAATCATTGATAATCCATAATAAAGTAGCACGTATATTGAAGTTCTCTTTTTTTGATGCATCATAAGTCTCAACTCATTCCTGTAATTATTTTAACTCTTTAATAGGAGATTGTAAGTAGATGTTTATATCATTACCTGGACCTTTTTTCTCTAAGAATTATCATAAACAAGATAAATGGTTGTTGCTTTATAGTAATCCATGGTGACAAATTGTAAGGAATAATACAATTGGCCAAGTACTATAAGATGTACTAAGTATTTTGAGCAAGTTGAATCCATCAGATGCTAGTCCAAGTCTTTACACATTACTGAGAATTAAGAATAGGGTAAGATAAAGACAACAATTTTGTCTAGAAAGGAATCGAAGAGTTTTCAAAATTTTTTTTAAACAACAATCGGGACAATACAGTGATTCAAAAAATAAGAAATCGATCGGGATAACATCACAAATCAAAATTATGCCTGGAAGACTTAAAGATCATGCCTGAAGGTTTTACAAAATTGATCAGAACAACGTCACAAGTTGAAAAATAAAGAATTGATTGGGACAATGCCGTGAATCAAAATTATGTCCGGAAGTCTTAAAAATCATGCCCGGTGGTCTTACAGAATCAATCGAGATAACGTCGTAAGTCAAAAAATAAAGAATTGATCTGGATAAGATCATAAGTCAAAAAATAAGAAATCGATCAGGATAACACCACGAATTAAAATTATGCCCAAAGGTCTTACAAATCTTAAAATTTTTGAATGCTCCTCTAATTAGAGGCCATGAAACTTTAAAATGTTGAAAATTGAAAATGGCTTTTCCCCAATTAGAGTTGACAAATGCAATCATGATACAAATATCTATCCTCATCAAATGATGTTAATGAAAATGTCGATGTGAATATAAATATCAATGTAAATGCAAGAATACGAATGCTTAATGCAGATATATTTGACAATGACAATGTTTTTTTCATGTAAATGCTCTTACAAATACCTTTCTTCAGGATGCAGATGCCATGATGCAAATGTAAATTTTTCGTGTGGTGCAAATGTAAATATCTTGTACAAGTGCAAATGCAAGTGATGCAAATGCGAATGTCTTTCTTGTAGTACAAATGTAAATGATGCAAATGCAAATGTCCCTTGTAGGATGTACAGGCAACTGATGCAACTATGAATGTCTCTTTTTATTTTTTCATTTACAGGTCAGATGTCTTTCTCATGATGCAAGTGATGCAAATGCAAGATCTTTCAAAAAGTTTTACATCGAGAATTTTTTATTCTGGATAGAATTTTAAAACTCTAAAACTTTTTTGAGACCAGATAAATTAGGCTTAAATTTCATTGAGGGCCTGCTAAATTGGGCTTAAAACCTTATTAATGGTCGGATAAACTGGGTTTACAATTTTCTTAAGGGCTAGCTAAACTGGGCTTAAAACTTTATTGATGGCCAAATAAATTGGGCTTAAATTTCATTAAGGGCTAGCTAAACTAGGCTTAAAACTTCATTGATAGCCAGATAAACTAGGCTTAAATTTTTTTTTAAGGTCATATAAACTGGGTTTAAAACTTCATTGATGGCCAGATAAATTAGGCTTAAACTTTATTGAAAGCCAGCTAAACTGGGCTTAAAACCTTATTTGGGGCCTCAATAATGATTTTAGCTCTAAACTACCTTTTTGAAATTTTAACTTTAGGGCTATATTTTCTATCAATGAAGAACTTGGTGAAATTTTATCAAATACCAACAAGTATGTACAAATTTAAGGACATTGCTCTTTAATCTAAGTGTCCACATTTAATCAAAATAGACTTTTCAAGGTGTATAATGTAGGCCGAGGTTAGGGATTCTGAAAAAATGGATAAATAGGCTCAAAATATATTATTCAGGGTAATTAGGCTAAGAATCCTAATGAGCATTCTCTGACTTTCTTTGTTTGCTTTTTTTTTTGAAACATCTGGCTTTAGTTTCAACAACTTTATTCACTTTTTTTGCCATGAATTCTTATTTTCAAGGTATATGCTCTCTCTTTTTTTTTTGTTTTTGATTTTTTTATTCTAACTGAAGCTTCATATTCTTATCTCTAAGGTTTTTTTGCTTTGCCTTGGAAATGACTAATTTCATCTTTGGCTATTTACTTTTTTAAATTCTTGAGATTCCAATTGAAGCCTTGTTCACTTTTTACCTCAAACTTTTATCTCTAAAGGGCATGTTAGACACTTTTCAATACTAGATACTTTTCTTAAAGTTGATCTTGACTATATCCTTATTTTACCCCCAATGTAAAGGATGATCCTTGGCTATGATTTATTTTAGAATAAAAAAATTTAATAAGCTCAAATGGATAGCAAGTGGATAATTTTTATATATGAGAAGGATAGAGAAAGATGGCCATTCATCATTTCAAACATGATCATTTGGTTAGAAGAGCAAATCATTGAAGATGTCTTTTTTATTTTTTTTACTTTCTTTGTTTTTTTTTTTACGATGCCCCATCTTGTTTTTCACTCAAGGTTCTAATGACGATCAAGTCGTATAGGATCGATCGCACAGTTTAAAAAGCTTTTTGGGCTCTAAATTTTTAGCATTTTTGGTGAAAAAAAGAGAAAAAGTATAAAGATATGAAACAAATTGTCTTAGATAAAAAAAGAGTCTATTTTTTAATCAATATGCCTTAAGACATGAAACAAGAGTTACTTAAGAGAACATGTTCAGGCAGTTTTGTGTTTATGGTCATAGTAAAATTTTGACACACATTGAATTACCAATTGAAAATTTAAAAGAGTATTTAATTTTTTGAAATTCAAAATGAATTTTCAAAATTAACCTCTTTTGTTCTTTGCTAAGAAAAGATTATTAGCCTTTTAAAGTATGAATTGAAATTCACATTCCCTGAAGGATTATGGTTGATGAATCACTTGAGTGATTAGGAGTATAAAAGTATTCAAAAGGTATGGAGGTATTCGATGAAATCTTTTCTAATAGTAATAACCATTTTCTTCAAGAATCTTTTCATATTTATTACAGAAGAAAACCTTTTTTCTCTTTTTTTATCTTATTTTTTTATTTTTTTTTGTTTTGATCTTGAAAGTTACTTATGTGGGACTTTTTATTCAAACAAATGCATAAAGAGAAAATTTCATAAAAAAAAAAGATCCAAAGCATTCAATTCTTCCAAAATAAGTTAGATAACTTCTAGGAACACAATGCACATATCATACATACACAGTAAAATGATTTAAAAAGAAATCATCTTATCTTGATTTTTAAAACTCTAGACCTCCATTTTCATCTCAACTCTTTACATTTGACAATTGGATGGAGTCAACTTCCATTGTTCTATCACTTTGGAGTCAGAATATCACTTTTGATAAGATTTTCAACCTTTTCTTTCAGCTGTCCGTATTTTTCAGTTAAATTATCGATTACCCCCATATGACAGTCACACTTGCCATTGGGATCATAGCTCACTGCCAATAGATTTGGTGTTATTTTCAGAGACACATGAGTGAAATACTGACCTTCTATTAGTAAAAGCAAAAGGTAAGAAATAGGGATGAACAATTTTTTTTATCATTCTTTAGTCTTTTTTGATTCTTAGTTGGCCGGGTGGTGGGTTCAATTGTAGGAACAAGATCATGAATGGCCATTTGAGGATGGGGATTTACTGGAAAGCCCAAATGCTAGCTTGGTTAGCAAGGATATGAGTTCTGAGATATACCACTTATGATAGGGTGATGAGGTTGATAAAAATGATATGGATTATATGGGATGAAGCTATTAGGTAAATACCCTTTCATTATAACTGCTTGTATTTTTTTTATTATTTTTTGATGTATTTTTTTTTCAACATTTGTTATATCTTTCAACTTAATCCTGCCATTCTTGATTATATTTTCTATAATTTCACCAGAAATCATCATATCAAAAAAGTTTTTGAAGACATTCTCTATCATTCTTTTGTAATAGAGAGTGTTTAAGAAATTGACAAACAGAACAATAATCTCTTTCTTTGACAAGGGTGGTTGTACTTAGGCTACTATGTCTTTCCATCTATGTACATACTCTTTGAAAGTTTCAGTTGACTTTTTCTTCACGTTTTGTAGGGATATCCTATCTGGTGCTATATCTTCAACATGCTTATATTATGCTAGAAAGGCCCTAGCCAAATCATTTTAAGAGCAAATTTTATTTTAATCCAGTTGAGCATACCATCTTACTACAGACCTAATGAGACTATCCTGAAAGTAATAGATCAACAACTTATCATCATGGGTGTGACCTATTATGTTTTAACAGTACATGATAATGTGAGTTAAAGGGCATCTCGTTTTATCATACTTCTCGAGATTTAGAGCTTTAAACTTTGTTGAAATAACGATATCAGGTGCTAAAGCAAGCTCGTTAGCATCAGCACTCTCATATATATATCATGGCCTTCAATTGTCTTCATTTTTCTTCTAACAGGTTATATTTATCCTTCATTATCATATTTTTTGATAGATCTGACACCATTTTTAATTTCTTCAACTCGTTAGGATCATCTGTATTAGGCATAATAGTGAAATTGTAGAGAGTGGGCCTAAAACTAACATTTGTTTGAACTAAAAGCAACTTGACAGAAATGCCAGTATAAGGTTGATGAGTTGCTGGAGGTGCTTGCCGCATATGGGGATCTTGAACATATGTGAACCCAAATGGATACAATAACGTCTCAACAACGATTTCCTTCATTGCCCTATACATTTCAACAATTTTTTTTCTTTTGTCAACTTTGTTAACATCTGTTTTAATCTTGCTGACTATCTATCCACGTTTTGTTACATTTCTATAACTATTTTTTTGATATCTTCTTAGGCTTTTTTTACTCTATCCATCCGACTTGCATATTCATTTTCCATGATTTTGGTATCGGCTCAAGTACTATAAGTGCACAGACTTAACGAATCTCATTTTCTAGGATAGCTATCCTTGCACCTTTTATTAATTATCAAAAGTCAGAAATGCAAGACATGAATTTTATTATAAAAAATCATTTGACTTTGAAGGTTTAACAAAAGCATATTCATAATCATCATTCTTTGTCTTTAGCTAGCATAACAAACACTGAATTCAAACAGATAATGCATGATGTATAAGTCAAATTTTATTATTGTTAATGACAAGCTCAAATTTTTTCTTGTAGACATTTTTTCCCCTTCAAAAGTTTGGTGAAGACATACTTATAACCATTGCTTTTTCATAGGCTCCTTTAGACATACAATTATTAAAAATGGACAAAGACATTAATGTATAAAAAATTCAGGTTAAAAGAAGTGTCCATTCATTCTCAAAAGTATCAAGTTTACACATCATAAACCATTTCAGGGTTAGGGCTAAAAAGTGCTAGACCTGCTTCACTCCCCTTTATCTCACCTAAAAATAGTTGACTATGATTGTTGAAGAGGACAACTCTTCGCTTTAAAAGCTTATACTTTTTATTCATCATCTTGGCCAACCTTACTATCACCTATAGCACTGCCTGCTATCTCAGCATAAATCAAGGAAGGGTTCTTGTGAACAACTAGTTTTATTTTGGTGTCAAAACTTAGATATTTAGCTTTTATCAATTTTTGTACCTTATGTTTCAAAGTCGTGCAATCTTTCAGAGAATGGCCCACGATGCCAAAATGATATTCACATTGAGCACTAAGGTCATACCATTCGGGGAAAGGTGATTTGTGAGGTTTAGCAAGGATAGGGGCAATAAGGTAGTTTTTTAGAAGCAATATGTATAACTCTGTGTAAAATATGGGTATTGGATCAATAAGGGTTTTTCTTTGGTGTTGCCAGAGTTTTTTGTCTTATGATTGATTTGCATTATTGAAAAGATGGTGGTATAGTTGGTCTTGAAGTGAATTGAAAAACTTTGGATCAAAGATTGGGTTGAAATAATGGTGATGGGATAGCATGCTGAATAAGTGATTGTGAAATATGAAATGGTGGATATAGATTCAAGTGTAAAATTTTATGAGGTTGCATGAAATTTGGAGACCTAATCCTAGATGCTTGGAAAAGAGGTTGAAAGTAGTCATAAGAAAGATTTAGGTGTAGGTTTGAACTCATGATAGTTGGTGATGATTGTTTAAAGCCAGATGACTCTTTCTTGGAAATTAAACTTTTGAGCTCAATCATTTGCATGGCTAGTTCACCTATTCCTCTCTTGAGTTCGCCCAAACCTTGGTCACTGTTCAAATTACCTAATGCTTTAATATGCTCTAGAAAAATAATGGAACTAACAGGAGCTGATTGATTTTAACTTGATGAAAGTGACATCGATCCTTAAGGAGCAATAAACTCAACCATACTGTTACTTTTAATCATTTCTATCAATTAAGCAATTTGTTGTTTCATCTCCCGAAGCTCGAGCCAAAATTTCTCTTGATTCAACTCCAGAGCACTAATCCTTGCTTCCAATAGATCTCTCATTTTTGCCTCTCTAATTCCCATCAACAAAAACATTTTATTTCAAGACTTAAATAAAAAATTTTAGATTACTACCCTTATTGAATGAATGCCACAAAAATAATTTCTAACTTATATGGCACTCAAAGTATGTTTATGAATACATGAATATGATGACTAAAGAATGTCATAAAATGCATTTATGCCTATGATAATAGATTTTTATAAATACAAGGACCCAAATGAAAATTTTCGTCAACCATGAATATGTATGCAAGGAATGTAATGTTATGTTACAGGGATGGTGGGATATGAAATGCAATGTATGTTTCATAAGACCTTACTATTCATGAATCTATATGCATGAAATGCAATGACATACTTACATAAATGATGAGATGTATACCTATGACTAATGCAACATACTTGTATGGAATGCATGAACCTATCAAGTGCACATTATATTTTTACATGGAATGTAATGCTTATGTTATGCCAACCTAGCGAAACTGACACTACTTTTAAATATGTAATGAAATGGAATGTGTGCATTACTTATTAAGGTGCATATGGAAGGCGTGTATCATTTATCAACATGTGCATAACATAGGATGCATGTATTATCCATTGATATGGATGGGATGGAATGCTCATATTCCTATTATAATGCGCATGGGATGGGATACATATGTTATTATTATGATGTATGAAATGCAAAAGATGAAACAAAATATGAAATTTTCTTTTTAGAAGGAAAAACAAAATAATTAGGACTTGAAAATTAATTTTTATTCGGCCAATAAACAAAGAATTTAAGAACAATCTTTATTTGTTTTAAAACCTTTTTTTCTTTTCTTTTTTGCTTCTTTTTTTTTTTTTTTTGCTTGTTGGATAATGCTAAAAAAATCATTTTATTCTAAAATATTGTATGAAAATGTAAACTTTGGACAATTACCAAATGAATGAACTACACGTTAAGAGAAAATTTATCTTTTTTAAGAAAATGCTTTTCTTTTATTATCCATACATATTTAGGTTATTTTTATAAAAAAGTCAGTAGGGCTCTACCCTAGGCAAACTTCCTATGGCTCAGGATATGATAGGTTAAGGTTTATACATCTAAAGGCTCTCAGACTATTTCTCACATTATCGTCCGTTATAGACTAATCCTCACACATTACAGGCTACTAAGGGAAATGGTTCAATCTAAGTGGAAGTGTTTCGCTAGCAAATACGGAGGTTATCACCTCACGAGAGCGTAATTACTTCACTTTCTCTTAAAAGAAAAAGAGCCCAGGTCTAGAGCTCATGCATGCGGATGAATATGTAAAGTGTGTGGAAAGAGATGTATTAATCAAAATAACATAAATAAATCATAAACACAGAATCAACATAAAGTAATAACTAACATACAATTTATTTTATTTATTAACTTGTATATATTTTTGAAAAAATTAAAATAAAGAGAATTAAATTAAATATAAAATAAAACTAATTAAATTCAATAACTATTAATAGCGTATAATTAAAATTTTGGCCTGACTCTAAAAGGTTTCCAGTGGAGTAGTCAAGTTGTCATAACGGTTTTGGGATCGTCAGACGAAAAGAGTTTTAAAAAATTGAGAAAAAAAGAAGGAGTCACCATCAATCTTTTTTATGATGTAATTGGTCACCCAAAAGTTTATCTTTCTAATAAAACTATAAAAACGGGTTTAAAGTTTATCAAAAAGATAAATTTTTATCTACGAAAATCAGGTTGGATTAGAGAGTCAGTTATGTGTGAGGAGTCAGTTACGTGTCAGAAAGGATTAGTACCCCCATAATGCCCATAAATTGGTACCATTTAATCATGCACTATTTTTAATGTTAGATGAAATGGCTTCGATTTGAAATTTAATACTAATTCCTTTAATTTAAAAAAATAGTTTTTTTGCTAAAATGTTTTATTTAGAAATATTGAGGAAATCTTTAAGTTAAAGAATTATCTTAAAATTCTTCGACATCTAGGCAAAATTTAAAATAATTCTTTTCGCTTAAGATTTAACGTAATATTCCTTAAAATGAAAGTAACATTCTTAGTGAAAGATAATTATTGGTAACTCTCCAACATCTAGGCAGAGTACCAAAAATTATTTCATTCAGAATATTATTTTTTATTTTATTTTATAATATCAAAATTTTAAAATATGTATTTTTTTTGTAAAATGTTTTATATGAGAAAATAAATGATGGTATTGTTAGGTAGTAAATAAAAGTTAAAGACAAAGAAATGCAACTCGAATAACAAGATGATGTATGCATGTTAATAGATGTTATGTAAAGTGATAACATATAATTTTAAAGCAGGATTCTTAAATATAATGAGACCACCTTGACTCTCCAACATTTAGGCAGAGCTTAGGTACGACTGTTTATATTTAAAATCCCAATTTACTATACTTTTATTATAAATTAGTTATTATCCCTAATGTTTAAGCAAATTAACGACCCACTTAAAAAACTTAATGGAATAAATTTTCTTAAATACCTTATCATCTAGGCAGTATTCGAGAATAAATTATTCCACTTAAGACTTTTGCATGTATCCTTAAAGTTTCGAAATGATTTTGAGTATAGCCCTAGGTTGAGGATTTAAAATTTGGTGACTTTCGAGTGATGATTTGGGATTTTGTGCCAAATTTAGGGTTTTTAGAATTTCAGATTTTAAGGTTTTGGATTTTAGGGGTTTAGGATTTTGGATTTTAGGGTTTAAGTTTTGACTTTCAGATTTTTGGGTTTAGGTTTTTGATTTTAGTTTGAGATCGAGGGTTTTGGTTTTAGGGTTTAAAGGATGTAAGGTTTCGATTTTAGGATTTTGAGGGTTTAATTTTGATTTTAAGGTTTGAAAGCTTTAGGGTTTCGATTTTAAGATTTGAAGGATTTAAGGTTTTGGTTTTAGGGTTTAAAGGGTTTAATTTTGATTTTAAAAAACATGAACATATCTAAAAATTTCCAATATCTAAGCGGACTTTCGAAGCAAATTCGATTTTTATGATTTTAAAAAATTAATTAAAAAATTTTCATATATTTTTTTTTATGAAAACTTATTATTATTATTATTTTTTTTATATTTTTTAATTTTAATTAATTTTTTATTTATAATTCCCTAACATCTAGACGAAATTATATTTTAAGGCTTGAGGTTTTTATTCCCTCCCACATCTAGGTAGAGAATGTAAAATATATATATATATTATTCTTATTATCATTTTTTAGATTATTATTATTTTATTTATTATTTTTTAAATATTTTTAGCATTTATTATTATTATTTTCTTTTATTTATTTATTTGTTTATTATTATAAATCAACAACAAAATTCTATTTTAGCAAATTTACATATTTTAATATGCATAAATATTAATAATAAAATTTAAAATAACAAAAATAATATATAAAAAAATTTTTAAAAAATACCTGAATCGGATCGATCAATGTCGGTTCAGTTCAGTTTAGCAGTTCGGGCAAAGGCTGTTCAAACTGATTCAGTTGGATGGTTTGGTTCGGTCTGACCCAATTCAACTGAATCGGTTACAGGTTGTTGAGGGAATGGGTTAATGGGTCGATTTGTGCAGACCCGAGTCAGGTGGCGGGTTAATGCACGAATCCTGGATGTCTCAAAATGACGTCATTTTGGGTTTCGACTTTCTATATAAAATCAATTTTATTTTTCAGTTCATTCCAAACCCCTTTTCGAAAAAAAAATTAAAGCTCCAGAGAGAGCTCCAAGGCCTCTGTCGATGTGCAACATCCGGTAACCTGCACCATCGCGCCAGTCGTTGTGTCGACCGCCACCGGTGGTTGTCGTCGGTAATCGAAAAACACCCAAAAACTTCTAGAAGCTCTCTTTAACGTGATTTTCCTAGATTCGATCTTTTTTTTACCGAAAATAACCCCGATCAACATAGATTGGGGCTTAAAGTTTCTATCTTCTCTCTTTTTTTTTTTTTGGAGTTTTGTTGTTTTATTTTTTTGGTTGCTTATTTAAAAAGGGAATAGGTATTGGGTAAGGTTGAGGGTGCCTAGTGAAGGGTTTCATACAGTGTTTGAAGGTTGGGATTTAGAGGTTTGAGGTGTGTGAAAGGCTAGGTCATTTCGGAGTGTGAAAGGTAGGGTGTCTGTGTATCTGAGCTTAGGGGTTTTTGAGGTGTTCGAAGATCTATCTAAGAGGATAGCTGAAAGGGAGAGGAAGTTAGGGCTTTAAGGAGATGGGTGTCGGTGTTTGAGTTTGTGGTGGTCATAAGGTGGCTACAGGTATAGCTAAGAGCTGTAGGTGGCAGCTACTGGAATGGCTGCAGTGCTCGGCCTAGGGTATGCTATAGAGGGTGGCTACAAGGTGGTTGTAGGGTGGTGGCAAGAGGCTGCGGGATGACTGGTGCCAGGCATCAACGGCCCTGCTTTCTGCCATTTTATTATTTTTTATTATTTTATTATTATTTTATTTTTTTATTAATATATTTAATTATTAATTAATTTTAATAAACAAAACTTGAAAATTGAATCCAGTAGACCCGAAAAAAATTTGGTGTCTACACCAAGTATAATATTTTAAGGATCAAATGCAAAGTCTGGAAACTTAGAATGAAATAATTTTCATGCCAAAAAATCTACAGGATACCTCAAAAAATCTACAGGATACCTCAATGATCTATCATCCGTCCACTTCTCATGATGCCACCTTATTGAATCTACAGTTTTAAAAGACATAAAGAGTCATTAAAGTCTTGGTATTAATGAAAAATAGTGTAAAACCTTAATAGGCTTCTTTTTGATATAGACCTCATCATCATCCTCATTTAACCTTTCATTGGGGTTTTTGTCCATTCAATGAGAAATACCACATAAATGACAAGATTCTTGATTTTTTTTATCACCCTAATATAACATGCAATCATTGGGACAATTATGAATTTTCTCATATCTAAGATCGAAATCCTTGATCATCTTCTTTGATTTCTAATAGGATTTAGGGATTTTTGCAAAAGAAAACATTTCTTTCATAAACTCTAATAATAAAGTCAAAGAGTTTCTTGTCCATCCACATAAGCATTTCAAGTGAAAAAGATGAACACAAAAAATAACCTTGAATGTTTCGATCTCTCATAAAGTTCTTCATTCATATCCTCAAGTAACCAATAAAATTTTAATGTTTCTCCTCTAGGTTGTTGGTCACCTACATCTATCTCATGTTTACCAAATTCATTCATTTCAACATTGGACTGTTTAAATCCATCATTTTGGGGAGATAGATTATGAAAATATTGGTTATGAATATTAAAATCATCTCGCAACATGCCTTTAATGTCATTTGCTATAAAAGGATTATGTTGGTGTTGGGGAGCCCTTGAAGTTGAAAAAACTCTAATGGAAGACCTTGACGGTATAGATGGAAGACCTTGACAGTATAGACTCTATGAAAATACCAATTTACATATCCTGAGACAAATCTAATACAAATTAAACATTCAAAAATAACTTCACGCATTTGCCAATCAATATTAGCACACTTCACATATGGGTATAATATCATATTATCTTTACTTGTATTCTCAAATGCAAAATTAAAAAAAATTTTCACTTTATCTCTGTATTCTTGACTTAATCTTGACTTATGCATCTAACTCTTTTCTATTTAATACTTGCTACATTATCAGACGAAATTTATATAAATAATCTATATGAAAATGAACATGTAAAATACTTAAGTTTACTATATTTTAAATAAAAAATAATAACAAAACCAGTACTTATAGAAGACCAGAACTCCTTGTTGTGAAGTATTTTTTCAACTACCTGATATAAAACATTTAAAACTTTATTACTAACCCAGACATTACCATAGAGTATTTGTAGTTATGGTTAAAATAAGGTAAAATAGGTTCAGAGGAAACCCAGAAAAAGAAAAAAAAAGTGAAAGGGAAGTGGCTGATGGGTTCCAAATGGGTATTTGAAGAATGTGGGTTTTGGAGAAAATTTTTAAACCAAAAAGAATATCGTGAATTGCAAAAGCTGAAGGAATAGTGGAATGAAGTAAAAGCTAAAGTAAATAACTAATGAATAGTCAAAATAGGATTCTAAAAGACAAAGCTCGAATACTAAAAGCTGAAGAAAAGGGAAAGTAAATTGTAGTTGGTCTAGAAAGAGAAATTGTAGAATAATGAATATGAAGCTTAAAGTTGATGATTAGATGCGCTAAGTTTGGGAACAATTTTATTAGACTGAATTATTGAAAGCATTTACTAAGAAAAAAACCTTTAATAATTTTCTCTTAAATATTTTTTGGGTATATTATAGATGCCTTCAATAATCTCGTAGTAAAATTTTATATGGATTATTGAAAGTGTTTATGCCAGAAAAATGCCTTCACTAATTCTCTCTAATTTTTTTAAGGTATTTATTGAAGGCGTTTTTGCATAATACGCCTTCAATAATTTTTTTCATTTTTATTAGTGAATATCAGTGAATGCGATTTTCTATTAAAAATGCTTTCAATAATTCACTCTAATTTTTAAGAAAAATTTATTGAAGGTATTTTTTGTATTATACTCCTTTAATAATTTTTGTACAAAATTATTGAAAGTATTTTTTGAGAAAAATACCTTCAACAATTTCTTTTTAAAAATTATTTGAGATTATTAAAAGTATCTTTTAGTAGAAAACGCTTTTAATATTCTACTAATTAAATTTTAAAGGCGTTATTGAAGGTGTTTATTCTAGAAAAATACCTTCACTAATTCACTCTAATTTTTTGAAGAAATTTATTGAAGGCATTTTTTGCATAATACGCCTTCAATAATTTTTTCCATTTTTATTAGATGAATATCAGTGAATGCATTTTTCTACTAAAAATACATCCAATAATTCTCTCCAATTTTTAAGAGAAAATTACTGAAGACATTTTTTACATCATATGCCTTCAAGAATTTTTGTACAGAATTATTGAAGATATTTTTTGAGAAAAAATACCTTTAATAATTTTTTTAAAAAAATATTTGAGATTATTAAATGCATCTTTTAGTAGAAAATGAATTCAATATTTTACTATTAAAATTTTAAGGAGGTTATTGAAAGTGTTTTATTCTAGAAAAATGCCTTCATTAATTTGTTCTAATTTTTTAAAGAACTTTATTAAAGGTGTTTTTTGCATAATACGTTTTTCATAATTCTCTTCATTTTTATTAGGTGAATATCAGTGAAGGCAACTTTCTACTAAAAATGCTTTCAATAATTCACTCCAATTTTTAAGAAAAAAATTATTGAAGATGTTTTTTGCATCATATGCCTTCAATAATTTTTGTATAGAATTATTGAAGGTATTTTTGAAAAAAATATCTTCAATAATTTTCTTTTAAAAATTGTTTGGGATTATTAAATGTGTCTTTTAGTAGAAAATGCCTTCAATAATTGTAAGGGGATTATTGAAGGTATTTTCTGTATAATATGCCTTCAATAATTTTTTTCATTCTTACCAAGAGAATATCAGTGAAGGTGATTTTTTACTAAAAATACCTTCAACAATTCACTCTAATTTTTAAGAGAAATTTATTGAAGGTATTTTTTTGCATTATATGCCTTCAATAATTTTTGTACAAAATTATTGAAGGTATTATTTTAGGAAAAACACTTTTAATAATTTTTTTTTGAAAATTGTTTTGAGATTGTTAAAGGCATCTTTTAGTAAAAAAAAAGCCTTCAATAATCTCCTAGTAAAATTTTAAAATTATTAAAGGTGTTTTTGCCAGAAAAATATCTTCACTTGTAATTTTTATATTCATTCCCTTGTCTTAAACATCGAAATCACAAACTGCTAGTACAGAGAACAATTAAAAGTTGTATTAATCAACCAAACTAAACCCATAAAACACTTTTATATTGACTTTTGGTTTCTTTAACTCTATCGTCACCACTGACCTTCAATAACTCAATAGCACACACCTCTCTGTTTACCAGTATGTCCTTATTTTTTGTTTACTATATTATTTATATTATTCGATAAAGGTATTTTTTTCTATTCCTTACTATTTACATATGCATTATATATTTATTCATTTCACTGTAACCATAGTCATCCAAGCACCTTTCATTGTATATACGCTATTTCTGTGTAGTTTTTTTAAAATATTATGGTTTGTTGAATGGTATTGTATGATATTATTTTGTTGAATGGTATTGTATTATATTGCTTTACTGAATGGTTTGTTGAATGGTGATTTTGAACATATTGCTGATTGGTTTGCTAAATGGTGTTTCTGAATGGTTTGCTAAATAATGTTTCTCAACACATTATTGATTGGTTTGCTTAATGGTGTTTCTGTACGTAATATGATATTGGTTGTATTTTATTACGTACAGTGTTAAATTTAGACAATCATTTTGGTGTATTTCGTATAATTATGATCAAAATCATAGGTATTATGGGCTCCGAACAACATAATTCTCCTTTTACTAAACATGCACAAGACATACTTGTAGGCCAAAAAAGAAAAGAAATGGGATGAAATAAATAAATTAAAGTGAGTGACACAAAAATTCACATAGACTTCTGTCAAAGTGGGCAGCCTATGTCTAATAGAGCTGCCAAGTTGGCTACTCATATTGGTGCCATCATCCGTAGTAGCATTGCAATTACATACACCAATTGATGAAGAGTTTCTGATTATCTAAAGGATGGTATATGGTAATCAGTTGTGGTATGTTTATTCAACTATTTCGTAAAATTTGTTAAATGATCATTTAATTGAAATTAAATGTGTTCATACTAATTATGTTAAATTATTTAAGAACGGTTCGATGTCCCAATTGACCGTAAAAAGATTATGTTGCAATATGTTGAGAAAGCATTTAAAGATTTTAAAAGTAGATTGATAACCTAATATATTTTACCGCTCGTTAATCAAGGTGATATATTAGTTGTTCCACCTACATCATATGCAGATGTAATAAGTGTTGAAGATTAAAAAAATTTTGTTCTAGATTGGCTATTAAAAGATTTCTCAATACGCAAACCCATTACCAAAAAAATTATTTATAAGATTTTATGCAATATATTTGATATCTTCATATGTGATTGATGTAATTTCTTTCTTTTGTAGAAAATCAAAGAAAACTAAAGGAACATTCAGGCCAAACAAATTTATCACCATCGAACAATGAGAAAAAGATAAGCAAATGTGAAGTATGAGCTTGTAAGTATTCGCACACTTGTTTTATACTCATAAATGAATATTTATAAATATTCATTTCATAGATTTTGATTCTTATATTATGGTAATTTATTAAGAATCAACGAGCTCTGGCACTAAAGTTTTCAGATGGGATGTCTGAAAATAAGAATATCTGTGGATGGATGGATCTTTTGTAGATGAAGCAATTGAAGAATTGGCTAAAAATATTTTATGTATAATTGCTTGTTTAATATCATGTATGATTGGCATTGTGGTTGTATGCATGACTCTATACTAGCTTGTATATATTTATTGTTACAGCCCATATTATTATTGTCTTTCAGGATGATTATGCTGTCAAAGTTAAATTTGATAAACTGGCAACCCAATATGGTAAAGATCCATTGTCTTTAGCATTAGAAGCTAAAGAAAGGCTTGATCGAATTCGTGGGGTTGATAAATTTATGTTGCCATCAAAGTTTTTTAGTAATTAACCCAAAATATCACGAATGATAAATGCATAATATGAAGTAATCATTGAGTAATAACAACAAAAACTTGCTACTTTAGAGGTTCTGTTGGCAGCAATGTAGCATAGCATGCTTGTAGGCCAGTCAGATAGCATCATCCACCTAGGACAAGCTTCCGTTGCAAGCCAAGTAGAGAACCCAACCTCTCCTACCAGCCATGAAGTATGATTTTGTTTATAAGTTTAATATTAATTAATTTATTATATTTATTTATTTGGTTTTAATACTTATATTTTATTATATATTGTAACATAATGTTAGAACTCAGAGTATGACCCTTGCTTAGGCTACTATGGATGAGTTATCTAATTATTCACTCGATCATTTATTTGGAGGAAACTGCTTAACCATTGAGTTTAAGGAAGGGTTATTTGATAAACCATTATTTTTTTACATTGGTGTGGATGAGGTTAAAAAATTTTGTGAACTGGATGAAATATCAACTGTTGATATTGTTGTTTATATGAGGATAGCTTATAAATACAAATATGTAAACTTAATATGTATTAATCTATATTACGATGAATTACTAACTAATATTGTTGATTGTTATCATGTAGCTTCCTATATAGAGAGGTCAATGTGAGATAGTTAATCCACAAATTTAGATTCGTTGACCTCAACTTCATTAGTGAGCAGAGTGGCACAGTCGCTTTTCATGCTAATCATGTGATTGGATGCATGAAAAATTGACTGATTATTATTTGCTCCTATATAATGCATAATAAATTTTATTCATACAAATAATTATTTCAACCTTACCCCAATCTAATATGATGCCTAATCTAAATATATCATTCTTATTATTTTACAATCATCATTGGGTGCTTATTGTGATTGATACCAAAATTCTTAACGTCATACTTAATTCAGCTCAACCAACGTTGATGCCTAACCCCAAAATTCAAACTTTTATAAAAAGGTATTACATGTTATTATATTATATATCTTATATTTCTTAAGTAATTTTATTTATGTATTCAGTAATTTTTTTTTTCAATTTAGGGTAATATCTGCATTTGATAAGAGGGCAAAGAAAAAATGAGTGTCATTACTGGTAAATGTGAAATCTGTTCTTTTATGTTGAGTTTGTGTAGATAAATGTTTCCTAAACCTACTCAATTTAATTTTCAGGTATCTCGTCAATCCGGATATACTAAATGTGGATATTATGTCATTCGTTTTATGCAGGAGATAGTTTATATGATTTTATGACCACCCCATTCAAGGTTAGTATAAATTTCATAAAGTCATTATATCTTTAAAAAAAAATAAAAAGCTAAATTATTTTCTCGTTTATTAATATTTACTTCTGATTTTTTTTAGTGGGAGAGTAAAGAAAGCTTCACGATAGAGGAACTTAATGAAGTCTATAAAGAATGGTGTGAGTATGTATTATCATTTATTGATAAAACTTTGAGGTTGGATATTGCTGGTTGAATGTAATATATGAGGATCATTTGTTATAATGTTTTTAACATGCCATGTTGAATGGATAATTGAAGTTTGTAGATTGGGGTATTGGTTTAATATTATTGATATATATTTATTTTATATGAATACATATATATTGAGTACGATTATTTGAGAAAAGTATATTAATATGGCAATGTTATCAGTTTTAAATTCGGATGTGTGGTCAATTTATTGAAATACAACAATGTTCATAATGTAAATTTCAAAATGTAATTCGTAGTATCACATATATAAACTAAATATTTTCTAGGCATAAACCTACAACTGACTTCACATATATAATTAAACTAAAGTTTTTTTTACGGGATTACTAAAGACATTTTTAGCTAAAAAAACGCCTTAAATAATCACTAACAAAATGTTATTAAAGGCATTTTTGACCAAAACTACCTTCAATAATCCCACTTAAAAATTTATTGTATGGATTATTAAAGGCATTTTGGACCAAAAATGCCTTCAAGAATCTATTTCAATTTTTTTGCATGGATTATTGAGGGTGTTTTTAATCAAAACAGTCTTTAATAATCCCTCACGAAAATTTATTGATTGGATTATTGAAGGCACTTTCGATAAAAAAAAAGGCCTTCAAAAATCCATTCCATATTTTTTCTATGAATTATTACATGCGTTTTTCTGTCAAAAATGACTTTAATATTCTCTCTCTAAATTTTTTTAAATTGATTGGTGAAAGCGTTTTTTCCAAGTAAACATCTAGAATAATCAAATAATCCCTTCAAAAACTTAAAAAAAGCTTAAGGGAGGATCGAACCTACCACCTTATGGTTAACAACTATATGATCCTTAAATTTTGATAGAATATTTATTAAAGATGTTTTTAATTAAAAACGCATTCAATAATCTTGTGAAATTTTGTTGTGAAATTATTAAAGGCATTTTTTTACAGAAAACGCCTTCAATAATCACATACATTTTTCTATAAAAGGATTATTTAAGACATTGTCTACCAAAAACGCCTTTAGTAATCTCCTATCCATTTTTTTAACTAGATTATTTAAGCTATTTTTTACCAAAAACGTCTTTAATATTCACTCAAAATTAAAAAAAAAAATTATTCAAGGCATTTTAACCGATAAACACCATTAATATCAAGTCTTAGGTGACGTTTATAAGTAAAAACGTCGCTATTTGAATATTTAGTAGCGTTTTGATAATAAGCATCTTAAGTTTTATAAAAAAAGGGAAGTTAACGGGACTTGTAAGTGAAACACAGCTACAAAACTACTACCGATCTTTCATTTTCTTGTAGCGGTGAAAATATATCTGTTTTAGAGATATAAATGTGGTAACAGACAAAAGAAACGAATGCTAGATTTATTACATAGAGAGCCCGCAAGTATTTTTGCAGAAATTATTTGGCTTTATCCTTTTCATAGATTCGAAATTAAAACTGATTGGTTCCAACCTCTGAGAGTACAAGGTCAAAAACAATATAGAATCATATACTGTTTAATATTGGGAAAAATTTTCCGCCAAGTTTCTCACTTACTATTCACATTTGTCGAAAATGTAGTCAGGCCCCAGGAAAAAACTTGTTCAAGAATCTGTTACCAAAGTCAATACAGCAACAAGTATTTGAAGCCAGAAGAAATAATGATGTCAATTGCAATACAGAATGGTTACAGTTGTTCTAAACAGGTTGGCAGAAAAGCTGGGGACGTACAAAATTAAAGGCTTACAAAGTGAATAAGATGAACAAGCAACTGTTTGATAATCTTACATGTTCGATATGAAAAAAAAAGTTCCAAGAATGAACCTGCATTCCCCAAATCATCATAAAGGCAACAAGTCTATTGCAAAAAAAAGCGGATGATCGCTGACAAATAACTAGCCAACTGAGGAAAAATAAAAACAAAACCATCAATAAGCAAAGTATTAGCAATCCAGCCGACTGAAAGGGGAATTATTCAGTTTCCTTCATAGGAGAAGAATGCTAAAATGACTTCGCCTGTGCTAGAATATTTTTTTCCGTTTGACGTTCAATAACTAAGCCTCCTGTGAGACCAATCATTAACCACGCCCCATTAATTGCTTCAATTTGGTGTCTCCTCTAAAATAAAAATAGTTCCAGAAAACACCCTTAAGAAAGCATTTTGATGCAAAACTATGCCTATGACTATGACATCTATTCTTCCCAAAAAAGACATGTTTGCCTAACAAAATAACAATGCTGACACCCCTCTAGCAGACCAAACCAGAAAATCTCAGAACAAGAGCAAACAGAAGGGGACATAGATAAAGTAGCAGCTGGGATAAACCATAGCTTAACAAAATACCACAATTTGAAAGAGTTGAGTTGGAAAGAGCCACATGTGGAAGTGGAATATGAAAGGAAATTCAGACATTCTAGTAAAATTTGTTAATTTTCAATTTTCTGTTAGAACTTCAGCAGGTAATTGCCTAACACTGATATTTTCTTAGTGGTACCAACAAATATACAAGAAAAAAAATGCTAAATTATCATTAAAATAAGAGCCTTTTTACCTCGAATTTCTCTTTAGCTTTAATTTATTTCATTTGTTTGGCAGCTAATCGTTTTGCTTCCAAAGGATCAACCATGAATCCATGATGATTTCATTACCTGGATCTCCTTTCCTTGAAGATACCTATTAGATACAAAATGACAAAAAAAAAAAAAAAACCCAGGGTCAAATACAATTTGATATGAATAGTATGTTTTCCTTTTATGGACTAGCAGTTGAAGATGTTGCATTAACAAAGATAATACTGGTGACGAAGAAAAAATGTTTCCTCCCTCTGAACTGCAAGCTCACTGAACGACATGCCAGGCAATTGACAAAAGAAAAAGAGTACAATAGTAAGGTTGCAACTCCAACTCATTCAACGTGATTTTAATACAATCTAGAATCTCCAGCCGACAAAATCAAGTAACAATACACTGTTTTAAATTTGCTAATTCTGTACTAAAAAGACCGGAAATCTTTTAATAAATTAACTTAACATTTTGAATTGTTCAATTTTCAAGTGTTAGGCATTGGGATAATATCAGATTAAATAAGTAATTAACTACTGTCATTTATTGGCACGACCAGCTCTTTCCTCACTAAGCCATTGACAGCATAATCTGTCCATGCTTCACTCTTTATCTTCTTTAAGAATTTTATATTTGATACCATGTATTTCTTAATTTATGGTTTACGGCCACAAGTGAGGCAGAGAGACAATCCATGCAGCCAAAGGTAGACAACAAAGTCATTTGGTCATGGACTTCTTTCATCAATCACGAAAAAACATCAATACCGTTTCTGTTCTCCGTACTCACAACTGATATAAAACCAAGTCATAACACAATGCCGAGTCCATTTATATATTATGTACCATCAACAAGACAGTCGCAGATTTTACCTCTAGATCAACCAATATTCAATCATCTAGACATGGAGATCTTTACTACCATGAAGTGCACTTATTTACCAAATCTTTTAATCAAATACCTACAAAACCTTTGACCTATTCAAACCAAACATGCTGGCATTATAAATGAGGAAGTCTTGGTTGAAGCATATGTTAGGATTGGCCAAGATTCCAAAAGCTTGGCCCTTGGTTGTCCTGGTAACTAGGCTTGAATCTTGGCTCTTCCAAATCTCCACCCGAAAAGAGATAGAAACTTTAGAATTAAAATGGCCCTAGGATGCAATCTGGGCTGCACCAATTCCTACCTTCTAGACCTTTGATCATGGCTCATAGACAACTGGTGACATAAACAAAATAATAACTTCAAACTTCAATATTGGTCCAAGCCATAAGGAGTAATTACGTGAAATTTTACCGTACTCCTTGAAAAAAGACCTTTAATAACTGAAATTAAAAGAAACCTGTCCAGGAGTTACTTCAGAAACTGCCAAAAATTAGGTAATACTGATTTTTCAATAAAAAACTTCTCATATATTAAAGGTTTAATATGTTAAATAGGTTTCCCAACAGAATTCAAGTCAGAAAACTTAGGGCAGCTATATGAAGCACGAGGCATATGTCAACATGGTATCATGGCCTGCGCCATTTATTGGAGAGAAAAGTGTTGCCTTCCATTTTTGGTTTCAATTCAACTATTTCAGCAAATGATGAAAATAATAATTAAAAAAAAAAAACAAACGTATTCATCAGTATAGATTTCTCAAGCTAACTTTTAACATAAACCTGTCTCACAGTTTCCCTTTCATCTAACATCAACTCAAATAGGTTTTACAACCATGAAATTCGAAGGAGTAAACCTAAGAATTAAAATATGGTGAAGCAGCAATTAAACAAGGCATTGAAGTATTAGTTTAATATAGGAACAGAAACATATTTACCTTATTCATTTGGATAAATGATGAGATTGAAAATAACGGAATAAATGAGATTATTTATTATAAAGATAAAATTAAAATCAATGATGAGATTTATATTTAAATATAAAAATAACTATGAGACGAACTGTAATAAGAATAAAAAATAATTATTAAAAATGTTATTAGAATAAAAATTGTACGTAATAAATAATTATTAAATTATTTTAAGTAATAGTTTTGTGAATAAATTATTAAAAATGTTATTAGAATAAAAATTGTACGTAATAAATAATTATTAAATTATTTTAAGTAATAGTTTTGTGAATAAATTATTAAAATTTAATAATAAAAAATTAAATAAAAGTTTATTTATTTATTAGTTTACTATATAATAATAATTTTTATTAATTTAATATTAATAAAAAAATAAAATGAATTAAAAAAAAAAAGAGTTAAGGCACATTTGGGTTAATATTAAAATTCCAGGAGTAAAAATGAAAAAAAAAAAAAAAAAAAAAGCTGTGGTGCAATTGACCACTGGACATTTTAAGTTCCATGAGCAATCGCCTCTGACTTCACCACACCGAGATCTATTTGGATCTCAAACGATCATAGGACACAAGATTTGATTGTAATCACACCTCCACCAAAAGTGTGATTGAATCCAAACCAAGCCCTAGTTAATTTATGAGAAAAACAGCTTTCATTTCAGTTGATGTAGGTCATGGAAAACAAATACATAGGCTGTAATTTTTCAATGCCACATTAATCAAGGCTGCCCAATTTTGCTTTTCGCGTTTGTTTCTTTCTTATTGGATACTTTTTTATAAGCTTCTACATTTATAGATATAATCAAATTTTATCGGCCGTAAAAATAAAAAATTAGGTTAAAAATATATTTTTTACCAGTTTCAAATCTAAAAAAATTAAAATTATCATTGTAATATTTTAATTTTAATTTTATTATTCACTTTAATATTTGATATTAATGTCATCAATTAATTTATTAATGTGATATAAATATCTATTAAGATACTAAAACATGTTAAAGTTTAAGAACAATATATCATCAATTATCACGTTAGCAATAGAAAAAAAATTCTAAAATTTCTTACAAATTTTAATAATTTTAAAAAATATGAAATGTTTTAAAAAAGTATTAAAAATATAAAAAACTGAAATATTTTAAAAAATTAAATAAGTTAAAACTTAACAAATAAAAAAAAATGAAAGTTTTAATAAAAGAAAAGATTATTAAAATTAAAAAATGAAAACAAAAAAAAATATAAAATTGTGTGAAAGAACCTAAATTTTTTTTAAAAAATTGTAAAAAAATTCTGAAACTTTTTATTTTTTAATCTTAAAATTTTAATTTTTAAAAAATATTTTTGAATTTTTCAAAAAAATTTAATTTTTTTGGATTTCTTATTAAAATTTTAAGTTTTCTTATTTTTTAATTTCAAAAAATTTATTTAATTTATTATATTTTTTAGAATGTTTAAGCTTTTGGAAAATTTTAACTTTTCAGAATTTTTTAAAATATTTTCAGAAAATTTTTAAAAGTTATTTTTTTCAAAAAATTTTAGATTTTTTTTAATTTCAAAAAGCTTTAGATTTTTTTATTTTCATTTTTTAATTTTTATGAACTTTTTTAATTTTAAGAAAAATTTATTTTTATTAAAATTTGCATTTTTTAGAATTTTTTATTTTTTAATTTTCTATTAAATTTTTTTAAATATTTAAATTTTCATAAATTTTTAATGTTTATAATTTTTAAAAATATTTCAGATTGTTTAAAATTTTTTGTAATTTTAAAAAAGTTATCTTTTAATATTGACTTGGTAGTCGAAATTTTTTAAAAAGTTTGCTTTTAATGACTTGATGGTTGAATTTTTTATATATATTAATAATTTTTTAAATACTCATATTACTCTAATAAATTAATTAACAGCGTTAATTTAAAAAATCAAATTAATAATTTTAGTTTTTTAAATATCAAAATAACAAAAATATATAATATTAAATTTATTTTTATGTTTAACCTAAAAAAATATTAACTTATCCCTATAACACACGAGAGTAGAGTTGCAAAAAGAGAATTGACTGAACTCCGAAAAATAAATGAGAAAGGGAAAGCAAGAAAAAGAAGCAATAGGAGAAGTGGGTACAAGGAGAGTGAAGTTCACCTGAAGATGTGGCAGAGCGATGATGAAATTGAAGATTAGAAGAGGAGACTGCCATTGAAGGGATGCGGACACCGTCGTCAGAGTTTTTTATTTCCTACGTCTTCTTCTCTGTTGGTTTTCACAAATTTGTGAGCCTCCTTTACGTTTGGCGTGGCAAAGAGGGGCAAGAGACATAATATTTTATTTTTAAAATAAAAATATTTTAAAATTAAATTAAATAAAAATATAATTTTTTACTAAAATAATATTTTCGAAAGCTTAAAACCTAAATTCAAACGAAACCCAAATCAATGATATAAATTAACGACCTAATACCCAAGAGAAGGATATACTTGTTAAGATAAAACAATGAAATAAATTATAACTAATTTTTTATTTTTTATGTTTTTTTATCAAAAATCCAAATTCATAAGTCCACCAGTCAAATATGTCAGAAAGTGAAGCAGACAAAGGACACAACTTTATTCCGGAAAAAGGTGTGGAGGGAATTGGTTGCCGGAGGTGCAAAATGTTCGAAATTCAAAGGAATTCGATTCCTCCGTCTTTTCTATATTATCATATATAATCCCATTATCAAACTTGTCTGGTTATAAAATATAATAAAGGAAACATTAGTGTATTGCTTTAAAAATTAGAGCTTCCGTGGCAATTAAAAGAAAAAAAAAAGCCTTTGAAAATCTAGTGTTGCCCTCCGGTGCTGGCACCGCATCTGATAAACACATCTCTCAATATTAAACACTGACTTAGAATTTTTTTGTTAAAAAAATGTAACACTAACTTAGTTTTAACTTTTGACCATCATCAAGCCCTTTCTTAATAATTGAATTTTATACATTCAACGAAGAAGCAGGATAAAATCCCAACATGTTTAATTACAATTTAAAGACAACAAATTAAATGTAGCTACTAATAATTAACTAATATAAGATGCAGCAATAATGGCCCAGCTTCTATATAATAAAGGTTTTCCTATTAAAATCATACCGAAATTTTCCTCATAAATATATGTTTTTATTAATTTAATAATATGTTTAAGATGTTATTATTTCAATTTCCCAACGAAAACAAATGTAAATCAACAAATCATTTTCACTTTATCATCGTATCTCACTACTAGCTCAATCATAAAAATATATATATATATATTATTATTGACATGATAATAATGATAAAATTTATATTTAATATACTATTAGTGTATAGAATATATTATTAATAATGATATCACTTAATTAATAAATAAATTTTTAAAAAATATTAATTTTTTATATATTTATTTTAAAAATTAATATTTTTTTATTCATTGATTATATATTAATTGTATATCAAAATATAAACTGTAATAATAATAACCGAATCTTATCTTAATTAGTTTATTCAAACACTTAACTATAAGGTTTGTAAAAAAATAATAACTCTAATAAAAAAATATATTAATTATATGCTTTTCTACTTGCATATTTCAAGTATATATTTAATAAGAATACAATTTTGTAACAACTATTTCCCCCACCCACTCAAATTAAACTTATTACGCTACTACAAAAACAACCTAGTTTTTTAAGCAGAAGAAAAGCACTGACATGGTAATGATCGACGGAAAAACAAATTTTACACTGTAAAATCAGTTAACTCCGTACCACTTGAGCTATGATTTACAGCTTTATTAAGCCGGTGTTTACAGTCGCAGTAAAAAACCGTGGTACCCATAAAACTCCAAATGACCAACACCCCGTAAAACCACAACAAGCCCACCGTTTCCCACCCCATCAACACCGCCAAAACCCCCGACTTCACCAAATCCTCACTGTCCGTTAGCTTCTCAAACCGACTCCCAATCCATCCCGAGACTACCACCAACATGCAAGTAATGCACCACCAACAAACTCTCCTCCCCACCATTAAATCCGACCCGACCCGAAACGCATCCCACCCGAATTTCTCCTCTAATGCCGACACCACCAGGCCCAAACCCAACACCCCCATTAAGTAAACTTCAAAACCCAACCCGATCAGCAAAATGGGTAGGCTTAACCGAGGGTGGTTTCGAAATGCGGCTGAGAAAAGCTGCGGGACTTGGATATAGAGGAGGAAGAGGGCGTAGGAACAGAGGGAGGTGACAACAACGCGCTTCCATGCGAGTTTGAGGGCGTTGACGGTGGAGAGGAAGGAAGGGCGGTTGGAAGGGGAGAGGGAAACGGAAAGGGAGGTGACGTGGACAGTGGAGATGAAGGATAGAAGAGAGAGAATGGAGGAAGGCAAGGAAAAGAAGAGTTTGAGACGGAGGAGAGACAGGGATTCGTCACGTGATTCTTTCAAGACGTGACGTGCTTCGAAGCGCGTGGAAGAATAGAGAGCGATGGATTCGAGGTGGAAGATGTGGCGTTTGAGAGGGCGGGAAGAGAAAGAAAGGGAAAATAGAAGGAAAGAAAGAGGGAGGGTCAAGAAAAGGAGGATTGGGAAGAGAATGTGTTTGTTTCGGAAGAAAATTTTGAAGGGATCGGAAAAGAGTTTAAGCAAAACAGAACAATAAGAAGAAGAAGATTTGGTGGTTTTATGCTGTTGATTTTGGTCATGTGTTTCGGACATTGTTGTTTTTTATTGCTTGAATTCTTGTATCTATGTTTGGGTAGACTATAAAGAGTACAATTTTAAGGCAAGTTGAACAAGAATAAAGAAAGATGGAAGAATATAGTGTAGGAGAAGTTTTTTAGTTAGATTTTAAAGAAGGGAAATGCTTGAAGCTGGTTTTCCAGAAATAACCCTTTGATGGGTTTGTTTGTTATGGATTTGAGTTTTTTCAGGCTGAAAATTTCTGATTATTATCAACTTACTACGTCCCAATCCTTCCACTGAAATTTTTTTTTTTTTTCCTCTTTTTCTCTGAAGGAGCGAAGTTTTGTAACTTGTAAGTTATCATTATTATATCAGTGATTTTTATTAGAAAAAAAGAAAATACTAATAATTCTAAGTAACCTAAATATTTATTACTAATCCAAAGGAATTGTCTAAACTTAATTATGAAATGGATAGAAATGATGATTTGAAATATGATATAATAATACATTAAAAAATTTAAAAATCATATCCTTTAAAATTTTAAACAAAAAAAAATATATAAATTTAATATAAATAAATTTTTTTCATTTTATAGTAACACGATTTATTATCAATGTAAATGATGATTGTACGAAAGGGACCCGTGTTGTCTGATAGTATAAAACGTGATAAGAAAAAGGTTACACGTGCTTATTTGACTACGCTATCTATAAACCTATTAGACAAATTAATTACTCAGACAGTGATACTGATAAAGGCTGAAAAAGTATGTTAGGATTTAATTTAATGTTATATTATTGCATCGATGATGTTTGGAGCATTTCCTTTATTTTTTAATTAAGGATTTTGTAAACTGTAAAGCTGGTGATTTGTTCTCCATAAAATATTTACTTGTGACGACGAGTTTGTGCCTCAATTCCAAAGCCAGATGAGAGAGACAAGATTTAACTGAAATGCTTGGTAAATTGTTAAACATTAAAACATATCAGCTATCAATTGATTATTGGTTTACTATAATGTGATTAATAAAGAAAAAAAATGGCTTCGGAATAATGAAACCTAATCAGCTGTCAATGTCATAGTTGAACGGATAAAATTTCTGTGTCGTAAAATAAATCGATACGAATTTGTCCATATATTCGTCACTAATTAATGTCAATCAGTCAGAATCAATGGTATTCCAACCAAACACGAAAGAACAAGTACTATTGGAAGTGTTATAGACCTGGCCAAAGGCCCAGAGAAATAGAAGCATGTGCTCGGTCCAAACAACCAACCCCTCAATATGCAAGACCTTTTTTCTCTTGTAGATTTGGTGGCTCGCAGAGCTCAAGGGACAGGCGCTCTTCAAAAATATACCGAACAAGTGGCACCGTCTGTGCTGGGAAGAACACTCTCCTTGGAACGATAAGGACGGATGCCTTGGTCCTGGTCAGAAAGTGCAATACTTGCCAAAGACATGCTAACATCCCAAGAGTACTAGCAAAACAGTTAATAGTTATAGTTACCCCACGGGTACTTTTTTTTTCTCGAGCACTTCTAGAGATATGGAACCAAAGCATGGTGTCTTGGACCTGCCGTTCTGTGCGACAACAAAGAGAAACAGTCACAACCATCTCCTGAGCATATTAAATTGGCTTGATTAAAATTGTTCCAAACCAGCATCAGTTATCTGTGTACCATTTGGTAAGAAGCACACCTGACCAGTATCAGTAATCTTATCTAAGCACCGTTGGTGCAGAAGCACACTTGTCAGAAGCTGCTCTTCAAAAAATTGGACGAGGGTTGATGCCTGCTGTCCATGACTTCTTGTTGGTGATCATGGCAACGAAATGGTCGGCCCCAAATGGATTAGAGGAATGGATAAGAGGAAGGGGCTTCTTAGTAAGAGACTAGGTGGAGCAATTGACATATTTTAGCTAATCATTCAATTAGTAACTTCCTGAACCATTGCGTTAGGAACTCAATTTTTGGAGTATAAGGGTAGTTCCTCCATTGGCATTGACCATGAATGGTGAGGAACCAATTAACGGAAAGCAAGTAGTGGATAAAGCTAATGGCAGGCTTGAGGATTGACATGAATGGGACCATCAGGGTGGGAAAAGCTTTCCATCCAGCAAGAGGCAAGTAGCACTAGGTTTTAAAGAGTTGATGGAAGGAAGAATTGCAGAGAAGCCACGGAAAACACGCAGAAGTTGAGACTTAAGAAGAGAAGCAAGGAAAGCTGAAAAAGGCAGGTCTTATACGAATTTGATTAACTCATAAACAAAGTATGCACTATACAGAGAAATTACCAGTTAATGAGTTACCCAACTTTATCCACAATAACAGTGCAAATTTATAGATAACAATTTCTTAGTTTCTATCATGCTTAATCATCTATAAAGAGCAGTATCTTTTGTCAGCTTTAAATGGCTTATATGTATATCTTAGAAAAGAGAAAACCATTAATAACTTGAAGTTGAAGATGCAAAGTCAAGTAAAAATATTAGGTCACCGCAGTAATGACTCATGACCTGACTCCGGCCTTTAATAGACTCTGGTGACCATATTTGATATTCCTCGTACAAACCTATTTATCAGGTAAAACCAGGGGATAAAGGGTTGTGGTGCTTTAAAC
Organism: Durio zibethinus; assembly: GCF_002303985.1. The sequence goes on from NW_019168159.1 coordinate 23,022,854, forward strand.
ATCCAATACAGGTATGATCTTATTGCTAAGCAGACGGTGACCAATATGGGAAAGTAATCATCAGCAAGTGTCAGCACACATTAATCATCCAAAGATGTATGGTTCCATAGAAGTTTTTGCAGTTACTACGAGGACTTGGACAAAGAAATTTATCCATTTCATACGGTGATGTAGGACATTGATAAGTTGGATGTAAATGAAACTAATAATAGTATTGCTAATTTGCTATAGCAGACGCAACCTGCTGAACTAACTCTCAAGTAGTCAAGACCAACTTGAAAACACGCATAGAATCTCCTCCGGCAAAACAATCTATTTCAACTATGACTGGAGGAAGGATAAGAATAGATGATGCAAAGTGTTTCTGAGCCCTCAATAACAGAAAAGGCCACTTGATAGTTACATCAGACCCACTAGGGCAATGGGAGACCATATTAAGCTTGTTTCCATATCCTAGAAGTGGAACTAAAGTTTGCAGATGAAAGGGGAAAAAGAATCTCACTGAAATTTGATTATCCCACTGTGACAATTAGAAACAGATAAGGCAAAGGGATGCTGATTTTAAACTTGTTTCCATCTCATAGAAGAGTAACTACATTTTCCAGATGGAAAAAGCTAACTGAAATTTTACAATGTCATTTGGAACATTTGAGGCTGACATTAAGTTTGTTTTCATCTCCTTAGGAATAAACTACATTGAGGAGATAGAGAGATCTTACTAATATTTTATTATTATTATTATTATGGCCTTAATTATGAGTTTATGACCATCTATTGTTGTAACTCAGCAAACTGCATCATCCTCTATAATAAGGAAACAGGTCAACTATTAGATTCTTTTTCCACTTCTTTTTCCACCCAAAGGAGACTTAGATAAAATACTACAGCAGGAAATTCTTGTAAGGCAATAACATAAATAAAATATCTCAAATTTGATATACATAGCAAAACAAAAGAATTGTTGAAATCCCCACCTCAAAATTACACATTAATCTGAGATCTTTGACTTGGTATGGACAAAGGACAACAGACAGAAATAACAAGAAGAATCACATCCACAAACAATCATACAGTAATGAAACCTCAACAAGCCCAAAATGGTGATACTTCTTTGAATCCCTTTTTTATCCATCTATGAGATCAATATGCTTCAAAGTTCATAATTAAACTAGACCCAGAAACCAACTTCCTCATTATTATCAAATCAATTTAAGCTACCAACAACCTTTTAACAATCATAAAGAAAAGTTAAACAAATAAATAAATAAAAGGGAATTCCATTATTAAAGTTCTCTAACTCATGGGTGTTGAACAATTAACAAAATTATACAAACGCGAACAAAAATTGCAGGAATTTTCACATTGATTATTGAGAAAAGCAGCTGTACATTATAACTTACGAAACCAAAATTTCAGTAGACTACAAAAATATTAAAACAAATCCAAACAAAACAGTTACAAATCTAACAAACCCTGAAAACCTGTTCTCCTTGTATCGAAATCCCAAATGATTTTATCCTCACTATCCAAGCAAACCCTCGTTCTACAAATTGGACAAGAGGCGACTTTCATTAACCAAGCATCCAAACACTTCCTATGAAACAAGTGGCCACAACCAACAAGGGTTCTACACCATTGCCCTTGTCTGAACCCATCCAAGCAAATAACACAAGAGTCAGATTCCAAAAGGGTAGCTTTTGATTCCTTGGAGAATCTGAACTGAGGAAGCTGTCTGAGCTGTTTCGGACAAAACCCAGACGAGGGATGAGAGTGGCGGCGATGGCGATGGCGCTGGCGGCGGAGAAGAAGAGGAAGGAGAAGGAGAAAAGATGCTAGAGGGAGGAGGAGGAAGAAGAAGGTAACGAGAAACATCATGATTATGGCTTTCAGGATTAATGACAGGAACTTCTCTTTTGGTTTTGACGGCGGCAGTGGTGAACCACCGCGGGAGGAGTCGTGGGGAGGTGGCGGCATTAAAGAGTTCGTGGGTGGCAATTAATGGAAAATAAAATAAAGGGAAAATTTTTGGAAAGCGAGATGGAGGTTTTAGTAATTTATAAGGATAGGGACACGGCCTAAGGGGTTTTTTTTTTTTTTTTTTCATTTAGTTTTCTGTGGGCTTTGCCTGCAAGTGTGGGAGAGTGGGCCTTTTTTAGGATAGAGATGTCCGTTTCGGAGATAAGATGTATACTATAATTTTTAATTATACGGTGGAAGGTGATTATTTTTTATTAATTTTTTTTATTCATGTCAGAGTTTGAATCCGATTTTAAATTTTATAGTTGGAATTTTTTTCAAGATTTTAAGTGTGAGAAACCAAGATAAGAATTCAATTATTATTTAAAAAATATATTATTATTCAATTAAATGTACGAATGTTTTTTCAACTTTTTCAAAAAAACCAAAGAAAAAAGTATTTAGCATATCAAGTATGTAATCTAAAATAAAATTAATTGATGAGAGGTGAAGAATTTTAATTTAAATATAAAATTATAATAAATTTTTTATATAATTAGATTTTATTATTATAATTTATCTCGATATTTTGTTAAATAATTAAATTTAATCTATTTATCTCACAAAAATAAATAATTTATAATACTAATATTTATATATTCAAGGACCTTTCTTTTTCCATTGATATGGGATTAAAACACTTTACTTATTTTTTTGGGAGCTTGGCATAATATTTTCTTCGACCTAATCTCTCGTCACAGCTGTCACTTTCTTTATTCTTCTTTAAAGCGTTTTGGCATGAGTAAACTCTATTACCGTGCCTTATTCCTACCCCTTATTAAGAAATTAAACTAGCCCATTTTATCTATCCCGCTAAGGTACTTGATATGGAATTGGATGAGTCAAAGGTTAACTCTAATACATTTGTCACGAAGCCACTATTATATTTCCATAAAACTAACTTATTAGGATACGTAACGCCAACGTTTGTACGTAGAATGACTTCTTTTTGTTTCCCATATGAAATTAAAGCATCTTCTTTACTTTTTTGCACCGCTTAAATGTGACATACGGACAAAAAAGAAGTGAGAAGGAAATTTCTCGTGAAGACCAATGAAGTTGACTGCTTGACGGGATACACGAACAAAAGAAATAAGTGGGGTGGGAGGTTATTTCTTTGAAGATCAGTGGAGTGGGTTGGTGAAGCTAGAATTTTGATTCAAGGATGACTAAACTGTGGGCGACTCTTGACCAAAATTGACTGTCAATGGAGGACTGAACTATAAAAGGTGTGGCAACCCTGAGAAGTAATAACATTTAAACAGAGGGAGATCAATTTCCATTTTATAGGTGGAAGATATGAGGATTGAGATGAGAGTCTTTCTGATTGTGATCATGGCCTTGAGTCTTACCTCAGTTGTGCATGCTATTCAGGGGAAGGCTGTTTTCTATCTACCTCCTTACTTTCGTGAGAATAATTATTCAATATCTCATTTTTCTAGTGAATCTGCATATAAATCATATATTTATACCATGATTTGAACAACCCTGACTTGGTCTATATAACCATTGTTATTCTTTTGAAATATATACTTCTTTTTTTTTAAATCATGCATCAATAACTTAATCAAATATTCAGGTACAGAAACATCCGATATGATAACTAATCAAATGAATTTTAATTTGAACAGCCTCAGCATGCTATAACCAAGACAATGGGAAAATGGTAGCGGGAGTAAGTGATGCATTGTGGAATAACAGAGGAGCATGTGGAAAGAAGTACAGTGTTAGATGCATAGGAGGAGCTAATAAAGCTCCTCATCCTTGCAAGAATGGTAAGAGCGTGGTGGTTAAAGTTGTTGACTACTGTAAACCAGGGTGCCAGGGAATCATTAATCTTTCTCAAGATGCGTTCGCCACCATTGCTGATACTAACGCCGGTATAGTCCAAGTAGAATTTCATGAGTAAGTCTATGTCTAACTCCCTCTTTAGTCTCTACTGTTTACCAGTAAATAAGTTTTCAATACTGCTAACGCCATAGCCCCTTAAACTCTATTTTCACCTTTTGCCTTTTCTTGTATGCACAGGGTTTGAGTTTGACGCTTCTAATCAAAAGGGCTTCTCAAGGGCAGACGATGGTAATAGAATAAATGTGAAAGGGGATATCCTCTTGTGATTTTCTCTGTTTCCTTCCAGCAAATGAATAATAACTTTCTACCTGGTAGTATACAGCAAATATGTATCGGAATCAAAACTTATAATAAAGTACAAGCAGCAAAATGAAATGCCATAACATTACATGCTTGCAACTCATTAGTGCAAGGAAGACCAGTCCATAATAGAATCCATCGCAGCCGATCTAGAAATCTAGCTTGCCACTCAGGCTCATCATTTTCGTGAATGAAACCACCTTTCATGTACTATATCTTTGCAGGCTCATTGTCAACAGCAACATGGACATATAGATCAGTTATGCTTGAAACCATACAACATAGAGCATTTAAATATCACATATCCAGATTAAGCTCTGTATTTTTCATTTAAGGGGAGAAAGAAAATATCGAATCCAGCTCTTTGGACAAGAAGTAACATGCACTTCCGATTGAGCCAAATGCTCAAGTTTAGTTTCTGTGAAAAATTATTGCCAAAAAGTTTTGAAAAACATTGCTGTAAGCATGGAAGCAAAATGCATGAAAGGCAACTACTAAGACAGAGAGACATGGGGCAGAGTCTAGTTAGTCAGTATCAACAAGCATTATCCCTGACATTCTACCAACTGTAACAAAAGAAACGAAATAAAAAGCATTGTAGTGGGGAGGAAGCAAATTTTGTCCGCTGACAAGTTTGACGGTGTTACTAATAAGCAAGACAACATGCAGTGAGGTGTTGACCATGGTTTCACCTCATCCCTTAAGGCAAGGTTTGCTTAACTCCAGTGCAATTAAAGAAACGGGTTGCATTTATTTAATGACTTCAAGTTCCAACCATGATTAACTTAAATCGGTGCCTGAAAAAATTCAGTATGCTTGACCTGTAAGTTAGAACTGCAAGACTAACAAAGTGTTCATACCGAAAAAAAGTTCAGAGTTCTACAGTGCTAAATCTATTTTAGATCTCACTATATCATTATTGTTTCCTTTCAATCTCCTCAGAAGGAAAGCTATGGGATTTATGCATGGTAGGATAAACATAACTATACAAGGAAAATGTACGAGAAAGTCAAGGAGATTAACCCTTCACTATGTCATTTTAAAGTTACATGTAGATGGAAGCTGGTAATTCTTCTGTAGTTCTGATAAGTCTAAGGCCTCTCCACCTAGTGGCTTGCTGAAAATGTCATCATAGCATTACCATTGAGAATTACCCTTTGACATAAATTTTTTTTTGTGTTATCTTTTTTTTCTTTGTGACAAAACAAAAGGTCATACAAAGTGAAACCCTAAAGACAAGACCTTATAAACAGTTAATGCATTTAAATATTTAATAGGGTAAATTTATAAATGAATGAACCAAATAGCCCAAGTTGGTGATGCATTTAGTTTTTATGATTCTGATGCAAAAACTCATAAACTCATTTCAGTTAGCAACAGACTGTCCAGGCAATTGTTTCATCAATGCAAGATGATTATGGCCAGGGCAGAACCACCATAGAAGATAAATATAAAAGATGTTATCCCATTCTTCAGCCACTATCTTTGATTTCATGACAGTTTCAAAACCTAAGCCATTTCTATGCAGTTCCCTTGCAACACATAACGTTGCTCAAGTATGCTCTTGCAAAATCAGCTTCAATCCCCTGTCAAAACAGACTCTAAATATAGATCAATTTATAAATAAATAAATCATTTCGATACCAGAACCTCTACCAAATCTTATAGCATGATAAAATTCATCCACATTGTTCTTAATATATATAGTGAACTTAGTTCCTAGAACCTAAGCTACTAGGCAGTAATGGTGGGGTAATTTTCTTTTCCATCTAGTTTAAGTGGATTCATGAATTTTAAATTAATTAAGCTCCATTAGTAATTCTAGACGACATTACTCAAACTTGGGAGTGAATGTTGAAAAAGAGTATGTATTCGACATGAGTAAGTTCAATGGTTGGACCTCCATACCCATGTTTGTCAGATTTGTCGGACATGGATACTAAAAGGAAAATGAAGAGTGGGAGCAACATATTTATAGTAATTTAGTTGTAGTTTCATATTATTTTAATCAATTAGCTATCTTATAAAACAAATTTCATTTCTAAGTATGATTTTGTATTTCTGTCATTAGGTCCTTTAGCATTTTGAATGGATCAATTGTCTACGAACAATCCACAATTTGGATGGTGCAATCCAATATGAAATTTGTAGGTTGAGTGCAAATTGTTGTGGAACATGCCACTCTTGAAGCATTATACATAGCCTCTGTTGTAGGCTTAGAAGATTGGACTACAGTTGGTTTATATTTTGGTTTTATTTACTATTGTTACTGGACATATTTTTACTAGACTTCTTTTTGTTCCTGTAAATCCTGTATTTAACAGATCCCATTTTCTTACCATGTTATTACCGTTATGAGGGAAGAGAGAGCTGACAGCACAAAAAAGGAAAATGGGTATAGTGCAAATCTAGTGTAAATCATGGAATTGAATTATCTTTTCTATCTCTTAAAAAATTCTGTGTTATTCTTCTCTAAACTTCTTCTTTGAGAGACTTTCTTGTAATGTATCCAAGACAGGTTGCATCATTTGGTATTAGAGCCACAACCTGGCAACAATGGCAGATGGAATTTCTACGCGACTCCAGAAAGAGGTTCAACAAATACAACAAGATGTTTCTAAGCTCCAAGTGGAGATGCAGCGGTTAGATTCCAAGATTGATCAGTTAGATTCCAAGATGGATATACAGTTTACTGAAATGTGATTAGAACTCAAATAGTTTCTAGAGACTATGGCTTCTAGGGAAAAAAACTCAGTGTCAAGTGGACTTGAGGGTGACCAAGCTTCAGTGAGTGGACCGGAGAAAAGGCCAGGAAAGGAAATAGCCTCCAATAAAGTGGATAAGTCTCCTGCAACTGAGGTGCCTTTAAACAATCCACTGGTTACAGCCCAAAACAGGTACATTATTTCTGATTCATCTAGAATCTTTAAATGAGATTGTCCTAAGTTTAATGGTGAGGACTTTAGGGGCTGGTTTATGAAACTAGAACAGTATTTTGAAGCTGAGAAGGTACCTGAAAGTAGCAAGGTGAGACTAGTAACGTTGAGCTTGGAAGGAAAAGCTTTACAGTGGCATCAATACTATACTAGGTCTCAATGGGATTTGAAAAATTGAGCTGGGCAGGGTATATTCAAGATATGAAAGACAGGTTGGTACCTAAGGAGTATGAGGATCCTATGGCTGAACTAGTAGAACTCAAACAACCTTCCTCTGTTGAACAATTTTATGAAGATTTTATTGGTATTCTTAACTTGCTGCAACTATCTGATTCCTAAGCCCTGAGTATTTTTACCAGTAACTTAAAACCAGATATATCCCAGACTATTAGATTGTTTGGACCCACAACCTTACATCAAGCCTTACATTTATCCAAACAGATTGAGACTAACATCCACCCCAACTTAAAAAGAACCACTGTAGTTCCTAAATCATCTTTTCCATCTTCATACCATTCTACCAGTATTGTCTCTACTAAAAACAGTACCTCACCTCTCTTGTTGCCAACTCCAGAAGCTCCACGTAACTCCGATTTAGTCAACACTGACAACTTCAAAACTCCAAACCAACATACCAATCGATCCAATTTCCTTAATAGTAGCACCAATAACTCCAAGACCATTAGTAAAAGGCCTACTCCAGCTGAAATGAATGAAAGGAGAAAAAAGGGGCTTTGCTATTGGTGCGGAACCAAATATTCAGCTAGTCACAAATGTATGAAATCACAGCCATATCAACTTCTCATTGAAGGGTGAGAAGAGGACTATGAGGCAGAAGAATTCTCAGATTGCACAGATAACCCTGAAGTGTTGACTGAAAATGACAATGGGGAACAACCTGTTTTGTCTTTGCACGATATACAAGGCACATCGGGATTTCAGACCATGATGATAGATGGGGTACTTAAGAATCATAAATTGGTGATGCTAGTTGACTCTGGTGATACTCACAATTTCATAGACATCTCAGTAGTTAAAGCATTGGGAATATCTACTAGACAGAACCATCAAGTGGCAGTAACCATAGCAAATGGTGAAAAGGTGCAAACTGCAGGTTTATGTCAAAAGCTGCAATGGTCTTTCTTTGGGTCTGTCTTCACAGCTGATTCATGGTTTTAGCCTTGAAAGGATGTGACATTGTTCTTGGAGTATAGTGATTGAAAACCTTAGGGCCTATGTATGGGATTTTCCTTCTTTGACCATGCAATTTCCTTATCAAGGTAGCTGGAGGAAACTACAGGGTATACAACCTGGTATGCTAGATTTAGCCAATGAAAAAAAGACTATTAAGCTGCTGCAACCATTGACTATCGGTCAGAAGGCTCATCCTTGTTGTTTATTACTCGCTACTAGCAACCAAATTCAGTTAAATGTTATCACTAAGATATCAGGTAACCAATCCTTTGATAGTGTTGTTTTTGAGCAAGAGTTAAAGGAATGTGCTGATTTGTTTGAGACTCCTCGAGGACTACCTCGCTACAGATCTCATGATCATAAATTCCCTTTTAAAGATGAGAGTCAACTAGTTAGGATTAAACCCTATAGATAGCTTGCCATACAAAAAGATGAGATTGACAAAAAGATCAAAGAGACGCTGGATTCGGGGATCATCAGGCACAGTTACAGCTCCTTTGCTTCTCCAATTGTGATGGTAAAAAAGAATGGATCATGGAGGCTCTGTGTTGATTATAGGCAATTTGACCAGCTCACTATTAAAGACAAGTTTCCTATTCCACTGGTGGAAGAGTTACTTGATGAGTTGCATGGTGCAAAATTTTTTTCTAAACTTGATTTAAGGTCTGGTTATCATCAAATTAGAATGCATCAGGCGACATTTACAAAACTGTCTTTAGAACTCATGATGGCCATTATGAATTTCTAGTTATGCCATTTGGCCTTACAAATGCACCATCAACCTTTCAAAGTCTTATGAACTGTCTTTTTAAATCTTACTTGAGGAAATTTGTATTATTATTCTTTTGATGACATTCTCATATATTCCACTGATATTTGCAGCCGTTTAGAACATATGAGAATGATTTTTGAGATTCTGGGAACTAACAAATTATTCCTCGAAAAGAATAAGTGTCTTTAGTGCTACAGAAGTTGAATATCTGGGGCATGTTATTTCTGACAAAGGAGTTGAAATGAGCAAAGAAAAAGTTCTGAGTATCTTGAATTGGCCTCAACCTCAAAATGTCAAAGAATTGACGGGATTCCTTGGACTCACAGGGTACTACAGAAGGTTTATTAAAGGGTACGGGTTGCTAGCTAAACCATTGACAGATTTACTTACGAAGGATGCTTTCAAGTGGGATGAATCAACAAGTGAATCTTTCACAAAATTGCAGATTGCTATGACCACAGCTCCAGTTTTAGCCCTTCTTGATTTCGGCAAGGTGTTCATGGTTGAGACCAATACCTCTAGCTTGGGAGTAGGTGCTGTACTGACTCAAGATGGAAGGTCTATTGCATATTTCAGCAAAGCATTATCAACTAAGCATCAGATTCTCTCTGTGTATGAGAAGGAAATGATGGCAGTGATTATGGCAGTTAAGAAGTGAAACGCACACTTATCTGGTAAACATTTTGTTATCAAAACAGATCATCAGAGTTTAAGGTTTCCACTCACTAAGCAAGCAACAACTCTGGCACAGCAGGTCTGGATAGCAAAGATGATGGGGTATGATTATGAAGTGGTTTATAGAAAAGGCACATTTAATACCGTGGCTGATGCTTTATCAAGAAGACCTGAGTTTAAGTCAACTCAATTAATGGCAATTTTTGCTATGAACACTAATTTATTAATAAAATTCAGGATTCCTGGAAGCAGGATTCAAGATTGCAAAAGTTGATTGGAGAACTGCAATCTAAAGCATCCACCAGCTCTCAATATACTTGGAATGGAGGCCAATTGAGGAGAAAAGCCAAATTGGTTGTGGGACTAGCACCAGCTTTGAGACATGAACTTTTGCAGTATTATCATAGCAGTCCAACTAGTGGGCATTCGGGAGTTCATGTTGCTATGAATAGAATTGGCAGTATTGTGTACTGGAAAGGTCTCAAAAAAGATGAAAGGAGGTTCGTTCAACAATGTATTGTATGTCAACAGTGCAAATATGATAACTCAGCATCACCAAGACTTCTCCAACCACTTCCTATACCTGACCGAATTTGGTATGACATTCCTATGGATTTTATTGAAGGTCTATCTAAATCACAGGGCAAGGATACTATACTGGTGGTGGTAGACAGGTTGAGCAAATATGCTCATTTGGTGGCGCTTTCTCATCCCTCCACTGCTTTGTCAGTAGCTCAAGCGTTTATGGACAATATATTCATGCTTAATTCCACTGTCTCAGATAGGGATAAAATTTTTATAAGCAGATTTTGGCAAGAGTTATTCAAAATACATAGAACTTCTGTCAACATGTCTACAGCTCATCATCCACAAACGGATGGGCAGACAGAGGTAGTTAATAGGTGCTTAGAGACATACTTACGATGTAGGTGGCTGCCATTAGCAGAATGGTGGAATAATACCAACCATCACTCTGCTATAAACACCTCTCCTTATGAGGCAGTCTATGGACAACCCCCTCCATTGCATTTGCCTTACCTGGCAGGAGATTCCTTGGTGGAAACGGTGGACAGAAGCTTACAAGCTAGAGAAGCTGCCAGATGAAGTTTTATTTATCCAAAGCACATACAAGTATGAAAAACATGGCTGACAAAAAGAGGAGTGACAGGGAGTTTACAGTAGGAGATCTTGTATATGTCAAGTTATAACCTTATAGACAGCAGATAGTGAAGAATCGAAGTTACAACAAGCTTGCTGCCAAATTCTTTGGACCTTACAAGATCTTGGAAAAGGTAGGTCAAGTGGATTATAGACTGCAATTACCTGTTGGTTCCAAAATCCATCCTACATTTCATATGTCTCAGTTGAAAAAACATGTTGGCAGTTCCATGGTCCAATCTAATTTACCTATTGTTGGAGAAGATCGAACAATGGTGAAAGACCTACCAAGATCCTAGATAGGAGAATGGTCAAGAAGGGTAACAGGACTATCACGGAAGTTCTGGTGGAGTGGTCTAATTCCTTCCCAGAAAATGCCACTTGGAAAAGCTTGTTCGAGTTGCAGCAGAAGTATCCTGCCTTAGATCCTTGAGGACTAAGGATCTTTTTGATGGAGAGGGTATTGTTGCAGGCTCAGATGATTGGACTACAGTTGGTTTATATTTTGGTTTTATTTACTATTATTACTGGACTTATTTTTACTAAACTCCTTTTATTCCTATAAGCCTGTATTTAACAGAGCCCATTTTCTTACTATGTTATTACTGTTATGACGGAGGAGAGAACTGACAACACAAAAAACGATAATGGATATTGTGCAAATCTGGTGCAAATCATGGAATGGAATTATCTTTTTCTCTCTCCTAAAAAATTCTGTCTTCTTCTTCTCAAAACTTCTTCTTTGAGAGACTTTCTTGTTCTGTATCAAGACAGGCTGCATCAGCCTCACGTAAATCATAAATAAGTTGTTCTTGTTTTTAAGAATAATTAAGAAGCCTTAGCACCAAAAACTATATAGATGACTAAATAACCACACAAATAACATCAGAAAAATCTTGATATATGATGAAATACCTCTAGTTTTGTTCCAGCTATTTCTTCTGGAAGCCAAAGACATTGGTTAAGATCAAGGGTTACAACTACAACTCTATCCTATCCATTGCAAGTAAACTAAATAAGAAACAGGAGAAAAAAATAATGTTAGAGAGTATGCAAACAACAATCAACAAGGCATTACTTTCTCTAAAACTTCTGCAGCTCAGATTTTATTAAAAACAAGGGGCAGAACTTTGACAATAGGGGATTAAAACTGATAAAAGAACATAGAAGAGCCTAACACGTCTTTGTTGCAAAATCATAATTTCAAACACAGAATTTTTTTTCCTGACATAAACCATCAGAGAATTGAATTACACACAAATGAAGCTATAAAAAAGAAAATTAACTAGCACAAATATATCCACAAGGAGATCTGCTCAATGTCTGCAAGATCACTAATATGGTGACTTGGAATATCTCAGCTACTAGGATTATATGAACTAGCTAAAGAGACAAGTTACTGTTTACAGAAGATTCAACATTATCCCGAACTCATCTGTTTTTATTTAAAAGATTTAAATGCCAAGGTAATAATCCTCTTCCATTTTTTTCCCTCATAACCCTTTCATATCTGCAGGGACACCAGTTGAACTGTAGGATATTGGCAAATGAGAACTATCCCTTTCTGCATGGTTCTTGTATTTTCTCCATGTTGCTACTTTCTTTTTCTTTCTGAAAAATCATATTTTTGCGAATTATGCCTAGAGTTCAATTTGATTTGGTTCCAAAAGCACAAATTTAAAACATTGTCTTTATTAGTAGCTGTCCAGTAATGACAAAAAAGACATCAAATATCCTAACATAATATATTGAGTTTAAAGGCATTTCTCATGCCTCGAATTTGCAGTACACATCATTATAACAGAGATTCTCCTGAGAGGAACCTATGACACCTTACATCTTGTTATAAGCCCAAAACAGATCAAAATAATTGCACTAATATGCCAACATGACATTTAAAGCATTGTAAGTAGTATCCAAAAAAAAAAGAAGGCAAACAAACCTTACATGCGGCAAATAAATCATTTGCAGGGCTTGACAACAGTGGCAATGGAAGCGTAGCATTAATGCAAGAAAGTCCCTTAAAGCCCTCCTGCTTCCCAGCAATTCTTTCCTTCAGTGCTTCAAATTCACGTTCCGCCAACTATCTTTTATGATCCTAATACTTGAAACGGACAAAATACCATCAACATCATCTTAAAAGGAGAAGAGACAGAAAAATTAAAATCATTCACGAAACATTTGTCTTCCTTTTTAATCACAACTTAAGCAGCTTCAATTCCGGAGGACCTCTGTTAATCACAAATTTGAAATGGCATTGACGCAATAAAAAAAACTCTATCTTTCTGCTATTAACGAGATAACAAGAAACTCCCTTTTGAGTAACATCAAAATCTACAATCCTTGAAAGCTTTCATAACTTCTAAAATGCCCTAAAACAAATTACTATCAAATCATTAATTAAACAATTCACTTTCTTGCGTTGACCCTTTTGTATGCCTCTCCAGTGAAAAACAAAAGACACCCAATAATTCTTTTTTCCTTTTTATGAAAAAGAAAGAAAGAAAGAAAGTCTCACTTGGATGCCATAGGAGGAGGCCTGGAAGTCATAGAAGGAGCGAACACGGAGACAAGCAGCTGCCCAAAGCTCGTCCTCCGATGCCGTTTCAGCAGCAATGAGCGAAGACTTATCAATAGGAATGGACTGTTGTTGATGGTGACCGGTGTTAACAACCACAGAAGATTGGTGCTAGGAAGAGAATGAAATGGAAAAACAATAGAGAAATAAAAGAAGCCGGAGGTAACCAGATGAGTTTCGGGTTTCAAGTTTCTTTTTTTTTTTTTTTGGATTTCCTTTGCTAACTTTGGTGTGACATAATAAGATATAAGAACAAAAATTTTATGGATTATGGCAAAGGTTTGATGGAGTCGCTCAGGTTCTTTTTCTTTTAAAATCTTGGTCCCTTGCATGGTTGGCGCCACCATTTCCAATTCATCTGGAAATTTTGAGGATATCCTCAGGATTGGGCTCCGAGTTAAAGTTTAAAGCTGAGCTCAGCCTGATGGCCCTGACCTAAGATCATGACCCATTCCAAGGACATAAAGTGGGGTCAAAACCTATAAGGGCTTCGCATATCACATGGCTGATACCGAAGCTTATGACCCCTTTTTTCAGTTTCAGTCACTCCCTGTTGAGCGGAGTCAAGCACGACCCAGCATTTTAGTACTGTCCATAAGGTGGCAACTTTCAAGCCCAACTTTCTTTTGTTTAAAGTTTCAAACCTGCCCAAAAATTATAGAATACGTGTCCAAAGTCCAAATCTACTTGAACAAAAAAGAGGGTGAGCTTGCAGGCCTAGTGGCAACTGGGGGGGGGGGGGGGGGGCGTCCAGAATCTAGACCAACAAGTGTCATCGTCCTCTCTAAAAATAAAAACCCATGCTATGTAATTCCCTGCTGCCAATACAGAATGTACATATTCTTTGGGCCATAACGCTATTATTATTCAGCCAACACTGATTACATCAATGCCTCTCAATTTGTGTCCAAACACTGTCTCGTGAGCCTCCTTTGTGTGAACTCTTCTTTCTTTTCAGTGTTTACCTGCCAGCTGAGCCTCTCCTCTATACTTGGTCAGTGCTTCTCTCCTCTCCATTGATAAATATAGTCTAAGCGGAATGGTTTTTTACAGTTTTATAACTTGGCACTGTAATCATATATATAGCCTACTGCAAAAACTGGTTTCTATCTTTGAAAGGCAATAATGAAAAAAAAAAGCAATGCTGAATAGTGTGGGTAATCCTCAACGTGGGAAAAACATGCAAAGCCAACAGGGCAAATAGGCAATAAATATGAGGAGTTAACACTCCCACCTACCCTCCCACCCTCACTGGGGAAAAAAATTAAATTTGTATACTGCAGGCGGTTACACGGACCACAACAACAGATGCTTGAAGTATTACCCCTTACGACGGTGCAAATCTTGAAATTGAGAGAGAAAAGGGCGAGACTATGACACAGAGAAAGGTCAGAGAGCTTTAATTTGTAAGATGGAATAAAGCTAACGCTCACACATGCGGGGGCAGGAGAGGGGTACCCCGAGCCCCCAGCAGCTGTGTACCTAGCATTTTTATGGGGTAGATAGCTTTAGCAGCTACTAGTATTATGCTTTCAATCTTTGCTTTCTTACGTAGGCGATTTTCCTCGATGGAGAAGAGACAAAAACAACAACGTCAATATAAAACAAGTATGAGAGATGGAGAGAGAGAGAGAGATGACTTGACCAGGTATTGTCAAATCATAAAGTTTGTGATGATTACAAAGAGTAAATGGCAGAAAAAATGACCACTCTCTTTTCTCTTGGAGTGTTCAAAATTCCATCGCCATCTGTTTTGAGAAGAAGTGCAGGGCACTTTGTTTAGGAGGAGCGTGGAGCCTGAAGTTTCCTTCTTACAGTATAGTATGTTACCCTGGAATAATGGCTCCTTCCTATCACCAAGATTTGAAGCAAAGACGGGCCAATAAACCCTAGTTCCTATTCTAACTCATGATGAACATGAGGGTTCCATGGAAAATACAATGGCAAGAAACTGGAGAATTATTATCTAATCTGCCTGTCATCATCCTCTAATCGCAAAGCTGTTTTATGTGTATTTATCACCAAATAAAAATCAACGCCAAAAGATCTTCTTTGCCAGTCTATCTAACATTGGTTTTTGTGTGCTCATAAGTCATTCCAAGACTCGTGTACCTTATCTTTGAGAAGCGCTCAAAACACTGCCCTGCCTATGGTGCGAACAAACATGTACTCCTGGTTTTGCTTCGTTTGTTTTCATATTGGAATTGGATGGATAAAATCGATGGCTGCCTGTTGGCTGAAATTTAAAGTGTCATTAGCATTCAAGGTTATTTTGATTCCAGGGTTATTTAATTACTACAAAAACTGTTTTCATATGAATTCATTAAACACTCATCATCAAATGCATATGGCAAATGCAAAGAATTGTTAATAGAGAAATACATGTGGGAAAGCACCCAGGCTAGAACATTAGTGTTTGTACTAAGGTTTTGAATTAAATGATGGTGAAAACTGTCGGAGAAATTATTGGAAATTACAGTCAATGTGGACAGATTATTCAAAAACAAATTTGGAATTAAGGAAGGTTTTGGAAGACTTGTATACAAGAGGTAACGGCGAGAAAAAGACAGAGCAAGGCTGCATGTTACCATTCTTCTTTTTGACGTATTGATTGCATCACATGGACAAAAGGTCAATCGGCCCCCTTCTTTTTTTCTTCTTACTAGCATTATTTTCTGTTTTATCAAAAGAAAACCTTGAAAATTCGACTTCCCACGCTCCTTATTCTTCTAAAATAACGTAACTGAGAAGGCAAAAGATGTGAAAACAGAGGAAAGAGACAGAGACAGATGCTAATAGTGAGGGTTAAGTCACGTTGCATGCACTGCTATTCCCTGTACTTTGTTTCACCTCCTCTCAAATCAATCACCGTTTTTATTGTTGATAATGGTAGACACCTCATGCGGGAAGAAAGAGAGAAGGGAAACGACTAGAAAATAGAAAGTCTTCTTTCTTACTTTAAACTAAAAAATGGGTACAAAGGAAAAAAGAGCATTAGATTGAAGAAAGACAGTTTCCACTTTCCATAGACTTTTTTTTTTTTTTTTGGTTTTGGGTCACGTATCTGATAAGGCTTTCTTTTGACTCTTTGCTGGAAACTAATCATATTTTTGGAATTTCAGCACCTTCTGGTTATCATCCATTTCCTCTCTTTTTTCAACAAGCATCGCTTCTTCTTGCCTATTAATATCACAGCACTGCTTGCTCTTCCGTCATAAAATTTGCATGATTTTCTCAAATCCTTATTCCTTCTGTCTAATCTTTCTTACGCTCTCTGATGGTCAAGATCAGATTACTTTCAATGGAGCCAAACTTCCGTTTATGCCAAGGGTTTCATCACAAGTGTAAAATGAAGCAGACATTAAGATTTTGACGGTGCTATCCTCACTGAGCTTTTTATTTTTATTTTTTTAATTTTATTTGTTTCTTGATCTTGCAAGGCTTTTTAGTTCTTGTATTAGGATTTTAAGTGTTTCTCTTTTTGTTTTAATTTTATGTTATTATTTTTATCTTGATCAATCCTCCCATCTCTTCTCTTTCTATCTATTCCTCCTGAGCTTTACCATGAAATAAAAATCAAGTACTCGTTGTAATGTTGTGTATATAAGTTGCTATTTTTGCTTATAGTTGCTGGCTGTAATTTTTATAGGAGTTTCTAGTTTTGATTTGGTCGTGAATGAAGTGCAAAATTTTCAAGAATGAACTTTTTGCAGATCAAGAAGTTTGTGTCCGATGTTCTGTATGGTGATCAATTGCTTTGTGGTTATATATTTTACAAATATATTGGTTTGTATTAATTCCTATGTATAAATACCTAATTTAATGTAAAAAAAAATCAATTAATTTTGACCTCTGGAATCAACTCTTCTGTTTTTACCAAAATAAATCACTTTGACAATCGCTATATTTCACAAAATTGTTTAAATTATACGTTTATTCAATCTTTACAAAAGATATAAATAGTAAATAATAATATATATAATTGTAAGTGATGTAATGTTTCTTAAAATCTTTTTGTTTTTGGAAGAAAAATAACTCAAAATCACCCAAAATATGAAAATAAATTATGGATAAAATCCCGTCAATAACATTAATTTGTCAGCTAATATATAATTTAAAGAAAATATTAAGTAAAATTTTGTTAATATACTAAAATCTGAAAGGTGTTACTACTTGATTTCAATGCATTTAATCCTTTATTTTAAAATCCATTGACTTCCATTTTAGTAATTAATGCATCATGCAACCAATATTAATATTAATTTTTAATTTATGTATATAATTCGTGCTGGGATTAAAGCTAATGGAAAAGAAAGTTAGATGAATTCAAGAATAAATTAAAAATTAAGGATGTAATTGTAATATTTTCATGCATATATATTTTTCGATTTTTTTTTATATTAAATTTGTTAAATATCCAACTCTTTTTAATAAACAACTAAATAAATAAATTTGCGTGAAATTTATAATACTGCTAAGAGATGTTTGGGATTTACACAACCAGGAATCATTATTAACAACATATTACAATTACAAATAAAGGAGAATATTATCTATCATATGGGATATTAGAAAAAAATTCAGAACCCACTGCCCGTAGGTACACATTGATTAAGAGCCGAAAACCATGACCTTCGGCCCTCAGAAGCTGAGCGTCTTAAGCCCGATCTTGAGCACATAGCCAAGTGATTTCGCAGATTCCGGTCAGCATAACAGGGAACTAAAGAAGGACTAGTGTTTGGAGCTCCCATGCAAAGGCTGGAGTGGATTTTCATCGATGGGAAAGTCTGGCAGCTTATGCTGCGGAACGAAGACCCAAAGGGGGAAATTCGTGTGCAATGGACCTCAGGCTTGCAAAGCGGGGTTGTCATTGAAGTTGACTCTGGTATCTCACTAGAACATGTGCAGAAAGATAGGGACAGACTCGTTCTTGCAACTGCCTTAACTGTTGCTTTTGTTCCTGGGAGCTTGACAAATGATACTATCCCATGCCGGCAAAGAGGGACAGGCAATTGAGCCTGTTGGACCTGAGCAACATTTGAGGTGTTATTTGTAGAACAGAGGTATAAGGCACATTGGTGCAGAATTCGTGATCACAACCTGCATCATGGGACACTTATAACCTGATTTACATGTCTCAATAATGAGATGGTTCATGCTATATGTTTTACTAGTTCAAAATAACTGGCGCAGAATGTTCACAAAAGAATATCGCAAATCTTAATCTCAAATCTAAAAAAATACATAATTGCCTTTTAGCATAAATATGTCTCTGTCCTTTCCAGCTCTTTCCTCCCCTTCCACTGATTAGGTGTGTTAGTATCAGTACCTAGCAAATCATCACTGTCACTACTTCTCTAAAAAATATGTAACACCACTTCAATTAACCTACATGGCTGAAACTTACGTCAAATCCATACCATCACAAATTTATAATTGCAACAATATAGCCTACACACGGTGAAATCATCACTTATTTCATCTCAACCTCACTACTTAAAAGCATGAGCCCATCCAAGGCCTCGGTTTGTGCATGTAGAAAAAAGTTTCTATGCATGTGTGTGTGTCTAAGACAAATTAATGAACAACATGTGTAATAATATGTAATTTTAATATTAGAAATTCGGTGAAAGATTTTCATCCCTTCATCTTCCTGGGTACAATATGGATGATAAATAAAAAATATTCTGATACAGCAGCACACACAATAATCATAGTTAACATAAAACACTCCTTACCAATAATACCCACATCAATGCATATATCCCATAGATTACAATGATGCTAGCCACTTAAACAGATATATATGTTATAGCAAGATTTGTTACATTTAAAGATAAATTAAGTTACCTTCGACAGCCACCGTGCATTTCCTCTCCAGACATACAGCACATGGATCTTGGCATGAGGGTAAGGAATCACCAGTCCTCCATCCACATTCTCTTGACAGGACAAAGAAGGGAGAAAAGCTTTAGTTCATTTGATATGTAACCAAGTTTTTCGGCAGAAAAATTGATGGTGACATCCAGTAGCCATAATATTCTAAATACATGCTCATTGGCAGCACATACTTAACAAACGCATGTCCATACATATATCCATTTTCCTGCGTTTATCTTTCTGTGAATGTATAAGCAATTGTTAAATCAAAAGTTTTGAAAAGAACTAGGCTGAAAACATTATGTTTTTATCCAATATAGTTTTATTCTCTTATCAATTGCAAGAAGCAGCAACATTAAGTTATTTATTGCCAAAATTCCTGCTCTTTTTCTAGATAGGGATCACCGTTCAACAGCATAGGTCACCTTCACCCCAGATTTGATTTCAACAGCTAGACGCAATCAAAACAGGTTTCTTAATGAGAACATAAAGCATAATTTTGTGCAGCAGGGAGTTACTACTCAGACATTGTATCTCAATATAGCAATATATATAAGCTAAGAAGGGATAAATACAGAAATGGATCTCAAACTAGTTAATTTTATACCTCAACACAGAGACTGTTGATTTTTTCAACTTGATACATGAATTATCTTTTATTGTTGTTCAATGTGGCTTTTTTTAAGTCATTTAACTGACACCATAAGTTAGGAGCGATTATGTGGCTTTTATCCAATCAACTGATGCCTAGACTATCTGAAAACAAATATTTGAAACTGACTTAAAATTCCATTTCACTACGAGTGTAGCACCATCAAAAAGAAACCTCTTAATGACATGTCACTAAGTGATCAGTTACAATGTTATTTTAAATTGAAAGTATGCAATGTAATATAAAATAAGGCAACAAAAAGTGAAAACCCAATGATTTAATTTTAATTCACGACTTAAAGCAAATCTAAATCCAACTAATGCAAAATCTAAAGACAACGTAGATCTAGCCAGTTTCATATATATATATATATATTAACACTTTGAATCCCTTTAATTGTAACACAAATTCTTGAATTCAAACTTTTCACTCTTTTTAAGAAAAGTATAATTTAATATTGCATAATGCTTAATAGATATATACCACATAATAAAAAAAAATGAAACTCGCCAATCTTTTTTTCTTTTTTGTTCCTTTCATTTTGTTTTAAAATTACCATAGACATTAAAGCAAAAAAACAAAACTAGGCAATTACTGTGAGGCAAAAGATTATTTGTCAGCAAACTTTGGGAGACAGATGCTAAAGCCTTTCTACAATTCATGTTTGTTTGTCGATCATGTTGGGTTTTAAATAGCTCGAAAATTAAAAGGGGAACAGGCAAGGAGTAAATAAAGTGAAGGAAACACTTCATAGTACATGAGGTAAAAATAGACAATCAGCAGCATTTTGTTCTAAAATTTCATGGAAGAAGTTGATCTAGTTTAAAAGGCCTGGAAATTGATCGCAACCAAGAAGATAATCTCAGAGCTGATTTGAAAGCCAATGACTTAAAAACCTCATAGCAGAAGCATAAAGCATTCTAGACAATATCATGCAGTATTTAGAATATAATCTAAAAACTAACTTATCATTGGATGACCTGAATCACAGAGAAAAAAATTCCACTATTGATAGGAGATATTCTGCAGAAATGTGTTAGTTGTTACCAGTTACCAAAATTCAATAATGTTGAAGCACTTGTTGAGCTAGTATTGTTTAAACTATAGATACCAAGTGCATCTGCTCCAGTGTCTTTCCCCAAATCTTATTGTGCTTCCATTACTAAGCATCATCCTGTACCTCTCTTCCACTTCCACCTCACTAAAAGAGACATACTCCGTCTACCTTTATCTCTCCCAAAGAAACATCATTAAGTTAGCACTTAACATAATGTCCAGAAGCAGACTCCTGCCACTTCAGTCTAACATACTGACAGTTTCCACAGAAGTAAAACTCCTGTCTACCAGATATAAAGGAAACCAAGAACTTGGCCCAATAGCCAGCAGTATAATTTGAGTGATTGGTGATAGCAAATACCTTGGTCTCTATTTCTGACCAAGTATGAGCACTCCAACCTAATGAGCTAGAAAATTAACAAACTGCAGTCTTTAAGATTGAAGTTCGTAGATTGACATATCAAATGCAAATACTAAAAGTCTCTACAAGGTTATACAAGAGTCTACGGCTCAGAATTGATGCAACAACGTTAAATAGGAACAGATAGCACAGTTTCACTCACCTAGCAATTTTAACAATGCTCATAAGGGGAAGAGATAAAAAGGGTGAAGGAAGAGCTTGTGACTGGCCTTCAGGCTGAGTGTTAAGGATTTCCTCAAGCCAACTTTTACGCCATGAACGGGCGACCATTAAGGGAGTCCACCTTGAGGTAATAATTGAAAAATAAGAATAAGTAACATCTGATTATAAATAAAGGCAAGGTTTAGAAAAGTAATAACAACATATAAAAAAAGGTTATCGCAATGAGCTTCATGAAGCAGCAAACAATAATGTGACATCCAGGCATCTCACTTGTTATGTTCCAAAGGTTAATTTTATAATAGGATTTCAGCTTTTGATTAATTACAGTTGCCAATGAACTGCAATTTTCATCAAAATATATGAAAAAATTCTACATGCCATAGGTTTTATGGTGTAATCACAATATGACGGTGAAACTTTTAAGATGGTACAAAGTAAATCCTATAGGTCAGATTAAATATTGCATTACACCTTCCTTTTTAAATGACATCATAGTTTTACCACAAAAAATGAAAAATGACCACCACAGACATAAAATATACACCTATCAGGTGATATTTTAACAATGAAACATGTTTAGGAGGAACAAGCATAATCACGCGTGGTGAAACATAGATCCTTTGCCTCATTAATCAAAATGTATATTTCCTCAATATAACCACTCTAGTTGCAAACTATGGAGAAAACTCCACCACATGGCAAGTTTCACTAGCCTTGGGTAAATATTTTTAACCTTCCGGTTAGCATTTTTTTGGCACACTGTCTTAGTCTTGCTTCTTTCTAATCCTCATATCTTTGTAACCCATAACTGCAAAAAATTGGTCTGCAGGTCAGAAAGAGAGACTCAAGAGAGACACAGAAAAGAAAAGAATTCCTTAGGGAGGGAGTGAGAAGGGGAGAGAGAGCAGGAAGATAATTAAACTCTGAAAACCTTCAGTCTATCTTTTAAAGACCATTCAAAATAGCAGTTATGTCATTACGTGCTCCAAAATTCCAATCAAGATGCCAATAGATAACCACTTCTGCTTAAAGGCTTTCCACCTTGTAGTAGCCACTCTTATCAAGGCAGCAGTTTAGTATAATTTTTATTCTAGCATTTTACTTTTGAGAAACAAAAACATATTTTTAGTTACTTGTGCATTTTAGCAGAAGCTACAATCCAAGCTTTTAGCCTCAAAAACGCAATTTATGCATTTTTTTTTCCAAATGAAAATACCATTGCTAAAAGTAACAAATGAAGCATAACATTCAAACATAATAAGAGTCACAGTAACATACCCATTTGCATTTGTAGCAGTAACACTGGCACCCCTGGCTATCAAAATCTGAACCACCATACATCAAATTAAAAATTGGAATAAAAAAGAAATCTTCAGCATGAATGATACTGATAGATGATTTAGTTTCTTCTTGTTGCATTTTTCCCTTCTTTTCTATGGCTGTGATGCTGCAGAGACTAAGAACATACCTGACAGCATTGTGCATTTCCATCACAAGCAGCATAGTGAAGAGCAGTGCTCCCTGCACCTGCAAGGTGGCGAATGTAGTGATGCTGTTGTATTGTTTTTAGAAGAAAATAATGGTAATATCAAGAAAACAAAAAGGAGAAAACTAGGGGTGCAGGAGGGAAGATTTTCTATTTCAATACAATTTGAAGTTTTCATATCCATAAACCATAATGTTCTATATGATCACCTAAAACGCCCTGGAGTCTGATCGCATTGTTTATTAGGCTCTACTAATGAATATAAAAATGCCATAGGTGGAACTAACTGCTGACAGTGTTTATGTACAAATTCTTAGCAGATAGGCAGAAGAAGTGCACCAAACTACCAACAGACAGGAAATCCAGCCAGATATTGACATGGCCTAGCAGCTTGGAAAAAAAGAAAGACAAAACGGAAAAGAAGGGAAAAAAGAAGAGCAAGTGAGGTACAACAACTATTGAACAAAGAAAACTGAGGCAGGAGAGAAAAGGAGGGGGGAGGAGGGGACTCTGATGGACATAAGAAAAGAGCAATGCACAATTAAACAGCCAGCAAAAAATGATTTTGCTGTTATAGCTAGATTACAATTAGCTGCAAAAGCATTAGACTGTGAAACAAATAAGGATATGGTAATCAACACCTCTGAATTACCTATTAGATCAATTGTTGTTCCATCTTCCACAGTCACCTCACTAGCAGAAGCTCCCAAATCCAGGAGCAACTGAATACTTTCAACATGCCCATTCAATGCTGCCATATGAAGAGCAGTGACGCCTCCATCAGCAGGTCTATTGATTACCCCACGGAGAGCACTGGAAGATCAAGATGAAACAAGAATGAATGAAAACAGAAAAGTAGATATAAGAAAAAATAAAGAGGATTCATATAAATTTACCTCTCATCAAATTCTGAAGTAGATTCTTTATTTTTTGATTTCTTCCTTAATATATTCCAACAATTGGGGATGCTAGGAATATAATCTGCAAGAACGAGCCTTATGCATCGGGAATGACCATTCAAGGCAGCCAAGTGGAGCGCAGTACCCCCATTAAGATAATCTGCTCTGTGAATCTAAGAACCACCTCAGCACAAACTTAACTAGTCATGATCCTATTCCACTCAAGTTTGTAAACCATACAGATCTGTTGCAATAAAGGAAACTAAACTTGCAAGCAACTGTCTTACATTGGCCCCAAAAAGAATCAGAGTCTGAACAACTTCCCAGTGGCCATATTGACAAGCTTGCATCAGAGCAGTCTGTTCATCGCAGTTAAAAAACAAAACTTAAAACAAACAATAGTAACCCATGAAACCTAAATTAAAATAAGTCTAGAAAACCCCAAAAGCCACATGGATGGGAAAAAAAAACACAAATTTCAGTAAGATAATAAAAAATTGAATTACCTGACCCCGATAGTTCCTCAGATTAATATCTACTCCAGACTCTAGCAAGAGTGAAACTATCTGATAATTGAAAAAAAAAAATAAAGGCCATTATGATTAATTTGCAAGAAATTTTTGCTGGGTTAAATTTAAGCTATTGGATACCTCATGATGCCCCTGAGCAGCAGAATAATGGAGAGGCGAATTGCGAACTCCAAAAGTTGAATACCTTGCAAGCCTTGGATTGTATTCCAATAAAGCCTTGGCTTCTTGAAGATCACCATCTCTTGCTGCGGAAACTAAGCGTTCCCCAGATGCAGAACATCCAAAGGAATTTCCCACAAGGCTTAGAAATCCCATTGATGACCAAAGGCAAGCTTTTTTTATCACAAGTTTGTTCTAAAGGCCTAGAAAGTCCCTCAACTTCAATAATGGAGCATGACAAAAGACTCCTAAATCCTAATCCTTAAACCCACTCAAATCTTGCGAAATAGATAATATGAGGAAAAAAAATAGAACAATCCTTATTTTCTGCCCAAGATTTCCTTAACATCTACCGAACTAATAACAACCAACGATGAAACCCTCCCACAAACATCTGAGAGAAGTTTTAACTGTCACTATCTCACTTTCTTGGATTGAGAGAAGAATTCCTGTTGACAGTTCTTTATCACTTAGACAAATCATTAAGAACTTAAAAAGAAAGAAAACAAAAACCTTGTTTGCAACCACTTATAAAGAAAAATAATCCAGATGTGACTGTTTTATGGATTAGTAAATGATCTCGTGATTTTCAGGAAAGAACCCAACAAGCATACACAACCATACAACAAAGAATTACAAACTCTTCTCGTTGAAAGGGAAAAAAAAAAAACCAAATAAATAAAGATTCCAATCCTTCACAGCCAAATTCCCATCAAATAAACATCTGCAATCTCCAGAATCTTCACTGCCTCAGATGAATAGAATAATCTCCAATAACAAATACCCAGTTCTAAATTTATCAGGATGAACCAAAATCTGCAACTGCAAAACCCAATTCCTGATGCTCCTTAAAGAATCAGAATCTCAAATACCCAGTTCAAAAAACCATTTTTTTGGCCAAACAATTGATCAAGTTCAAGCCTTTCTGACCTGGGAAGACACGTTTGTACTTAAAAGTGGAAAATGGGATGGGAATGAAAAGGCAACTGAAACTAAAATTTGCTAATAAGAAAAATAAAAAATCTAAAAGGGAGATAAAAGGGGCGGATGCTTTTATGAAGACAACAAACTATCACCGCAAGCTCACCAACAAATTGACCATTTAAAAAAAGCGTGTCATGATTGGCCATGATTGGCCATTATTGGCCGATTGGCAGTCAACTTGGCAGTAGTTGGATGGTTTTTCTCATTTCTCTATGAAGGGAAAACTTTTTTTTCAAGGTCAGTTATAACTTGCAAGGTAGTAATAAAAGTCAGCTCTTCACGCGGGATTTTTCATTCCCATGGTTTTTATTTTTCTTTTATTTTTTTTAAACTTTTTTTAAAACTATTTGCTGCATTTTTGTTGTGCTCTCCACGATCAAAATATGCCCATTTTGGTAGCTTGTCATTTGCGTGAACTTGATGTGAAT
Organism: Durio zibethinus; assembly: GCF_002303985.1. The sequence continues at coordinate 23,048,991 of NW_019168159.1, forward strand.
TTTACGCCATCTTGTCATGCAAGATAAAAAATTTTAGAGGGATTCATCATTTTGGCATAGACTTTAATCAATCTTTTCTAAATGGAAAAAAATTTTTTTAATTCATAGAATTAAACTTACATATTCAATTATATTTTTAAAAATTATGTCAATAATTTAAATTATATAAAATTTAAAAAAGGATAATTTTAACAAATCTATAAATTATTTTATCATAATCCTTACATACATCAAATATAAAATAAAATGATATTATTTAATTTAATTCTATTTATAATCTTATATTATCTTATCTTATTATAATCTTAGGTGCCTAATATAACTTATATATTTTACTATGTTATTTTTATTATTAACACTCTAGTATTTAACTTAATGATTAATGCATAATTTCTAATTGAGTAGAACTTAGAATTACACCATCCCAAATCAAAATAGGCTAAACCTTTTTGTTGACACTATAAAAAAAAATAAGTAATTCATTTTATATAAAAAAAAAAACTTCACAATTGTCTCAAAGCCTTTAATCTAGTAATTAAAGATGCTTGAGGATACATGAAAGACCTGATTTCGAACCAAATCTCTCCCTTTCTTTTATTTATACTAGGACTTTACCCTCATGATGTAACAAAAAAAAAAATTCCTCACAACTTACTAACATATATTAAATTTAAAAGCTATTATTCATGAGAAGGGGTCAACTTATATAAAAAAATTTTAAATTTTGTTGTAGTCGTTTATTTTAGTGGATCCAATGAATGAGATCAAACCATTTTTTTCAATTTTTCATTTATTTCTTTTATCTCTTAGATTTATTAAAATTAAAAATTAAAAAATATAGAAAATTTTTTTAATTTTACATTGTTGTAAGTTGAACTCTTCTGATTATTCATATAGATTTTTTTATTCTTATATAATATAAAGTTTAAATATTAAATCTTGAGAAGAATTTTGATATTTTTAAATTTTTTTTTGAAGATTCAATGAATTAAAAAGTTATAAATAAAAATTAATTAAAAATATTATATTTCGTAGGTGTTATTTATTTATTTTGAAAGATACATTTAAAAAATTTCACATATCACCATATATATATATGTATGTATGTATATATATAACTTTGAACATTCTTGGGGGATTGCCTCCTCTGGTTATCATGTGCGCCACCACTGAAACCAAGTTAAATTGGTTCAGTTGGTAATGTCATCTGTGACCATAAAAATATCTTGAATTCGATCCTTATCTGTAGAGATTAACTTGATGCTATAATTAAATGATGAAGTAATCTCAATCTCAATATCTGCGTTCTAATCCGGAGGGTTGGAGCAATCTATTTCCTCTCAGATTCTTTAACGAAAAAATTAAATAAAATAAACAAAATAAAATAAATGGACGAAAATTAATGGATTTGTACATTTTTGTAGCTACAGCTTTTAGCCATGTGGAGAGAAAGAGTTCCATGGCCAAGTTACATTGTGTTAGACGACTTAATGGTGGCATGTTCCGGCTATAAGACATAGGAGGCATCAAGTTTTTACCTTGGGACAATTTGTGCGATTTACGAATGAAAACTAATTCCAATGCTCAAGAGATAGCATGAGATGTCCAAAATTTATAAATACAAAGAATATAATTTTGAAAAATTATGTCATGTTCAGCTAAAATAAAATTAATTATGTAAATTTATTGAATTAAATTTTGAATTCATCTTATTTTTAAAATTCAAAATTTTCATTTATGATGTGTAAAAAATTAACTTACAAATTATTACATAAAAAGTTTATCTTATTTATAAAAAAAAAAAAAAAAAAAACTCTAGAAGTTTAAACTCAAAACTTAGATTTAAAAATCTTGAATTCAAAATAAAGTTTATTTTAAATTATAATCATAATGAAATATTATATCTATATAATTAACTGAATAATTAATTATTATATTATATTATAATTATTAATTAATTAATTAATTAAACTATAACTAAATAATTAAATTCAAGATTTGAACTTAATACTTTTTTATTTTAAAACTTTCTCTTTATTATTAAACCAAAATTTTATTGGCGCTAGCACGATATAAATAATTTTGTTTGAGTTAATTAATTAACACTGATTTTAGTATTTATTATCCCTGAAATGCATCAATGTCTCTAGCACCAGCAATCACACCGACAAGAACAAAGACTAAAAAGTTGGCTTTGTCCTTAAAAACGATACAAATTAGGAAGCAAAGCTCAAATGATGTGCTAAACCAGCATGTTTACGAATGATGACAAGGTATGAAATGTGTTGTCTGGGCCACTTGTGGGCACAGTTGGAATCTTCTGCATTTCTATGTCCATTTTTTTATTCTTTCTCAAAGGTAGTGTGCTAAGCACTCGATGATATCATGTCGTTGTGCTAATTACTTTTGTTTTACACCAAATTTCAAACTACTTTTCACAATCCAATCAAAATTTGATGAGATAGATTTTTTTTTTTAAATGTTTATTTTGAAACTAATTAATAATAATTAAAAAATCAAATTTAAAAATAAAAATATACGTAAAATTTAATTTTTAATTGATTAGGATATATTTTCTTTTCGAATACCGAATAAATACTCCCAATAATCCTTAATAACAGGTCAAAATTGCTATAAAGAGGACATTTAATTATACTTGATCTTCAATTTGGTGTTTTTACTAATTGTTAATTTATTTTAAATGAATGTTTATTCATTTAAAATAAATTAACTCTTTCTGCCCAATTTAACTCTGTAGCCCAAGTCCTTACTCCCCTGCTGGTTCTACATAGCCGAAGAACCTTCTACCAAACTTGTTTTGTATAGTCACATCCAAAGAAAACATAATCCCTGAACTCCTCTACACATTTACATAGACAGCATATTCCTTCAACCTCTATTTCCCAAGCTCTCAACCTATCTGCAGTGGGGAGTTTGTTAAGTATGGCCATCCAAGCTATCAATGTGTGTATTGGAATATGGTATTGGAACCATATAAGTTTGTGCCACCACTCCTTCTCTTGTTTTGGCCTAATTTCCTCCCTTACAAGTACTGCTGAATAGGAATTCCTTTGATATGGCCAAATCTCAACTCCATTCTCCTACTGACAAACTTCTTTGCCATCTATCTAAGTTGAAGAATTTTCCTCCAATTCCAGCTAGTGTCAATTTTTGTTTTGGTGATGGTTGTTCTACGGTGAATGGGGTGTTTGGTAATGGGGTGCTAGTGGTTTTTTTGTCTGTGAAAACCCCAAAATTTGTTGTTTTTTGTGAATCTCCCCTTTTCTCCATTGCTTCAGTAAAAAATGCCATGTAATCTGTCATTGTGGACTGAAAATTACAGATCATCATCTATATTAGATAATGTGTCTAAGACTAACGGCGGTTAATCTAATTTAACAAAATTTTATTTAATTATATTAATTTTAAAAGTTTCTGTATTTATTTACATAAAAATAAAAGAATATACACTGATTTAGTTTAAATTCATTTTGTATAAAAAATTGCGGTTATATTTGAATACTAATCCTAAATTCATCAGGCCCTGGAGCTTTTTCACTATTAAGTGAGAACATAGTATCTTTCATCTTACCCTGGATACCTACCTTACTAGTGTAGCCCGTACTTCATCAGTTATTGATACTCGCAGTAGTTCTGTCAACAAACCTTCTAAGCAGCTTGTAACTTCTCGATCAGCTGTTCCAAGTAACTTCTGAAAGAACGAGATGGCTTCATGTGTGGTCTGATCAGAGGTATCTAGTTTTTTCCCTTCGACATCCATTAGTACTCTGTTTGTACTCAGTTTTATGCTTAGCTTTCACCGTCTAATAAAAGAACTTAGTGTTTTGGTTCCCTTCCAGAATCCACTGTATTCTAAATTTTAGTATTTTAGATACTCAAAGCATACATTTATCGATGTTGTTAGATCTATATTTCACGATGTTATGAATTTTGTTTTATTGACAATTCTTCATTTAAAAAAAAAAAATGGATAATCAATATTCTTGGTTTTCTTTCTCAACTCTTTAACGTGGTAATTAACAAAGGATTGACCGGTTATAATAAATAAATTTATTCAATTACCAACGGGGTTAACTATTTTAGTGAAAATAGATTGTATAGAATAACTTTTATAATATAAAATTTCCAAATAGAAAAGGATTAAAAGCTGATGTGGGATAAACACTAAGATATTGAATTCTAAACAAATTAAAACTAATAAATCTCTACTTGTAGCTTGATTTCAAATTTTTTAAACTTCCTCGCACCCAATATATAGCAACTCTCCAATTCCATCAACTTTTCAACACCATAAAACTCTTCAAGCAGTTGACACTTCAAACCATCGGCATTCCCGACTATAGATAACGAATCAAGCATTGTCCGATACTCAGCATTAATTGATTTTGTAGGGGGACCTGGATGACTTCTCCAATTCACCGGTGCTGGCAAGATTATTTGTCCTCTCACAATCGTCTCACAATCGTCTACACCATGTGAATTTTTCATCACCTCCTCACTGACTGAAATTTGACTCTGGTAGCTCTCAATCTTTGGGCGCTGTTCCCATCCCTTTGAGGGCTCACTTTCTGGACGATGCAAAACATTATACAAATTCTCTTTTATCATGACAATGTAGCATCATGTGACTTTTACCACTCCATCATTGGCAGAATACTCATATCCCTGAGACTCTAACATGCTCAACGATATTAAATTCTTACATATCTTAGAAACATAGATCACACCATCTAAAGAGTGCATAATACCTTCGTGCATATAAACACTTAATTTTGTTTGAAATTTTTTTAAAAATTTAAGTCAATTTTTATTTGACAATTTTTTATTGACATTAAATCAAGTTTATTTTAATTTGGATTTATGATTATATTTAGGTTTTCGAGTTCATAATCATATTTTATTGAGTCGATTTAAAACTCAATTTTTGAAATTTAAAATTCATAAATTGTATCTTGGGATTTTTTCATTGGCTATCGAGACTTGTTTTTGAACTAAATTGTTAATACATTTTTGGGCTTTGAGATTTTAATTAGACTTTTGAATCTATAATTGGCAAATGCGTTTTTTTTTTTTTTTTTTTTTTTTTTTTTTCTAAATTTACTAATTGGGTTTTGACAGTTGCTTTTGATTCTTGAGTTACATTTGTTCATTGGGCTATTTTCATTGCAAATTGGGCTCGTGCCCCACAAAATTTGGTGTGTTTAATTATTTTATTTTTTATTTATTAATGTTTGTTTTAATAACAATAAAAAATAAACAAAATGAAAAATCGAAAAAAAAAAAAGACAATGAAAAATTGGATTCAAAGAAAATCAGGGGGAGATTCGGATAAAAACTTTCTGGAAAGGGAATTGGAAATTTTGAAGAAAAAAAAAAAAGGAATCATCCAAAATGAAACCGAAAAGAAAAAAAATGGTTTGAAAAAAAATTCAGAATCGAAAATTTAAAGATAAAACTAATAATCTAGGTTCAAAAACAAGCAACTCAAGGATTAAAAATCAAATAAAAAGTTCAATTGAGTTAAATTCATTATATTATTAAATAATTACAAATAATTATGAAAAATCTAATATATAATTTAATTATTTCTAAAAATTTAGATATTTTTTAAAATTTTTTATTAATATATTAATTTTAATATAATATATTTATTTCACATTTATTGAATAGTAAGATATCATGGTTCAATCAAATGTATATTTTAATTTTTTATGCTTTATACTATGTAAAAGTTATAAGTAGGATTTGAATAATAAAAAAATCAAGTTTTTATGTTAATTTAGATCAATAAAATTTTGATGAATAAATTTTTATTTTTTATATGATATAATTAATATTTTTCTTTTTTACATAACTATCATGTTATTAATTCACAGTAATATATATTTTTTTGTAAGTTTCTTATAATAACAATTTAACGTACTTCTATAATCTATGTATTTTATAAAAATAAGAGTAATAGGGATCTGTAGGGCTGTAGCTATCAAGCAATCAATTTAAAATTCAGTCTATTTAACTCGCAATTTATACATAGCCCAAACAAGAACGAGACTTCTCAATCTAGCCAGTTCATTTGATGTTGATCAACTCCCTTATTTCTTTACCTTTTTTTTTTTTTTTTAAGTGCGTGTTGCATGTTTAGCTTTATTAATTGGTCATGAGTGCGACCCATGAGAGAGATATTGCGTTTCTAAATTGAGTTCAAATTTGAATGATTAGTGTGCATGTATCATCTACTTAAAATTGAGTTCAAATTTTTTTCTTCCTTTCAATAAAAAAAAAAAAAAACAAAGTTTTACTTGCCATTTTTTCTCCAAATAAACAAAAGGTCGAAAGATTTTAAAATGAAGGTGTAGAATTCAAATCCTGTGATGTGAAATTTATGAAATGAAAAAAGATTATCTCTTATAGTCTTATTATATATAACCCAAGAGCAGTATAAATCTCCATATTTAAGAAGAAAAATCATATTTAAAACAATTATGACTTAAATAATATTACAAATGCAGGCTGGCAGCTCAGCTAACAACGAAGGATAATTACGGAGTTATATTCAAGCAAGCATCCCAATTAAGTTTCACCAAACCTTCCCAATTTTACCTAGCACACTTAACAGTGTAGCAGATAAATTATGATAAACTTTATTTTACCCTTGATGAAAGAAGAGTTTGATGGAAGCTGGAAAAACAACTTAAACATTCCAGTTCAATCTGGCCCTCGCTCCTCGATAAAATTTCGGGGGAAGAGGGTTCAAATCAAGCCCATCTCCCACAAAATTTGCGACTAACTGGACTTGTTTATTTGTGTTGGAACCTTCAAGGCCAGGAAGCCTGTTTGATTAAAGTTTTAACAAGAATTTGGGCCAAAAAAGGGTAGTCTTAACAAAGATTAAGCGATCATGAAAAGAATTTAAGGTCGAACCCAAATTGATTGTTTTACCCACTAAAGCTCTTGGTCTGGCTATCCCTGCATTATCATTTTGCATCAATCAAAACTAATTATTTTAAGAAGTTAAAAAGTTTGACAATTCCAAACTCACCCAAGCGTGCTGAACTTGCTAAATAATCAGCACAAAAATTTGCTAATGAACAACTAGATACTGTCATTCTCTTTTCAAAATTTGTTAGTAAGTAGATAGCACATGATACATTGGATACTTGTCTTGTAACGGCTGCAAAATCTTCAGCACTGCAAGAAGTGACTCAGACACTACAATCACACGTCGGCAACAATATTTTGACGGCAAACAAGCCATTAGAAGAGACAGATTATGTGGAAATGAAAGCAGATTTGACCAAAAACCAGCCACTAGAAAAGGCACCCTAAATAACTTGGTCCTCTTTTCTGAGATCCACAGGCATTAACGTCAACTGATGAGCAATCCAGCGGATTAAAAATTCAACTTGGACCAATCGGACCGCCGTTATCATTTCCACCTCAACTGACATAGATTGGTAATGACCTCGGACAAAGGCTTCTCCACCATTTATCCGACCAAAAGGCTGTCTTCTTGCCACTAAAAATCAATTTAGAGCATCTTTTTTTGACCACCTCTTTACTCCTATATATACTTCTCCACGTATGAGAAATCCTGACTTCTTCACCGATTGCAAGATGTCCCTTTCATAAATTTTGATCGAATGACTAGTGTTTAGAGACCTTGATCACCTTCCTCCAATTTCTTAGGGGTAAGAAAAAAAAAAGAAAAAATCAAAAATCAATTTGAAATTATAGTATTTAATTTAGTTTAGATTGATTTTTTTTTAATTAGTTTTGATCAAGTTCAGATATTAAATGTACATATTAAGTTCTGATTAGATTTAAAATTGGAAGGTGAAATACCAAAAAAAAATTGAACCAAACCAAATTATATATTTTTTTAGTTTATATATATATATATATTAAATTTTTATAAATAAAAATAATAATTTTATATCAAAATCTATTTAAATATATTAAAATTTTATATTAAAATAATATAAAAAATAAAAAAAATAAATTTAAAAACCAATAAACTATACTGAACCGATAAAATTTGATTCAAATTTAAATTAAATTTTAAAAATTTATAATATTATATAATATCAAAAAAATTAAACCGAATCCGATTTAATTTAAACTGTTATCGTCCCTATAATTTCTCATAAAAACCATGTTTGTAAACTTTGGCTGCTTTTTTGGCCAACACTTATTTCTTTATTCACTTTAAATTGCTTTTTTTTATATATAAAAATTGCCGATTAAGATAATCATAAAATTGTAACACGATTTTCTCTTTAATCTAAGTTTTAAATCTTTAAATTGAATAAGAAACAGAAAAGTAAATAATCAATTTGAGTTTGAATGAATATCTAATATTCCTATATATGAAACTTTTGGCTAGATAATAAAGTTATTAATTTCGTTTCAGTATCGATCATATTAGTTCATATGTTTCAGTTACACCAAAATATGGTATACTTAAAAATAATTTTTCATATTAGATTTAATATTGGGTAATACTAGTTATTTTTATTAATTTTGATTGGTTTCGATGAATTTTAATAGAATAACATCTTTTAACCAGTACGAAAATATGAAATATATTTTATAATTTTTAATTTATCTTTTGTTGTTTAACTATTTTTAACTTAACAAAAATAAAATCAATTGACAAAATTGCTTTTAAAAGTTGAGTTTCTTTATTTTTTATTTTAACTTTTTTTATACTTTTTTTTTTTCAAATCAAAGTTTATAAGTACTTCAATTTCTTTAAAAAATGTAATTATACTCTCTTTATAAAGTTTAACAATCATAAAGCTTTAGTTAATTTTTCGTCTCTTTGTTTTTATTTTAATATTTACATGAAAAAAAATACTTATTTAAATATTATATGATCAAATTAAGTATTTAAAAATATCATAAAAATTTTATGATATTATTTCTTATGCTTTTAAACTTATTTATTTGATTTTTAAAGATATTGCATATTTATTTTGTAAATTATTAATAGCATAATAATGTACAAGTTCATACATATTTATAAACATATTTGTACTAGATTGAAAAATTCAAAATATAATGCCAAAATAATTGGTACTAGTATATATCATATTTTTTAAAAAAATCGAAACATTATTCAATACAATATTAACAACCTTGCTAATACTATAAAAAGAAAAGAAAAGAAAAACATGAAGCATGGGCTCAGAGAACAGACTATTCCTAAATTAAGGCAAGTCTAACCTCAATCTAGAAAATTGGAGGTCTGGGCTAAAACCATCTAATATAACCTAGAGTTATCAATTAGTACATGTATTCATTCAAAATTTGAAATTTAATTCCTTCAATATAATTTATAAAAATTGAATCCTTTCATTTTGTGATTTGCTAATGTAAATTCAATTGATAACTCTATAATTATTCTCTATTAAGTATATTGATATAATCATTGATCTCGATGATGTAGCATTCACTTCGATTAATTTTTTTATTGAATTTTTAAAAAAATTGATATTGAAGTGGAATTTTTAGGCCACATGACATACTAAAATATAAGGCTGCACCTAAAGAAAATGTCGACATGTCATTTTAACTTTCAAAATATATAATTCAAAAAACCTAATCATTGTATCAAAGAAAAAAAATTTAATGTCACAGATGGTCTCTAAATTATAATAAAATGTTCAAAATGATATCATAAAATTTTTAGGACCGTTAGACAAATTTAAAAAAATACAAAAAGTTATCACCAATATTTTTGGTTAAGTGTGATTGACCATCTAATAAAACTTATACTTTTAATAAAATTTTAAAACTAATTAAAATTTATTAAAAAGATATTTTTTGATCTGAAAAATAATTCAGATTTAAAAGTATAGTTAATGTGAAAAAAAATTAGTACCATCATAACGCCCATTTTAAAAACTACATCAATTAATCATATGTTATCCTTTCATATTGACAAAAATATCATAATTTTAATATTTAAAAATAATTTCCTTAATTCTCTTTTATAGTCATAATTTTGTTCTTTTTTTTATTAATCACATTTTCCTTTTTTTTTTATAAAAATTTTCACTCTTTTTAAAAATATCATTGTTACTCCTATTTGAAAAATGAACCTTAATATTGAAAAGTTCTTAAAATGTTCTAATACGCTAATAACATTAAAAGAAATTTTCTTAAAATTTTTTTAAGAATTATTACTCGAATTTCCTTAAAATTTTATTCTCGAAATCTCATGTGTGTTTTAAAAATTAATTAATGCAAAGAATGTGAAAATGTTATTCATGCATTACTTTTTTGGATAAAATTGTAATTTTCATTTAGCCAAATCTAGCAAAATTCTGTTACAGTACATACAATTCAAGTATATCAAACAACAACCTATTCTAACATTTCAAAATTTAGTTTGCATACTTCACATTATGCTTTGTTTACTGGATCATTGGCAATCTTGCTTATCCCCTATTGTTGTATTCTAATGGTGTCCTGTATTTGATTAACCAATTGCATTATTGATTCTTCCATTTGTTTGAATACCCTCTTATTCCTTTCTCTCCAAATCTATAAATGCATGCATTCCAAGCCAATCTCTATACGGTTGAGATCAGTGCTTTCCCCTTTAATCTATTCACTGCCTAGCATAGTTTTGCTGTCCATCTCTTTACCCTCACTCAATCCTACACAAAAATCAGATCCTTTTGTTGGGAAATCAACAAGCACACGTACACGCAACACTTATAAACAAAATAACAAGCTTAAATCAAGAATAAGAATACACAAATATATTTGTTTCGACCTAACTAAAAATGGCCTACTCCAAACCTAATTTACTATCAAATAAATCTTTACAATTGAGAAACTTTTAGAATAAAAAAAGTCATCAAAAACTTTTTACTCAAAACTTAACCCAAAATCCAATTACATCCTTTTAATAGCCTACTCACCTAACTATTCTTTTGGTGTCTAACTATATGAGATTACCAAATTAAAACCAAAATATTTTATTTATAAGGGTGAAACCCCTTATACCTTTACTAAACTCTCGATGTAGGATACAAGATAAATTCAAACTCACTTAACTTTCAATATGAGATTATGAGATTATGAGATTCAAGGCAAATCCCAATAAATTCTCCTTTAACTTGAATCTCCAAACACCTCAACAGTAACTGCAAAGTTGACATGCTTGCTTTTCTTCTTTTCTTTCATCATAGGAATCCAAGCAACTAAGCTTCCATCAAGCATGTATAAGTGATTTTTGATCTTATTTCCTTGTAGAATCACACTATTATTCTTGTACACTTTCAATGAATCATTACTACCATAGTATCTGTACCCCTGAAAAGCTAACTCACCCAAAGTAATTAAATTGTAGCTACAACTCGATACATAAATTACATGACGAAGTGTTCTAACAACACCATTGTGAGATTTAAGGCGAACACTCCCAATGCCTTGAATATATACATTTTCGTTGTTAGCAACCACAATATTCTCATACTTCTCATTCTCATCTAACTCCACGAAGCAATTTCTATCATTGCAAACATGGATTGTAGCAGCTGAATCTAAAATGCAACCTTTATCACCTTTCAAAGTTTGAGTCTTATCCACATAAGTCATTAAAATGATATCATCATCATTAGACATAATAGCAGCAATATCATTTTTCCTTCGTTTGATTTTTTTCATCATTCATCCTTTTGAAAGTAATCATATCCATTCTCAGCTTCTTACAGTGCACTTAGATATGTTTTTTTTATTATAGTAATAATATTTTATGTTACTGTAATCTTTGTCTCTTGACTTGGATCTTTCTCTTAATCTATCAATCTTTTTTTGAGTCTTTCCTTAATTAAAATCCTCTAAAACTAGTGTACTCCTCTCAGATGATGAGTTTTTTATTCTTATAAACTTTTCATTCTCACGCATATGACAGTTACATCATCCAACTTCAAAGTAGACCTGACCACTAACAAAGTCTGAATTAAGGCCTATAAGTCTTGGGCAAAGATGATAGCAAAATTAAAGCCTTTTTTTTCATCTTTTAATCATCAACAAAATTTGTTAACAACTGAGAAACTAATATATTAAACTCATTCAAGTGATTATGAAGATCAAATTTTCTTTTATTTTTAGAGAATATAGATTCATTTTCAAACATAATCTATTGGTTAACAATTTTTATGCATAAATACCCTTAAACTTATCCCATAAACTCTTCAGAATACTCTCAATCAACACACTATACTTTACTTCTAGGGCTAGCGTCAATCTAATAGTACTAATAGCTTTATTTTGAATTCTATTTCAATTACTGTTATACATTCACTCAGACTTACTATTCTCTAATGCCTGATCCAACCCTTGTTGTACTAATAGATCTTGAATCATACTTTGTCATAACATAAAATTACTATTTTCATCAAATAACAAAGTCTCAAACTTGGGCATGGACATACTAGACATACTTTCTTCAGATATCTTGAAACACTTGCTTCATGATCTTTTAGGCCTGCCTCTTCTTCTGACGAACCTCAAACTTCAAACCTCGCTTCGATACCACTTGTTAAGGATCACTACAGCTTTGATACCACTTGTTGAAAAATCAACATGCATACACAGCACCTACGAACAAAATAACAAGCTCAAATAAAAAATAAGAACACATAAATATATTTGTTTCGACCTAACTTAAAATGACTTACTTCAAACGTAATCTACTATCAAATAAATCTTTATAATTGAGAGACTTTTGGAATAAAAAATGTTACTAAAACTTCTTACTCAAAACTTAACCTAAAATCCAATTAAACCCTTTTAATAGTCTACTCACCTAGCTATTCTTTTGGTATCTAGCTATTTGGGATTATCAAACTAAAATCAAAATATTTTATTTATAAGGGTGAAACCCCTTATACGTTTACTAAATTCTCGATGTGGGATGCAAGACAAACTTAACTCACTTAACTTTCAATATGAGATTATGAGATTCAAGGTAAATCCTAACACATTTTTCATACTTCTTTAATGAAATCACATGTAAAGAATACATGATCCCTTGATTCAACCTCATTTTTATATAAACAACATCTATCTTCAACCTTCATACCCTAAGCTCTCAATCCGTTTTTAGTTAGGAGCTGATTCAAAATTGTCATCCAAGAAATCAAAGAATGCTTTGGTATATGAAATTTAAACCAAATTAATTATTCTTCTGTCAACTTTGGATCTTTCATAGATTCTAAAATAGCAAATCGATTTGTAGATCCTCATCTGGCAGCAGAAAAAAATTGAATCTTACTGCTTCCAGAGCTTATTGGTTTAGCCTCCGCCTTAGTAACCTTAAATTTGCTTTCATTACTAGTTAGTTGATCCTTACCCCCTTCTTTTCTTGGGTTGAAGAATAAGTTTCCTCTTCTTGCTTTTGAGGTAATCGACTTACACTATAGCATCAAATGCATTTCGTGGGTAAAATTTTTTTGCGTTTCCAAATGTGTAGCACAGCAAACATATTTATGACATCCAAGGGATCTCAACTATGATTGACACAACGGATCCATCTTGTAACCCCATATCAATAAATTTAGGCATTTATAGGCTTCTTTTCAGCTCAACACATATTTTAGCATATGCAAGCCTCTGTTGATTTGTAGTGATTGAGTCCACGTACAACGAATTCCTTAAAGCATTTGCAATTTAGCTCAGCCCTTTCTTAGAGTAGAGCTCTAATGGTACATTACCTAGATAAATCCAAATAGGTAAGTTCTCCATATTAAACTCTAATGTCTTCATATTAGGCTCCCATTTATGAATTATCAACGGTTTATTTTAAATATATTAAGGTTCGTACTAAATCACCTAATCCCTTGCTTTGATATTTGGAAATTGAATCATAAACAAATTCGATCTAGTAAGTTTTATATCGATTAATCCACATTTTCCCAAGTTGATTTACCATTTGTTGGAACAGGCTAAAGTTAGGTATTTTTCCAATAAACTTGGCAATCAAAGAATATTGTCATTTATGAATCCTTTCTTTAAAAATGTCATTTGGAGGCTTCAATGTCACCCTTTTTTCTTTTTCCCTTGGCATATAGAACTCTAAAATTTGATCTGTAATTGTAGCAAAAATATGTTTCCAATCTATTTGTACTGGACCAGATTTATTTTATTCATAGCTTCAATTCAAACCATAATTTACAATCAATCCAGATTAGTAACTATTGTTGTAAACACCCAATTTTTGTCCAGGTCAATACAAACACGTTTAGTTTTTATGCTTAATTTGAGTTAGTTTAAGTATTAAATCGAATTGAATTTGTTCGAGCTTATTTCAGATTAGTCATTTTAATTATTATTATTATTATTATTATTATTATTTAGGATTAATTAAATTAATAAAAAATATATAAAATAAAAATTACTTAATTAAAAAAATTAATTATCAATTAAATTTAATAACAAAAAAGAAAAAAATACAAAAAAGGGCAGAAGATAACAAAATTGCTCCATTACCCTGTATTCTGCCAGCAACCATTACTCGACTTCACTGCCATCATTGTTGCAAGACCACAACAAGCCAAATTATCAACAACCAATGGGTTAGGATAAAAGGGAAGAATTCACAGCATATGAGGAAGGAGCCAAAATTTTTTTTTTCCAAGTTCCAACCTTCCCTTTCCTGGAACTTTTCCTCGAAGAACCCTTGCACTAACACCTAAGGTTGTTAATATAGTATCGGATAATGTTTTGATTTTTTTAAAAAATATGGTATATACCGGTACCAATTGTTTTGGTATATTATTTTAGATTTTTTGATTTAATACAAATATATTTATAAACATGCTTGAATTTATATATTATAATATTATTAATAATCTTCAAAATAAATATGCAATATATTCAAAAATTATATAAATAAATTTAAAAGCATAAGAAATAATACCATAAAATTTTCATAATATTTTTAAACACTTAATCTAATCATATGATATTTAAATAAATATTTTTTTCATATAAATATTAAGATAAAAACAAAGAGATGAAAAAAATTAACCAAGGCTTTATGATTCTTAAACTTTATAAAAAGAATATAATTGTTTTCTTGAAAAAAATTAAAATATTTATAAACTTTGGTTTGAAAAAATAAAATATAAAAAAAACAAGTTAAAATAAAAAATAAAGAAACTCAACTTTTAAAGATAATTTTATTAATTAATTTTATTTTTATTAAGTTAAAAATAGTTAAATAACAAAAGATAAGTTAAAAATTACAAAACATATTTCACATTCATGCGTCGGTTGAAACATGCTATTCTACCGAAATTCATCAAAACAGGTCAAAACTAATGAAAATAATCAATATTACTCAGTATTAAATTCGATATAAAAATCATCTTTAGATGTATCGTATTTTGATATAACTAGAGCGTATCGATCGATACAATCAGTACCGAAATGAAATTAATAACTATGCTCACACCCCCTCATCAACACCAAATCAAGCCCTTCATCAACTAAACAAACCTAGCCAACACTACACACACCAGCCCCAATCGACCCTACATGCACCAATAGACCCAGTCGACATTGCACGCACCAGCCTTAACTAACCCTGCACACACCAATAGACCGAGCCAACCCTGTCGCTCTAGCCCTTTCATTTCACCACCAAACTTGAATGCAAGAGCCCTATCAACAAAACCCTTCCCTGCACCATGCACCATGCACAGTAGCCTTGGCACCAAGTGACAAGCCTTTTTGCTCTTGTACACGACCAAGCCTCCTACACTAGGGGTGCAATCATTTGAGTTCAAGCCAATATAATATTAAGCTTAAGCTTGAGCTTGACTCAAAATTCGAGACTCGAAACTTAGCTCGAACTCGATCAAAATTTTTTTAGCTTGAGCTTACTCGATTAGACTCAATTAATATGTAAAAATAAACTTAATTCTTATATTCGACAAAAACTAGATTATTTATGCTTAAACTCGAGCTCGAGATATTTTATTACTTAAAATAATAAAATTATATTAAAATATAAAAGCTCGATTAGGCTCGCAAACTACTTAAACCAGGTATAAGAATGCTCAAACTCGATTCAATTGATAAGTCGAATTATTCGAATTCAAACTCGATTCGATAATAACCGAACCAAATTTAAATTTTATTTAAGTTAAATCAAAATAATTTATAACTATTAATCTATCATTTACACTCCTATTTTACACCCAACACTATACCAACCTTAGCCTACTCCCTGCACGCATCTGCCCCAGCCAACGTTGCACGCACCAGCCCCTTCATTTCACCACAGAACCTACACGCATCAACCCTATCAACAAAACCCATCCCTGCACCAAGCGCCACAGCCTTTGCACCAAGCGCAGCCCCTTCATTTCACCACAGAACCTGCATGCACCAACAGACCCAACCAATATTGCTCGTACCAACCCCAACCAACCCTACATGCACCAACAGTCCCAGCCGACCCTGCACGCACTAGCCCCTCAAGCCACAAAGTCCTAAGCACTATTTTCCCCTACGCTACCCTAGCCTTCACCTCATGGACACAGCTTCCTTGTACCAACCACACACCCATCAGTTATATCCATACTACATACAATAGCCCTTCTTTGTCTTAAACACCCAAAAAACCACCTTTCGGACCAGTCATAAAATCCCAACAACCCAAAAACCAAACAAAAAAAATTTCCTAGTCCCCCTAAAACCATTCGGGCGGTACTAAAAAAACCAAATAAATCTTGCTATTTTTCTTGTTAAAAATCATCCAAAAACCCATCTCTCATCCCTCCATAAACCTATTTGATCAGACCTCCTAAATAAAAAATAAAACAATGAAAATCACAATCCTCCCGTAAGGAGGAACCACCAGCGCCAAAGCTATCTTGCAAACGAGAAAAAAATAGAAAAAATTAGTTTCATTAAAAGTGAAAGAAAAAGAAGAAGAGAAAGGGAAAAAGAGGAAGCTGAGATTCGAAGAAGAGGAAAAAAAGAGTCAGGGAGGTTTTCAGTGTCTATCGGTAATTGCCAATGACGAGAGCATCGGCACCAGTGCCATCATCTGGACAGACTGGTGGCTATTGGTTTTTTAAGTCGGAAGAGTTTGACTTTTTTTTAGGAAAAGATTGAATGAGTTTAAAAAAAATTGATTTTATAGAAAAAAATAGGGTCGACCCGTCAAACCGACCCATATAAGATCCAAACTGAACTATCCCAGGTAGGATCGAACTCGTGCCTAGGCCCACACCCATTGACCTGCCTCTGTCTCAGCCTAACACAAATTGAATCCAGGCCTTACTTTGGGCTTTTCCTTGAATTGGGTTCAAACCCAACTTCTGGTAAATACTATATAACCCATTTACTAGTTTATTTTGCATGCATTTTTTTATATAAATATATATTTATTTATTTTTAAATTATTGGTAATGAAAATCTATATAAATTATTTTCATTTTATAAAAAAAACTATATGCATTAAATGATTAGGATTATAATTTGACCTTGTAAAATTATATTTATAAATGTAATAAAATTAAAATTAAATGAAATTTTCTATGATTGGACTCTGAAAAGTCCAAGTAATAATTTTTGAAAATTTCTTAGGTAAGGAAAGATTTTTAAATATTACAAAAGTATTAGAATATTTAGAAACTATTTTCAATACAAAGATTTTATTTATTTATTTATTTTTCTTTAATTCAACTAATTTTCTTAAAAAGAGATAAAATATAAAGTATTTATAAGAGTATGAATTTTTTAGGAAATAAATTTATAGAGAATTATATTATTATATAAATTTAAAAAATCCTAATAAAATTAATTATATGAGAATTTTCGATGACAAGACACTAGAAAGTTCGAGTAATGACTCTAAAAAATTCTTAAGTGAGAATTTTTAAAAATATTGTCAAAGAATTGGAATATTTAGAATGATTCTCAATATGAAAAACATTTCATTTATTTTTTATTTCTAAAAATGAACTCTCATGCAATAGCATCATGAATTAATCCATGTGCATTATTTTTTTATATCGATTATAAAAGTAAATAAAATTTTTAAGGATGAGATCTTAAAGAAGTTCGAGTAGTAATTTTTTAAGAATCTCTAAATGAAAAAATTTATCTAAAATACTGTTAATGTACTGAGGCAGGTATTTTATTTTTTGATAAAAATTTCTCATTTTTAATAAAATAGGAAATGATTTTTTATTTTAAACATCTTACTTTACTATATGCATTATAAATATTTATTTTCAAGAAAAATATAGACTACCAGGAATAAGATTTTTAAGAATTATGAGTAGAAATTCTTAATAGTTTCTTATGTAAGAAAGTTCTTATTAATATTACCAAAGTATTAGAATATTTTCAAGATTTTTTTAATATACAAGTTTTTTGTTTATTTTTCAAAAATAGGAAAAAATACTAAAAAAATAGAAATATGTTTTTTGAACAATAAAACATTAAGAAAATTAATTCTAAATACCAAAATTAAGACCATTTTAGTCATAATTAAAGGATAATACATAATTAATTGGTACCGTTTTAAATAGGTGTTATAGGGATGCTAATCCTTTCTCACTTGTAATTGACTCCTGAACCCAAATTATTTTCGTAGCTCTAAAAAACTATCATTCTAATAAGTTTTAATTAATTTTAAAACTTTATTAAAAGTATCAGTTTTAATAGGTGGCTAATCGTACCTAGCAAAAAAAGATTGATGGTAACTTTCTTTTGTTTTCAAATTCGTCTAGTGCCAAAAAAAAAAAACTATTACGACAGTTTGACGATTCCATTGGGGACATTAGTACTTTTAGAGAGTCAGGTCAAAAATTAATTATGTGTTATTTTTAATTTTGATTTAATGATCTTAATTGGTATTTAACCTCAATTTTCTTGATTTCGATTTTATTTATTTTATTTTTTAAATAACAATAGTAATAAAAAATTTACATGCATTTCATTTTTAATTATGTCATTTGTTTATTATTTATTTTATGTATATGTTATTCTCAATAAATTGTGGGATATGCAAGATAGAGATTGTGATGTTATTTTCTCTTACACACATGATAACACATTCATATTATGCATGAGCTTTACACTCGGGCTCTGTCCCTTTTAAAAAGAGTAGAGTACTCTATACTTTCGTGAGGTGATAACCTCCGTAATGGTAAGCGAAATACTTCCATTCAAATTGAACCCTTTTTGTTCATAGCTTATAATGGGTGATGATTTGAGTGCTTTATTAGTTTTGCGTGGATGCCCTTGAGAAACAATTTGAGAACCTTTAGACATATAAATCCTTACTTAGCATGTAATGAACTTTAGGGGCTAGCCTTGGATAAAGCCATGTTGACCTTTTTTGTAAAATTACATAAATATGTATTAAAATTTTGAAAAAGAAGAAATAATAAAAGAAAAGCATTTTCTTGAAAAAAAAAAAGAAAATTTTCTTTAAACATGTAGTTCATTCATTTGGTGATTATTTGAGATTTGCATTTTTAGAAAATGTTTTAAAACAAAATGAAGAAATTTTTTAGCATTATCCAACAAACCAAAAAAAAAAAAAAAAAAACAAACATTTTCAAAAATAAAGGTTTTTCTTGAATTATTTGTTTATTTGCCAAATAAAAATTAATGAAAAAAAAAAAGAGAAAAACCTTTGAATCCTAGTTATTCTGTGTGGAAAAAAGGTGTGTTCTTGAATTTTTCCTTTTTTTCTAAAAAAAAAAAGAGAGAATTTTAAGTTTGAATGTGGTTTCATCTTTTGCATTTTCATTTAATCTATTTGCATAAATTTTTATCATTTTTTAAAAAATAAAAACAATAAGATAATGTATGTATCACATCTCATGCAAATCATAATAAGATACCACATACATTCCATCTCATCCACATCAATAAATAGTATATGTATTCCATTTCATACACATGTTGATAAATGATACATGCATCTCGTGCACATTTTAATAGGTAGTGCATGCACTCTATCTCATTACATATCTTAAGGCAATATTAATTTCATTAGGCCAACATAACACATGCATTGCATTTCATGCAGATATATTTCATGCATATAATATGTCATGTATTATATCTTATCATCCATGTAGTATGTTGTTGCATTTCATGCATATGGATTCATGAATGGTAGGGTTTTATAGGACATGCGTTGCATTTCATATCCCACTATCCCTACGACATAACATTACATTCCTTGCATACATATTCATGGATGATAAAACTTTTATCATTTGGGGCTTGTACATGTGAAAATTAATAGCATTTTGATGTTTCATGATATTCTTTAGGCATCGTTGTCATATTCATAAACACGTTCTATGTGCCATTTAAGTTAGAAATTGTTTTTGTGGCATTTATTCAATATGGGTAATAATATAGAATTTTTTGTCTAAGTTTTGAATTAAAATGTCTATCTTGGTGGGAATGAAAATGGCAAAAATGGAAGATCAATTGGAAGCAAGAATTAGTGCATTAAAGTTGAATTAAAAGGAATTTTGGCACAAACTTAGAAAGATGAAATAACAGATTACTCAATTGATATAAATGGTTAAAGGTAGTGGTATGGTTAAGTTTGTTGCTCATCAAGGATCATTGTCACTCTTGATTCCATCAAATCAAGATCAATTTGTTCATGTTGGTTCTAGTACTTTTCTCGAGCATACTAAAATATTGGATGATCTAAACAGTGATCAAAGTTTAGGTGAGCTTAAAAAAGGAATAGTTGGATTAGCCATACAAATTACTGAAATCAAAAGACCAATTTTTAAGATGGAGTCACCCAGTTTCAAACAAACCTTACCAATTATCTTAAGTCCAAACATGCATTTAAGTCATACTATTTTTGACCTTTTTTCCAAGCTTCTACGATTAGGCCCTTAAATTTCATGTAACCTTTGAGAATTTCAAACTTGAATTCACGTCCACCGCCTCACATTTTACAACCACTTGTTTAGGATGTTATCTCATCACCACTTTTTCAGCCTAATTTTTAACCCAGAGTTTCTCAATTCACTCCAACACCAATTATACCACCATTTTTCCAGTAAAGCAAACTAAGCATAGAACAGAAGAACTCTTGCACCACCAATACCAAAGGAAAAACTCTTATTAACCCAATACCCATGTCCTACACAAAGTTATACCCACTGCTCTTAGAAAACTGCCTAATTGCCTCTATCTCTATTGAACCCCCCAAACCACTTTATCCTAAGGGGCGTTTGGTTCGGGAGAATCTATGCATTTTCCCTGAAATCTTACTGTTGGGTATTTAATTCCAACATTTGGTTAAAGGTAATCTAATTCTAAGGGAAAATGATAGATTTCTAATAGTACTCAATGTCTTGAAATAAAAAACTCACTTCTCCTTGTGGTATTCTAGGATTTCAAGAAAAAAATTATATTATTTTCAAATTTGACCTGAATAAAAAATTATGAAATAGCCGTTACTATTTTGAAAAGTATGTTTGAAAGTGACTACAAATCAATTGTAAATTTTTGCTACTAAATTTTTTTTTATATTGCAATTAATGGCATTTGTATAAAAAACGCCTTAAATAATCTTGTTCAATTTTTTTTAAAGATTATTTAAGGTATTTTCTGGCTAAAAACATCTTAAATAATCTTGTTCATTTTTTTTGGATTATTTAAGGCATTTTTCAAAAACGCCTTAAATAATCCTTTAAAAACATTGATCAGTATTATTTAAAGTGTTTTCTGACTAGAAATACCTTAAATAATTTTAAAAAAAGTAATCCCAAAAAATAAATGCTAAAATGAGAGATCAAACCTACAACCTTATGGTTAATGGCCATATGCTTTAACCAACTAAACTATTCTAATTTTTTTTTTATATTTTATCTCTTAAGTCTCATAAGTAATTAAAAGAATTATTTAAGGCATTTTTAGTCAAAAACCACATTAATAATATGGTCTAAAAAATTAAAGGGTATTATTTAAGATTTTTTGACCAAAAACCCTTAAATAATTCCCTTAAAAAACATTAAAATGCTAGAATGAGGGATCAAAGCTATAACCTTATGGTTAATAACCACATACTTTAATCGACTGAACTAATTTATTTTTTTATATTTTATCTTTTAAATCTTATAAAGAATGAAAAAGATTATTTAAGGTATTTTTAGTAAAAAATACCTTAAATAATACGATCCAAAAAAATTGAAAGGTATTATTTAAGGTATTTTTTTTTATCAAAAACCCCTTAAATAATATTCTAAAAAAAATTAAAGCGCTCTAATGAGGGATCGAACCTGCAACCT
The DNA here is from genome assembly GCF_002303985.1 of Durio zibethinus. The sequence continues at coordinate 23,071,328 of NW_019168159.1, forward strand.
TATTATTAATTACCATATACTCTAATCGACTAAGCTATTCTATTTTTTTAATATTTTATCTCTTAAATCTTATAAGTAATGAAATGTATTATTTAAAGTGTTTTCAGTAAAAAAATGCCTTAAATAATATGATCTAAAAAAGTGAAAGGTATTATTTAAGGCCTTATTTTTTTACCAAAAATGCCTTAAATAATCCATTTTAAAAAATATTAGAGATTATTTAAGGTATTTTTGGATCAAAAACATCTTAAATGATTTAAAAATGCTTTAAATAATCTCTTTATATTTTTTAAATGACATTTATTTAAGGTATTTTTGGATCAAAAATGTCTTAAATAATCTCTTTTAAAAAAATTAAAAAGATTATTTAAGGCGTTTCCCAACTAAAAACGTCTTAAATAATCTCCAATATGTTTTTATTAATGATATTTTATAAATAAAAATAACAATCAAATAAAATATTTGTCTTCTTTTGCTTTTAAAGGTATTACTTGTCATTTGGGTATTTACTATTAATAAAAACTAATAAAAAGTTGCCATTATATATGTTAAGGAGATTATAGTAATTATTCAAGAATTAATATATATGAATTCTTCCTAACAAATGAGTGAATTTGAACATGAGATGCTCTAAAAATAAAAAAAAAATCTTGATATCACTTTTTAGGGATAATACTTTTTTTCGAAATCCAAGATTTTGTAAACCAAACCCTATATATGGTATGACCCCAATACCTAATGTGAATACCATTTTGGCGTTATGGGCCATTCTTTGAAATACTACACATATTTAAAATATAGGATACAAAGATTAATGAAAGTCAGATATTTAAGTTTTGAAGCCGAAACAAAGCCAGTTATTTATAAGAATCTTCATCGATCCATGCCAAGATAGCGAGTAGTGCTGTAGGCAGTAGTCAAACTAGCCAAAATAATGAATAAAAGTAGAAACTTTAAAGCAAATGGTTATCCTCGATAGTAATCATAGTCAACTTCTTTTAGATTTCTTAGACAGGTAAGGGAAAGTATGAGCAAGCCTGACACTTTGTGACCCTAGTCTTAGGATAGTTCATAATGTGTAAACTTGAAATTTTTTGGAATGAATAAAAACCTCTCTTGACTTGAATTTTCTATAAATGGATGACTCTGTTTACATTTTATTTTTTTTAAATAATGGAACACTAAAAGAGCCTGTGAAAAACAATGATGGTTGTAAATATACTTTCACCAAACTTTTGAGGCAAAAAAAATCTTTAAATAAGCCAACCTGAATATAGAATGGAATTTAAGGTCTTCTCAACAATAATAATAAAATTTGACTTGCATGTCATGTATCATTTGTTTAAATCCATTATTTTTCATGCAAGCTAAAGACTAGGAATGGTGATTATGAGTATACTTTTGTCAAACCTTCAAAGTAAAAAGATATATTTGAAAGTTTTAATAATAAAATTCATATCATGCACTTTTAACTTTTGGTAATTAATAAAAGATTTAAGGATAACGCATCATAAAAAATAAGATCAGTTAAATCTGTGCACTTACAACACTCGAGCTTGTACTAAAATCATGAAAAATGAAAATGCAAGTTGGATGGACAGAATGGAAAGGGTTTAATGAGAGATCATGGAAATAGTTATAGGAATACAATAAAATATAGATAGATAGTTGATAGAATTAAAACAGATGTTAGCATGTTTGACAAAAGAAAAATGGATAGTTGAAACACACAGGGAAATAGAGGAAACAACTATTGAAGAACCATCATATCCATTTGGGTCATATATCTATATGTTCAAGACCCCAATATGTCATAAGCACCTTCAGTAACCTATCACTCTTATGTTGACACTTTTGCCAAGTTATCCCCAGTTCAGATGAACGTTAATCCTGAGCTACCCCCTATGATCTTATTGTGATACCCAACCTGGATGACCCTGAAGAACGGAGAAGTTGAAAGGGATACTTAAGCTAATTGAGAAAATCAACATAAAAAACAAGTACAAGTTGCTAGAAGAGAGACTTAAGGCAGTGAAAAAAAATGTCTTCGAGAATATTGATGCCAATTAGCCTAGCTTAGTTTTTAACTTGGTTATCCCCACAAAGTTTAAGATTCTTGACTTCAAGAAGTATTATGAATGAGATGCCCTTTAATACATATCACCATGTACTACCTAAAAATGACAAGCTACACTCATGATGATAAGTTACTGTTGATCCATTGCTTTTAATATAATCTTGTCGAGTCTATAGCAAGATGGTATGCCTAGTTAGATCAAAGTAAGATTTATTTCTAAAATGATTTAGCTAAGGCCTTCCTAGCACAATATAAACATATTGAAGATATGGCACCAAATAGGTTGTCCTTACAAAACATTGAGAAAAGGTCAACTGAAAGCTTTTAAGAAATATGCACACAGATAGAGAGACATGACAGCCAAGTACAACCACCCTTGTTAGAGAAAAAAATTATTGTTTTATTTGTCAATTCTTAAAACATTCCCTATTACAAAAGAATAATTGAAAATATCTTCAAAAATTTTGCTAACATGGTGATTGTCAGGGAAGTGATAAAAAATGCAATTAAAAATGGTAGGATTAACTTGAAATATGTAACTAACGTTGAAAAGGGAAATACATCAAAAAATAATGAAAAGAAGGTGCAAGTAGTCACACTTGAGAGACATCTACCCAAGAATTTTGTTTCATGCAATTCTTATCATTTTTATCAACCCTATTCCTCAAATGACCATTCATGATTTTGTTCCCACATTTGAGCCTACCACCCAACCAATAAGAATAAAAAAGATCAAGAAATGATCGAGAGAAATTTTCAATCCTTATTTATCACATTTTTCTTTTGCTAATAGAAGGTCGATACCTTACTCCTGTGCCTCCGAAAATAACACCAATTCTATCAGTAAAGAATTATGATCTTAATAGCAAGTGTGATTATCATATAAAGGTAATTGACCACTTGACTAAAAATTGCAAACAGCTGAAGAAAAATGTTGAGAATCTCATCAAAAGCAATATTTTGAGTCCAAAATGTATAGAATAATGAAAGTTGACTATATCCAATTATGAAATGTGAATAGTTAAAATGTAAAAGGGTTTTAAATTTTGAAATATCAAGATAGGATGATTTTCTTTAGAAACACTTGACCTTTTGTGTATAACACATGTATGGTGTCCCTAGCACTATGTTTGGATTGAGGGAAAGGGAAGGAAATGAAAGGAAAATAAAGGAAAGCAATGGAAATAAAAAAAATCATTCATTTGTTTGGATAAACTTTTAATTTAAAAGAAAAGAAAGATGTGAAAACTCAATAACTTTTATTTTTCCTTGTAATCCTCACTTTTTTAATACCCTAATTTAAGGAAAAGCTAAGGAAATGAAAGTTGAAAAAATTTTATTTTTATAAAAAGACTATTATATCCATCCTTTTATTAATACTAAAAACCTAGTGAAAAAAATCTAACAACATCACAACTTTCATGTAATTTTTTCAAAGTCATTTATTTTTTCAAGTTTCACATGTCTCTTCCAATATAAAAATTTTTTATAATTTTTTGATGATTTGATTTTGATGAGTGATTCAATATGAATAGATAATTTTTTTTTAATTTATGAGATGTAATGTTTTTATGTGATTACATTTTTTATATTTAATAGCTTTTATATGAAAACATCATCAAAGTGATAGTATGTTGAAATTTTGGCAATGGCCAAAAAATCCTTCAATACATATTTATAAAACATCTTTTTATTTTACTTGATTAAAAGCCACTGATATAGCAGCAATTGTGAGGTCATACAAGATAACAAATATATCATGGTCTAATAGTGCTCCAAAAACGTAGGCAATGAAATGTTATAATTGAAAAAAAATTATTATAATGAATCATTTCCTTTCTTTTTTACTATTTATCCAAATAATGGTTATTAGAATTCTTTTCCTTTTCTTTCCTTTATTAATTTTAATTATCCAAACAAATGGTTCATATATCATTTCCTTTTCTTTAAAAAACTTTCTTTCTTTTCCTTTCTTTCCTTTCCTTTATTAATATTTATCCAAACATTACCTAAAAGTTTATCCAAACAAAGGAAAGGTTTTTCTGTTTCCATTACTTTCTTTTATTTTCTTTTCCTTTCCTTTCCCTCCTCTCAATCCAAACATAGTGTAGGAGTTATTTAAATTAACCTTGTTATAATTTATTTTAGAAGAAATGAATGCTTTCGATTTTTCTATGAAACTTTGTTTTTATGCAATTGTTTGAATAAAAGTCTCACATAATTAATTTTCAAAATCATAAAATGAAAAGTGCTTTGCAAAAAAGAAAATTGATTCATAATTATTTGAGAATAAAGTCCTATCTAAACTGTTTTCAAGATCAAAACAAAAACAAAAAATTTTTGAAAAAGTAGGCTTTTTAAAAGGAAAATATACATTTTCTAAATGGCAAGAATATCAAAGTAATTGATGATTATTATTAAAAAAACTTATCCAACAACTTCACACATTTCTTTGGCCGCTCCCATGCTTCAATCTTTTTAAATAACTTCACTTACCAGCCATAATACTTTAAGTAACATAAATTTCAACTTGCGAACCATGTCATTATTTAATATATTGAGATAATAATCTTTTATTGAATAATGAACAAATGAGGCTAATTTTGAAAATTAATTTTGAATTTCTAAAACCAAGCAAGATACTCTTTCAAATTTTTAATTGGTAATTCAATGTATGTCAAATTCTACCAATATGATTGAACTATCCAAATTCTTTCGATGACCATGGACATGAAAATGCCTAAACTTTTTCTTAAGTAGCCTATGTTTCACATTTTAAGGCATATTGACTAAAAGAAGAAAAATTCCTTCTCGCTTAAAACAATTTGTTTTATGCATTAATACATTTTTCTCTCATTTTACCAAAAATGCTAGACAATTTGAAACCAAAATGAGCCTTTTTGTAAACTGTGCAATCAAATTTGGGACATTTTATACAATTTGATTTTCACTATCATAAGAACCTTGAATGAAAAACAACATGGGGCATCAATAACACAAAAATAATTGATGGTTATAACACAAAAATAAAGATAAAAAAAGCCTTTGATCTCTTTCTTCAAATAATTTACTTTTCTAAATAAGTGATCGTGCTTGAAATGATAAGTAGTCATCTTTCTCTATCTTTCGGATAAAGAAAAATTATCCACTTGCTGAGCCTATTAAAATTCTCATTCCAAAATGAATCCCGACCAAGGATCATTTTTTACGTTAAGTGACAAAATAATGATATCTTCAAGAAACTAACTTTAAGAAAAGTGTTTGATATTAAGAGTGTCTAACATGCACTTCAGAGATGAAAGACCAGAGTAAAAAGTAAATAAGGTTTTAGTTAGAATCCAAAAAAATTAAAAAAAATAGTTTGCTAATGATAAAGTCAAATGTTTTAAAAGAAAAGTAAAAAAAAAAGAAACAAAAAAAGGAAAAAAAAAAGAAAGCAAAGAAAGAAAGACATGTACCTCAAATATGAGAGTCCGAGGTAAAAAGTAAATAAAGTTATAGTTAGAATCTCAAGAAAAAAAAGATAAAATTCAAGAAAGAAAAAGACTAAAGTTGAAATAAAATGATTAAAAAAAAGAGCAAATAAAGAAAGACACATAACTTTTTATCCAGAGAATGCTCTGTAAGATTCTTGCCCTAATTACCCTGAATAACATATTTTGAGCCTATTTATCTAATCTTTCAGAACCCCAAACCTTGGCCTACATTACGTACCTTGAAAAATCTACTTTGATCAAATGCAAAATCTTGAATTGAAGAGTTATATTCTTGAAATTTTGTATATACCTGTTAGTATTTGGTAAGATTTTACCAAGTTATTCATTGGTTAGAAAGTATAGCTCTAAGGTGAAAATCCAAAAAATGAAAGTTTAAAGCTAAAGCCACCCATAATCCTTAAAAGAATTTTAGAGTCATGATGCAAAACTTTTTTAAGGATTAGTACCTATTAATGACTTTCCATTTCACCAAAAAGTGAAAATAAAAAAATCAACCTTTTTCTTGTCCCAATTCTTTTTCCAAAAAATAATGGTTAGTTTTGATGCACATTAAAGTATCATATTTTCAATAAAAAAGTATTTTAGAAAAATTATCTCTTTGGTGAGCCCAAAAGTAATCCTTGCAACCCTTGTTGAGCCTTTCTTGAGATATGTCCACCAATGAAAAGAATTGAATTGTCAATTACCCCTATTCATAAGCATTCTAAATAATACTCATCAATTTTTAAGGGATTCGAAAGTAATAAGTTTTTAACTTTTTTCATTGATTACGAAGATACTTTATGTAAGGTAATTTTGTTATCACTTTTGAAAAGAAACAAAGATCTTTCGAAAAAAAAAACAAAAGTCTTTGCAATTGCATCACTTGCATTTTTATCATGAGAAAGACATTTGATCTACATAACAAAAAAAATTCATATTTGCATCACTTGCATTCACACTTGCATGTGCATCATAAGAAAGACATTCACATTCGCATCTACATAATAGAAACGACACTCGTAATTGCATCACTTGCATTCGTATCATGAAAAAGACATTCGCATTTACATCATCTGCATCATAACTAAGGCATTCGCATTTGCATTATGAGAAAGACATTTGCATTTGCATCATGACATTTGCATTATAGATAAAGTATTTGTAGGGACATCTACATGAAAGGAATATTGGCATTTGCATTATGAAAAAAGTCACCTGTATTTATTTTGAAGGGCAAAAAGAAAGAAAGAAGTATATCATAAAAAGATGAGAAAAAGAGAAAATATTTGACAAAAAACCAAAATGTCAAAAAGGTTTAAAGAGTTAAAAAAATTTTATCTGTAAAAAGTAGAACGGTTGTTGAAAAATGAGATACGATATAAGAAAAGATTTTAAGCACAATTTAACTGGCATCCAGATAGTATTTAAGCCAAATTTAGCTGACACCCAGATCAAACTAAGCTCAGCCAAGCTGACACCCAGATCTTTAAGACCTTCAGGCAAAATATTTTAAATTTTTAAAGTTGTTAAAAATGTTAAGATTCAAAGATTTGTTAAAAAAACATTCAAAGATGTTAAGATTTGTAAGATCTCTGGGCGTAATCCCTAATACCTCCGGATATAATTTTCAAGACTTCCAGGAAGAACATTTTTAATTTTTAAAGTTTCAATGCCTCTGATACGAGAAGCATTCAAATTGTAAGATCTTCGAGCAAAACATTTTAAAATTTTAATGTTTTAATGTTTCTGATACAAGGAACATTTAAAGATATCAAGATTTGTAAGACTTTCGAGCATAATCTATAAGACCTCTGAACAAAATATTTTAAATTTTTAAAGTTTCAATGCCTTTGATGGGAAGAGCATATAAAGGTGCCAAGATTTGTAAAATCTTCAAGCATAATCTTTATGTCCTCCAGACAGGATTCATAACTGTTTCGAGCTGAATATGTTTTAGTTTTGATATTTGTAAGATCTTCGAGCATAATCTCTTGTTTTATTTTCAAAAGTTGTTTAGTTTTTGTTTAAAAGAGTTTTCAAATTTGATTTCAAATTGTCAAGTTTATTAATTTAAAAAAAAAAACCAAAATTCAAGAAAAACCAAAAAAATTAAAGAAAAATTCAAAAACAAAAAAGTAAAAAAAAAAACAAAAAACAAAAAACAAAATCAATTTAAAAAAAAAAGCTTTTGAGAAATCCTGAACCGTTATTCTGGATAAAATTATTGTCTATGTCTTTGCCACATTCTTAATTCTAAAAAATGTACAAAAAAGGGTAATTATAAACACTCAATTTTGTTCGAATCAATACAAACATGTTTGTTTTTTATGCTTAATTTATATGTTCTTATTTAAGCTACTTTAAACATTGAATTGAATTAGATTTGTTCAAGCTTATTCGGATTAGTATTTTATTTTATTATTGTTATTATTATTCAGGATTAATTAAATTAATCAAAAAAATATAAAATAAAAATTAATTAATTATAAAAAATTAGTTATAAATTAAAATTAAATTACAACAAAGAAACAAATTACAAAAAAAAAAAGCAAAAGACAACAAACCTGCTCCATTGCCCTGCACTCTACTAGTAACCATTGCTCCACTTCATTGTCATCAATGTTGCAAGACTACAACAAGCCAAATTATCAACAACCAATGGGTTAGGATAAAGGGGAGGAATTCACAGCATATGGGGAAAGAGCCAAAAATTTTTTTTCCAAGTTTCAACCTTCATTTTCCTAGAACCTTTCCCCAGACGACCTTTGCACACACATCCCCTAATCAACACCAAATCAAGCCCTTTCATCAACCCAATAGACCCAACTAAACTAATACCGCACGCATTAGAGAAGGTAAAAAAACTCGAAACCGACGAATTTCGATCCGATCCGACCTCTTAGGATCAATTTTTTTTTCGAAAATTGAGTATTGGATCAAGTTAGATCAAGTGATATAAAAAAAATTTAAGATCGAATTTTAAACAAACTCGATCATACCCGACCCGATATATATAAATTATTTTTTTAATTTTATATTTATTTATATATATTTAATTTATATTTATATTAAAAATAATATTTTATATTTAAAAAATAATATTTTACTAATTTTAGGTCAGATTAAATTAAATACGATTTTATATAATATCGAATCGAATTGAATCGGGTTCGAATATAAAAAAATAACAAAAAATTTATTAAATCAAATCAAATTTAAAATTTATATATTTAAAATCGAATCGAATTTGAAACAAACAAAAAACTCATTTAAATCCGTTGCCATCATTAGTATGCACTAGCCCCAATCGACCTTGCACGCACTAACAGACTCGGCCATCCCTACATGCACTAGCCCCTTTATTTCACCACAGAACCTACGCATGAGCCTTGTCAACAAAACCTTTCCCTGCACCAAACACCACAGGCAACAAGCGACAAGCCTTTTCGCTTCTGCACATGACCAAGCCTCCTACACCCAACACTGCACCAACCCCAGCCTACTCCCTGCACGCACCAACCCTAGCTGACCCTACATGCATCAACCCTTTTATTTCACCATAAAACCTGCACATACCAGCCCTATCAACAAATTCCCTACACCAAGCACCATGGCCTTTGCACCAAGCACAACCTTCCTTTCACTTGCCCCAGCACAACCTCTTCATTTCACCATAGAACCTACACGCACTAATAGACCCAACTAACCCCACACACACCAGCCCCTCATGCCACAAAACCTTAAGTACCATCTTTCTTCACACTATCCCAACCTTCATTTGCATGAACACGCTTCCTTATACCTACCACACACCCACCAGCTCCATCCATACTACAGGTAATAACCTTTCTTTTCTATAAACACCTAAAAAATCGTCACTCAAACCATCCATAAAATCCCAACAACCCAAAAACCAAAAAAAAAAAAATCCCAGCCTCCCTAAAACCATTCGGGTGGTACTAAGAAAAAACTAGAAAATCTTGCCATTTTTCTTACTAAAAATCATCCAGAAACCCATCTTTCATCCCTTTATAAACCCATTTGATCAGACCCCTAAAATAAAAAATGAAACAATGAAAAATCATAACATAAAACATCATACACAGCGCCACATAAAACCAAAAAAAAAAAAATCAAAATCCTCCCTATAGGGAGGAACCACCAGCGTCAAAGCCACTTTGCAAATGAGAAAAAAATAGAAAAAATCAGTTTCATTAAAAGTAAAATGAAAAAGAAAAAGAAAAAGGGAATAAGAGGAAGCTAAAATCCAGTGAAGGGGAAGAAAAGAGTCTGGGAGTTTTTTAGGGTCGATCAACAATAGCCAACCACAAAAGAGCATCAACATCAACATTATCATTTAGACAGGCTAGTGGTTGCTGGTTTTTTAAGTGAGCAGAGTCTGATTTTTTTTAGGAGATGATTGAATGAGTTTTAAATTTTTTTTATTTTATAAGAAAAAACCCATCAAACCAACCTGTATAGGATCCAAACTGACCCATCCCAAACAGGATCCAACTCGTGATCCAAGCCCACACCCGTTGGACCCGCTTCTGTCTCAAACCAACAGAGATTGAATCCAGGCCTTACTTTGCGCTTTTTTATTGAATTAGGTTCAAGCTCAACTTCTGGTAAATTCAATATAACCCATTTACTAGTTTATTTTGCATGCATTTATATATATATATATATATATTTTTAAACTGTTGGTAATGAAAATCTATATATATTATTTTCATTTTAAAAAAAAGTTATATATATTAAATGATTAAGATTATAATTTGACCTTATAAAGTTATATTTATTAATATAACAAGATTAAAATTAAATGAAATTTTTTATGATGAGACTTTAGAAAGTCCGAGTAGTGATTCATGAGAATTTTCTAGATGAGGAAAGACTTTTAAAAATTATCAAAGTAATGAAATATTTAGAAACTCATTTCAATGCAAAGATTTATTTATTTATTTATTTATTCTTTAATTCAAATAATTTTCTTAAAAAGAGATAAAGTATAAAATATTTATAAAAGTATGCATTTTTTAAGAAATAAATATATATAATTATATTATTATATAACTTTTAAAAAATCATAATAAAATTAATTAGTTAACGATAGGATTCCGAAAAGTCTAAATAGTGATTCCAAGAATTCCTTAAGTGAAAGAATTTTTTCAAAAATGTTGTCAAAGAATTGGAATATTTAGAATGATTCTCAATACGAAAAAATTCCTGTTTATTTTTTATTTCTAAAAATGAACTTCATGTAATAGCATCACGAATTAATCCATGTGTATTATTTTTTTATAGTGATTATAACAGTAAAAAAATTTTTTGAAGAAGTCCGAGTAATTATTTTTTAAGAATCTCTAGGTGAGAAAATTTATCTAAGATATCGTCAATGTACTGGGGCAATTAGTATAATTTTGATAAAGATTTCTTGTTCTTTTTAATAAAATAAGAAATGTTTTTATTTTATTTTATTTTAGACATCTTATTTTACTATATGCATTATAAATATTAATTTTAAAGATAAATATGGACCGTCAATGATAGGATTTTTTAGAATTCCAAGTAAAAATTCTTAAGAATTCCTTAGATGAGAAAGTTCCTATTAATATTGCCAAATTATTGAAATATTTTCATAAAATTTTCAATATGTAAGGTTATTGTTTATTTTTTAAAAATAGAAAAAATATTAAAAAAATAAAAATATTTTTTTACAATAAAGAAAATTAATTCTAAATATCAAAATTAAGATCATTTTAGTCATAATTAAAAGATAACACATAATTAATTGATACTATTTTAAATGGGCGTCATGTGCGTGCTAATCCTTTTTCACTTATAATTGACTTTCTAACCCAAATTGTTTTCACAGACCCAAAAAACTATCATTCTAATAAGTTTTTAATTAATTTTAAATTTTATTAAAATGATAAGTTTTAATAGGTGATCAATCGTACCTAGTTAAAAAAGATTGGTGGTAACTTCTTTTTATTTTTAAATTCGTCTAGCAGCCTGAAAAAATCATTATAACAATTGCGATATGAAATCAACAAGAATAAATGCAATTTAAGAAATTCAATGAAATTATGTGACAGATGGATAGGATAATCGAAGGAAAAGTTGAAAGCATAAACCTAAGATCATTGTGTGAAAATTAGAACACCATATAGATATCAAAGAGATCAGGCATACCTATTTGAGTAGTCATCGTGAAATTATGGAACCAAAATGATTCCGAAGTAGTTATGATCTTTTTTGTCGCTCTTATCTTTCTTGTAGCGGTTTCTCAATGGACAGTTATCGAATATATGAGAAGTGAATAAGGGACCTTAATGTATTATCTAAATAACCTTAGTAACCTCCCCATTAAAAGTTTATCAAGTCAAAGGCCTATAAAATTGCTAAATCACATCGACCCAGTAAGATGTGCAAAAACCTACACTTAAATGATCACATAAAATTAATCGAGTTCTCATACTTGTCTCGTATTAGGACTAAATCCATCAGACGATTTTTTTTTTAAATTAAAATTGTCAATTAATAGTAATCTACTTATGAAAAATTCTAACAAAAGCATGAAAATCCTTAGCTCAAGAAATTTTGCTAACATGAATGAGAGCATTTTCTAATGTGCGTTTTCTAATTAATATTAAGTTTTATTCATGCATTATTATATGTAACTTTATTTTTTAAAAAACCTCATTTTTTATTTTATTTTCTATTTTTGAACTTAAATTAAAAAATAAATAAAAATCTTTTTATATTAAATGTTTTTTCAAATATCTCAATACTTTGGTAGTATTTTTTTAAAAAATTCTCACAGAAAGATTTTTAAGGAATTATTACTCGGATTTTCTTAATATCCTATCAAAAGATTTTCATTTTTTTTGAAAAAAATTTGGATAAATTACATAAATAGTCATTGAACTATATTAGTTATTTTAAAATAATTACTAAACTATTAAAATTTTCAATATAGTCATTAATGTTTGAATAAGTATTTTTTTTATCATTCAACCATTAATTTTTAACAGAATGCTGATTAGGCATGCCATATCAATTGTTACATGCTACATTAGCTGATTGTGTATAAAAGTCAATTTTTTGTAATTTTTTTCATTTTTTGCCTTTTCTCTTCTTTCTTTTCAATTCTTTTTTCTTTCTCTTTATTTTCTCTCTCTAAAATACAGCCACAATTATTGAAAAACTAAAGAAACCTAATTTTTGATCCACATCTATTGTGTTAACCGTCGTTTGTCGGCACTAGAAATGTCCTAAAAGATTTTTCTTAATTTTTTTTCCCTTTCTTTGCACTTCTCTGATTATTATTTTTTTAATCCTTGAAAAGCCCTAGATTTAGGATTTAGCCATACAATTTCAAACCCAAAATGTACACTTTTGTCACTCCAAACTGAACCATATCTTAATTTGTTTCTCCTCTACCTTTGACCTTTTTTCCTTTAATTTTCAACTCTCAAAATCTTGTAGAACAAGCAAAACCCAAAACTTTCTCTTTCTTTTTTGGATTTTTTGCACTTTGTTTGGCTTCCCTTTTTGAAGGATGAAATTGATATTTTGTTTCTTTTTTTTTTACTTTTTTATTTTGATTATAGTTTTTAAGGTAAAAAAAATGAGAGTTTTTTGTGATAATAAAAGGTGGTTTAGGTGGGGATAACAGTGGTTGTTTTAAGGTTTTGGTTATGCGAGTTTTTATAGGGTTTGGTTATTTGAGTTTTGTTTTAGGGTTTTAAAAATAGTGGATAAAACTTAAAAAAATTAAAATTTTTTGCTACATGGCTATCTAGGTTCTGCTTTGTTTTTTCATGGGTTATTTCAATTGTTTATTTTATCAATAAAGGAGAAAGAGAGAATGGGTGGTTCTAATGGTGAAGATGGTGATAATAATTGGCTTTTAGTTGGTATGCATGTTTTAACTGTTGATAATAACCTTATTTACCTCAATCTTTAGTTTACTTGTTAGAAGTAAAGGGAAATGGATGATTAGAAAAGTAGAGATAATAAAGGAAAACGAAAAGAAACAAAAATTTTTTTATCAAAAAGAAATAAATAAGAAAATTATTTCATATTTTATTTTAATTTTTATTGTTAATGACATGTTAGCTTTAGTCATGTGATATTTTTTATGATATGGATATATCATGTGACAATTGACATCATATATAATGTGTATAGTTAGGATTTTGTTAGATATTAACGGTTTAGTGATGAAAAAAATACTTACTCAAATATTAATAATTAAATTAAAAATTTTAATAGTTAAGTAATTATTTTAAAATGACCTTTATAATTATGTAACTATTCGGATAATTTACCCAAAAAATTTTAACACATATTTCTTTCAATATAAGATGCATATTTATTTTAAAATTTAAATATGTATAAATAAATAAATAAATAATTTTATAAAAATATAAAAGAAATAAAAATATCTAGTCAAAGGAGCCAAACACAAGTCGGGTCAATGGATCGGGTCGGCCGCTGGTTCATCAGGTCCTCTTTTCTTTTTTTTTTTCTTGCAGCATGTAAAACCAAAGTTTTTTTTTGTCTTTTTTCGAATTCATTTCACGCGTTCTGTTAAAAAACCTTGTCTTCTCTTGAAAAAAAAAAAACGCCAAACAGTCGAACACCCGAATTGCCAAACCCAGATACCGGTCGCTGGCCACCGTGCAGGCCACCTCCACTTCCGGCCACCGTTCACCGTCAAATCTTCACAGTAGCTTCACCTCAACCTCAACTTTCTCGTTCTAAGCTCGGGTTTTCGAGAATCACCCCCTATAATCCTAGATGTACACCGAAAGCCACGGCCAAAACAACCCAAAACACCTACCTCTGCCACCCGCAACAGTCCTACCTTTTAATATGTTGTTCTCCTCCTTTTGATCTCCATCCACACCGGTTTTAAGCTCCCAAATCCCCCTAAAAGTCCCCAAACCTGAAAACCCAAGAAAATCTCCTTTTCCTTTTTCATTTTGTTTTTTTTTACTCCGGCTGTTCCGCAATTGGGAATAAGGTTTTTTTTTTTTTTTCTTTTGTATGTTTTTTGGTGGCTTTCGGTTGCTAGACAAAAAAAGGTTTTTATTTTTAGTTATTCTTGTGTTTGTTGATGAATGGTCAAGAAGGTAGTTGAGGTGGGGTGGAGAGTAGGTGAGGAAGCTGTGGCGTTTTGGGTCGATTTAGGAATGTAAAATGGGTGTTGCCAGGGGCTGTTTTAGTGGATTTCAGTTGAAATTTTTTGTGTTAGGGTGAAGATGGTGTGATGGAGGTGATGGTGGTGGCAATAATACTGGTGTGTGGTGGTCTATGTGTTCTGAGCGTTGTGGTTTTTTGTGTGAGTTTCGGGTGGTGGGTGTCTTGGATAGTTGGGGTGTTTTCTTTGTGGCAGTAACGGTGGCGGTGGGCTTTCGGTTCAAGGGTGGTGATGGTGGTTTCTGGTCTAACGGGCGGAGTTTGGTGGTGAGTTGATTTTGGTAGAGCTTTCTTATTCAAAACTGGCCTTTTCTGTGTTGATTTTTAAGCTAAGTTTTATAGGGATTAGTTCACTTTCAACCCAGAATTTAAGCTTTGATTTCAGATGCCATGGTGGCTGTTAGCAACTTTTAGGGTGGCTACAGGGCAGGGTAGGGTGGATGAGTCAGGGGAGTTCGTTGAGGCTCTTGGCGCCGTAAGCCCCAGTTTCTATTTTTTATTTTTTCTTAATTTGAAATTTTAAATTAATTAAAGTTTAGTAACATATTTGGACTTAAAAAACGTTGGGCTTCACAAATGGATTTTAGACCTTGAGCTTAAATAATATGATTACAATAAATAAAACTGAGCCCAGTAAGACCCAATTAAAATGTTTAAATGGGCCTTAATTATGTATGTCTAAATTTTAAACAAAAATTGAGATTTATCCAGATAAAATAGGTATTTGATATGATATTTAAATTTTAAAAATTTTTAGTTTAATATTTAAATTATAAATTTGTAATAATTTTTTGATTATTATATTAATTAATAGATTCATAATTTAAATATTATATTCTATATTTTAAAAGTTAAAAAAATTCATTAAACATTTTATCGTAAATTCAGGACTATTCATAAGATTAACCAAGAAAAAAAACCCAAAAAAACATAAATCACCTTTTCTCAAGTAATTTCCTAACCCTAATCCTAACTCTTCTTCCCAAATTAAAGACTCTTCATTGTTGTCCCCATGCTTAGTAATTAAAACTTGCAAATCAATAATTTTGGAGATTTCATATTCAAATATTGAGAATTGAATGAAGATGAGGTCGGAGACAGAAAAGGTATAAGCTGATAGCTTCTATCAAGCTCAAAACCTTGATGAGGTAGGGGACAGAAAAGGTACAAGCTGATAGCCTCTATCAAGCTCAAAACCTTGATATGTTCGAAAAAAGCAGACACTAGCTAGCATACAATGAATTTTCATATTATCCGTAGGCAATTAGTTAAAAACATATAAGCTTTCATGCTATTAATCATTGAAAAGGTTTGATAAAAAGAATCATTGAAGATCGTTTATTGGAACTTATACTGATCGATAAGCCCATTGTTTAAGCAACATACGCAAAACAAGAAAGTTCTCTCTCATCTTATTAAAACCTTCCTGCCATTACTAAAAATCACACTTTTTTCTTCACTTATTCAACATTGGTTGTCTCTCCCAAAATTTGACAATCAACAAGAACTACAATTGATTTTTTTGTATTTCTTACATTAAAAATACATTCTACAATATATAATAGTTATTTGGTCTTTGAAAAACACCTTCTCAAAATTCACGTGGGATCAGGTGATCCTTGTGATTTAGATCATTAATTTGCCTTATATTTTTTTATTAAAAAAATTAAAAGCTATGATAAGAAACACAGTTAAGATCCGAACAATGTGGAAAGGTTTTGATGAGTCGAATCTCGCAATGGCTATTGGCCTATATCTTGAAATTATTGGATATATTGATGTCCAAAATCGTTGACACATCCGATTTTTTAAAACAAAAGGCTGTTCAGTCAGGCCAAATGTTTGGTTGTTGTTATTGTTGTTGGTACCCGCTGACAATTTGCTCCACATGCACATGGAGTTTTCACATTCTCTTTGTAAAGTCTAAATCCACAATTTGTCAAAGCCAATGCATTATTTATGTATTTTTAAATTACCCTTGGATGCCTTGATTGGGAGAGGGGTTTGGGTTTTAATTAATTCTTCATTCAAAACAAAATTGGACCTCGTGGGGGATTTGTTTTTCCAAACCTTTGACATCCTGATTTCCATATTTTGGTGAGTTATTAAAGCTAATCTTTGACAAAAAAACACAACATGGGACAAAAAAAAGGTTATTAGTTATACAGCAGGTGAATTGTATTACATTGGTTGATTTAAGGATCTCTTTTCTCAATCATTGAATCTTGATTAGGTAATTATCTCTTACTTATCTGAAACTTTAAAGATTTTGTTAGCAAAAGTTGGTGGATTTAACCTTTTTTGGCTCCTTCTTTAGTTAGCTTTCTTTTTGTTTATCTATAATTTAGTTGGTGATATAGATGCATCTAAATGGTTTTATCCTTAACATTCATTAAAAAATTTTGAGGGAAAATTTGCGGGTCAGCTAATCTGACAAGATATTGCTTCTAGGATAATATACCTTTTGTTTTGTTGGATTGGTTTGCATATAATTGTCCTTTCAAGTTAATTAGATTAGACAGCATGATATATATGTGTACAAATACATTACATATCATATTTAGCTTTCAAATATGGTTGGTGAAAATGGTAGGAAGATTTGGTTAATTTTTAGGAAGTTTTCTTGTTGTAGACCTTTCTTTTGGTTTAACTAAAAAAAAAAGAAGGAAATTGGTTGACCAGTTTGGCACTACTTTTTATTTTCATCATAACTTGAATTTAGTACCATATCAAATTAATGATTATGCTTCATAAATGTATTACCATTAAGATTTTTTATTTTTTAAAATAAAGTTTACCTTTACCATTATTAAAAAAAAATCACAATTACAACTAAGTGTGGTATTTCCTAAATTTCAAGTGCCTTTTTTTAAATGTTCAATTAATAAATGAAGAAGATAATTACCTTCAATTTCCTTTTGTAGCAAAGAAAATAGAATTTATTATATTTCAAAATTCTAGTGGACTTTAACTTGCAAATTCTATTTGATCTTATTATATATTAAGACCAATCTGGATTTATATTTGCTAATAAGATTTTGAGAAGCCATCAATATTATTGTGCTCAATTAAGAACCTGTAACAACCAAAGTCAGTAAAAAATGAGAGCAATATGACTATATTAGAAAGTAAAGAGGATTATGCTCCCTCTATTCCAAATTATTTGTACGGTATTACTTTTTTAAAAATTTAATGAAAAGTGTTTTAATTTTAATATATTTAATATTAAAATTTTAAAAAAATTATAAAATTAAAGTTCTATTATTTGTAATGTCAAAATTTTTTTAAAAATAATAAAAATAATTTTGAAATATAAAAAATAAAAGTTTTAAATATTAAAAAATATAATTTTAGGACATCTTAAAAAAAAAAAGATAAAAAAAAAAGACGGAAAAATAATTGAATTAACTTAAAATTTTAAACTTAATTTCCCTGTATCTAGTCCAAAATTTATTCTCACAATAATCGGTATTAATGGAAGAGTCAATATTTGATGTCTCAGAATATTCACACAAATTAAAAATTTAAGTCTTTTTTATAAACAAAAAATTAAAAAAATATTTAAGAGTCTTAAAAAGCAAATAAACAACTTTAATAATTTAGAAATGAATGGTAATTTGATCAACAAAGATTATGATGATTAAAAATACATATAATATAATATTCTAAGTAATTATGCCATCATGATATCCTGGGTATATATCTAAAAGAATGAAACCTGGCTATAAGATGTAATGCGATTTGGACCAACATTGAATTTAATCTTTCTTGTATGGGTTGACCATAATCAATGGCTTATTATTTACAAAATTTTTTCACCTTAATTATATATTCTTGATTTTCTGATTATCAGTTTTTAAAAAGGCTGTGATAATGAATCATTAGATGCTAATTTTGTTATATATATTTATAAATTATATGTAAAGGAAGAATTGAGGTGACAAATGGGCATGACATGAACATTGTCATCATGTAGCCTGTTTGGGTATGGTTTGACAGTTTCTGAGATGCTCAGCCACTTGGAAATCGTAAGGAATGCCACATATACCATACTATTTCTATTGAGGAACCATGCAAGAGATCATACCTTGGTTTTTTTTAATTTCTTTTTCAAATCTAAAAAATTTTGTTTTATAGTAATAGTAAATGACATATAATATAGTTTGACGCAGAAGGAGTAGTTGAAGTACACCACTTAGATATTTTAAGTCTGATCCTATTACTTGCAAATTTTTTATTAAAAGAAAAAAAGAAAAAGAAAAAGCAATTACCCCATAATCCAATATTTTTTGCCCCATAAACATGACTACAGATTTTAATGATATAAAAATATATAAGGGGGCAGTGCATGCCAACATTTTGTATGTAGACATTAGCAATATTAATGTGCCAGCACAAAAGTTGCATGTAGAAGGTCGAGTGGAGTGGATTTGTTATGCTCAATTTAATTATTTTCATAATTCCCACTCTCTTTGACACACAATGAAATTAATAATTTAGAACAAAAAGTTTTTCTTTAATAACCAACAAATTAAAAACCTTCTACTACCAACCAAGATCAGTACATCTCCTCCTATATTTTCTACAACAATAGTCTTTTTTCTCAATCAAAATCTTTCTTCACATTTCTCTTAGATCACTCTTCTTTTGAAATAAATAAAAGATAATCAACAAATTCAGAAAATAACAATTACTTGATCACAAATAATAAAAACAAACAGAAAAAGCTCTCTAAAACTTCAATTATTTACATAACCACGTAAGACAAAGAAAGTACATTTGTAAATTATTTCAAGTATGAACTCAAACCCAGATTTCCTTTTTTTTTTTTTTAAGAATATTTATATCATAGGTGCTTGTTCTTCTAATCTTCTTATAAAAGAAATCTAATCAGTTCCTTCTTTTTTTTTTTTTTATTACATTTACTAATTAACATGTTGTGAAAAGCAAGAGTTAATGAAGTATATATAATTTCATCTGACTTCCAGCGAAGGTACTTCTTTGATCAGTCACAGGTTTACAAATAACAAGAATTAATTTGTTTTCGAAATTTTATTATGTACTGAAGGTTGTAATCTTTTATATTTTCTTCAAGAAATTGATAAAAAATGTAATAAAAAACTAAAATTTACCATTGCATTTAATTTTTATACTGCTGTTTATGACATGGGTAAGTGTTAAAAAAATGAAAAAAAAAAAAAAACCCAAGTTTTTGCCATGCCCAAAGATA
Organism: Durio zibethinus; assembly: GCF_002303985.1. Next base: position 23,091,327 of record NW_019168159.1, read on the forward strand.
GCAGACAAATTTTCCTTGAAAGAACTTGAAAATTGTAGGACCACATCCAGGTTTGATAAAGAGCTAAGCCTCTGCAAATTGTCAAACGTTAGGCAGTTTTGTATTTTTCTTTTCACAATATTTGTTGGGAAATGAGCCTGGTAAGTGATGACCACAACCCGTCAAAGCGGGATAGAGATTGGAGCATAAGGGAACAAAATTGTTTTAAATATATCCTCCAGAGCAGGCTAAGTAACGTCTTCAAATAGAAACACCATGACATTCACGAAAATTAAGGTGATTTGTCAATTGTACGTTTGGAGAAGCATCACTCAGTAGGCGCCTATTCTCTGCAGTGGACTGAGTCGAAGAACCTGCAGGGTCTGACTCTTTGAAAAGTCATCAAGATCAAATTTACTAATGTGTTATACATTAATCTTGAATTTAACAATGTATTTTAATTTTATTTAATTTTGACATTATAATTTCATTGATTTTTAGATATAATAAAAAATAATAAAATTGAAAAGTTTTACCAAATATTTCAAGTGACAAATTTTATTGATTTCATTAAATATAATATAAGAAAAGTTAATTAAATTAAAATACAATGACAAAAATAATGTCAAATTTAGCTATAATTCCTTGAAAACACCTGAACTCGCCACTTGTCATATACATGTTGTTTAATTGTAACTTTTAGCGAGTAAGTTTAGGGAGGAATTAATGGCGAAACGAATTACAAATGGTTAAATAAATTAGGGATAAGAGATATAAGTGACTAGACAATATTGGGTAATCAAGGGGCCTTGCTTGATCCCAAGTGCATTGGTCCTAAGAGCAACATTGAAATTGTTGAGAAATAAAGACCCTGATTTATGTATCTCAATGGATAAACATTAATTGTAATGGACTGACTACATGTAATATTGGGTGGAGTAATATATAATGAAAAGGTTTTGCTGGATGTGTTGACTACTGCATGCATGAAAGAACTTTTAAAAGTTATATACTAAATAAATCATGGCTATAAACCATAGCTAGGTTTGACCTTGAGCCAGAAATGCAGGTGCAATCATGCTTCTTACTCTCATTCCTTCCAGCTGGTATTTTGAACCTTTATCTACTTTCATAAAACCAGACGACAGCATTAAAAAAATGGAAAAGAACAAAAGCGTAACTTCCTTTAATCACTTTTTGTTGTTGTTTCCTTTCCTCCCAAACAATGTATTTAGTGAAATTCACCTGTCACATCAACTCTCAGAGAACAAATTCAAGATGCAAAAGTGAGGTTCACAACTGTAAACATTATTAACTTTAAGGGATTAATATCAAAATTTACCGCTATAGTCATTTTCTCAATGTATTTCAATTTTATTGAATTTGGTTATTATACTTTCACTGTCATTATTTTTTGGCCCTAAAAAGATAATAAAATTGGAATATTTTATGAAATATTTTGTCAACATAAATGATAAATTTGAGTCATTTTCGTTATATTTTGTCTAAAAATTAGTATATATTTCAAAGTATAGTAACAAAATTCAAACAAATTGAAGTGCAGTAACAAAATTCAATGTTTAACTCGTAATATAATAACAAATTTGATATTAATCTCTAATTTTCAACAGTAAAAGCAAAACTATTTGTTCTCGAGCGCTATTAAATTAATATCCACATACCAGGCATCTACTTATGTGAATTTGTCAAATTATCTCAACAAATTGTTCACCAACTCAGATGAATTCCGGAGTTGAATGACTTAAACCTGTATTATTATTTCTTAATATTAATGTTGCGGCAAAAATTAGCTTTAATTCTTGACAAAGTGCGTGACAATTAATTGCTCGGGGACCATTGATTAAGATATATATTTATCTTTGGAGACTGGCCTGGGGTTTAATCGTTTGCTTATATATACTTTCATGGTTCTCAATGTTGCCGTCACTCTTTGTCTGTTTTTGAAATTCATGAAGCTGCTTAGTCGAGGATGGGATGCTCTCCATGTCCACATATACTTTAAGCAAAAGTCACAAATATTCGGATATTATTTATGACTAATAAGAGAGCGAGCTCACATTTCAATGTGCCAAATTTCCTCTTCATTTTCCATGATCGTATAGTTGTTTTATACAAAATTAATAGTACAATTTTTAGATGTGAGTCGCTGTCCAAATTTCTCTTTTCTGATCATCTGGTATTACTGAGGGAGCAATTATTCACTTGCTAAAGTAAAACGTGGAAAAGGAAAATTGATGCATCCTTTGGTTGTAAATATTCTTATTATCAACTTAGTAATTTTCATTCCTTTCTCTGCTTTTTCCAAGTGCACGAAAGCCAGAAGATCATTTCCTAGCACTGACCACTGAGACATCAAAAGTGGAGACTTCCTTTCTCCTAAAATGGGTGTTTGATTCCATCAGTGACTGCACTTTAGAAAGCACCTAAAAGCAAGTACCAAAATCCATGAGAAAGGTTAAGGAAAAAGTTGTCCCTCCCTAGGCTATGGGGTCCAGGAACCTCCACAATTTGTCCCTCCCTCTTCCACTGTTTCCAAATGCCCTCTCTCTCTCTCTTAGTGTAGACTTTGGCTTGTCTTTTGTTATTTGTCTTGCCCAGAAGAGAGGAGAGGGTATGAATCAGGAACAATCTATCAGATTAAAAGTGGTGGAATAGAAGGACCTGTCGAAAGACTGGGGATCAGAAACATAAAAACAATGGTACTAAAATAATGCTGCATAAGATGATCCAATTTCCCAACGCACAATCTCTAATAATTAATTAATTATGGTTTTGTTCTCTTCTGAAGATCATATGGCATGATTTTACTAATACTATTTTTTACAAGTTTCTATAAGGAATTAAATGGGCAATGGGGTTGATGCATCAAAGGGTTCCCATTTAAGTCAACCCTGAAGAGCCTTGTATCCGATGAATTCATGGCCTAAAGTCACCTTATTAAGAAATTTTAACCATATACCGATACAGGAAATTTTATTTTTATTTTCCAGCATGAAAGTGATTGACTGTGCAGTATTTACGCAATGATATCTAATCTCATTTATTTTCTGCACTGCTGGGTAGAGATTTATTATTGGTTCATAGTTTTTGAAATTCACCTTCTGGCACCATTTATATCTTACCCTTTAAAATCATATTCAAGTCTTCTCCTTCTCTCTCTCTCTCTCTCTCTCTCGTCCTTTTTGACTTGCGGCATCTGATGCAGTAGAAGGAAACAATTGTTAACCATTGAGTCTTAACCAGAAGGCTTGCAAATCCAACAAACTCACATCATACTGAGCTTAAATTTTCTTTTTCCTATTTGTATAGTCATCAAGGCTGGGATTTTTTTTTTTGGTAGCCCCATATGGGATCCTTGCTGGCATATGATTAAAGCCTAAAGTTTCAATCTTGGTAAGTTCTGTCCATCTTTCTCCAGATACAACAATGGACTGGATTTTCCATGAAATAAAGCAAAGAAACTTGCTTTCTCCATCAGAGCAGCCATATTACCTCCCTCAATCACCACCATTACTGCCTCCACCACAAAATTTGCAATCTGATAGTCTCAATTTGGATAACAAGGTTAGTCCCAGTATATTACTCATTATTATAATCCTAGCTATCGTTTTCTTTGTTTCTGGTTTGCTTCACCTTTTAGTTAGATTTCTTTTGAGACCTCCCAACAGGGAGCCAGAAGATATAGACAATGTGACTGCTCTTCAGGGGCAGTTGCAACAGCTATTCCATCTCCATGATGCTGGTGTTGACCAATCTTTTATAGACACTCTCCCTGTTTTTCACTACAAAGCCATCATAGGAGTAAAGAACCCATTTGATTGTGCTGTTTGCTTGTGTGAATTTGAGCCTGAGGACAAGCTTAGATTGCTACCAAAATGCAGCCATGCCTTCCATATGGAGTGTATTGACACTTGGCTTTTGTCTCATTCCACATGCCCTTTGTGTAGAGGGAGCTTACTCCCTGATTTCTCTCCAAATAATGGATGTTCACCTATTGTTCTTGTTCTTGAGTCTGGGAGTGAGAGCTCAAGAGAGATTGTCACAGATAGAGAAAGTATTCTAGGCAGAACCAGCTCAGTCCTGAGATCAAACTCCCATCTGGGTCACAGTGCAGACAATGAATTGGGGTCATCCCAGCGTAAATCAAGTGAAATCCCGGAAAAAGATGAAGTCAACCCAACAGTAGTGGTGGATTCTGGGGAAAAAGTTGTGTCTGTTAGGCTAGGAAAGTTTAGGAATGTTGATGGTGGTGAAAGTAGCAGTAACAATAATGTGGACGCTAGGAGGTGTTTCTCTATGGGGTCCTTTGAGTATGTAATGGATGAGAATTCTTTCTTGCAAGTGCCAATAAGAACCCCTATGAAGAAACCATCAAGCAAGAAGACTTCTTTACCATTGACGGCTGGTCACCGCCTAGCAATGTCTGAATGTGATTGTGAATCAAGAAGAGGGTTCAATGGTTTTCAAAGCATGAGAAACTTTGAAACCAATGGGAGTTCTGGTACTAATGAAAACAATGGCAAGGCCATTGGAAAGAGCAAGAAAGAAAGCTTCTCAATATCGAAAATTTGGCTTCGGGAAAAGAGGGCCAATCAGAATTTTACAGAGGATTCATCAAGGAGAGCCTTCTCATTTCGATTTCCAGTGCATCAGAATGTTTCTACTACTACTGCTGCTGATGATGTTTTTAAGGTGAAAAATGGTATTGGTGGTGCCAGGGATACCATTTCTGAGATAGACTCTGGCAGGTGGGCAAATGGAGGGAGTGAATTTGGCTGTGATGAAGAAAACCAGAGCTGCTATAGCTTAGATTCACAAGCTAAAACACCATCTTTTGCAAGGAGGACTCTGCTATGGCTAGCCGGGAGACAAAACAAGGTTGTTCACTCATCCTTTACACCAAAGGTCTAGTTTATTTTTAATTTCCTTTTTCCTCTGGATTCTTTTCCTAGAAAAGTTCTCTTTGATTCCTTCATTTGGAAGGCAAAATTAGATGATCCTGTAGTAGGAAAAAGAAAGAGAAAAGCAAGAGAAAAAAAAAGGGTTCTATTGACAGAAAATTTCACTGCTATTGCTTGTTCACCAGAGCATATTAGGCGTGTCCAAATTGAGCATCTCTTCGTGGTTTGTCTGCTTTCTTTTGTCAGTTCCAAGGTCTAAGGTTTTCAATGTCTTTAGGGTTCCAAATTCCACATTCTTACAAAACAGAAATTATTGCTTTTGAAAAAACAAAATAGACTTACCTTAAAATAAATTTGGCTTTGTGTCATTGGATTTTTTCAAATGAACTCTGCAATCGGATCAACATTTTCTTCTTCCTATACTAATTTCTATGTGTGGGTCGATTCCTAAAGATTAAATTATAATGTTTCCTAGTCTGTCAAGGGTAGTTGTGGAGAATGAGTAGCTTCAGATTTCTTGTGGTGCTTATAAATTAGCTTTAGACATGTTGTTGGATGTCGTTTTTTGCTACTTTGTTTTTAGTCCATGAAATTACCTAGAATCCCTATTCAAACTTCTATATATTTCTTCTACCACCGGAATTAAGCCCAAATGGCATATTCTTAATAAGTAGTGACCTTCCTTTAATGCTGAATGCAACCTTTGATCTAATCTTAAAGACCAAAGGCATGTGCTTGAGGCAAGTACATACTTTTTCAATAATCAATTCCTTTCTTTTTCCAGTTTTGTTGTTAGGTAACAGCTATCCATGGCCATCAGATGTGAAAATGAAATTAATCAGACTTGACGACCTTTAAATGGTTTGAACTTTGAATTTTGTTCTAAAAGACAAATTAGGTAAGCAAAAAAAAAAAAAAATCCAATTATTAACTCATTCACGTTGTTGAACGAATACTTTTCTTTTTTACAATAGTTGAAAAAATATTTTTACGTACATATGTATATATATACATATATATCTTTTATCATAGATTTTCGCTATTCAACATGATTATCCTCTTATCAGAATGAGATCCAATATTCGAATTCTTCAGCTTCGGAAGGAATTTTGGCTAGGATCAGAAATGAAATGATTTTTTTTTTAGAAAGGAAACAAGTTTTTGTTCTGCTAATTGAATTTCATAAATCATGAACATGGACAGTCTAGGTGAACTCTTCAATAAATAGCTTATCTAGTACAATAAATGATAGTAGTAACTGAGAATTCAAATTGAATTTGAGAAATGCACGCAACTCTTGCCATTTTTGTCGTTCAATTTTCTTGAATTTGAAAGCGTAGCAGCAGAAAATTACCAAGACTGTGTTACAGGCTGTTGCATTTAATATTGGCAAAAAAAAAAAAAAAATCATCAGCTAAAGATGGCAACTATTGAGGGAAACTACTAAATATTAATGGCTGATGTTAATATGGTCACGAGAGCCGTTGGAGAGCCATTTTCTAGCATTATTTGTGACACCTAACACCATTTCCGTTAGAATTGTCCCATTGTACAATTGTGGACTCAATTGCATCTCTAAATTTACGAGATGTGATTGAATAATCCAAATCCAAAAATTAGATGATAAAAAGACATATAATAAATTGTTCGGGAAACAAGAACAATGATATAACATGTAAATAACATAAACTAGATATTGGCACACACTTTATGAGTGAAAAGGATAAAAAATAATTTGAAAAAAAGGTTGGTTGATGAGTTGAGTTTCTTTTTTTAATAGATGTGCAAAAAAATTAAAAAACATAAATATTTTTAATAATATTTTTATTATTATTTTATTTTAATTTTTAAGTAATTTCAACAATTGAATTAATGCACGGTTAAATTTTATATCAGTTCAATTAAAAATGTTAATATTAATATAAATTATAAAAATAAAAATATAGTATCTCATATTTCTAACTAAAAGACGTTTTTGAACTCTCTACATTTTAAAAATTGGCTGCCCTTGCGCTGCCGAGGTTTGCTCGACTAATAAAATCCAACTTTAGGGATTCACATTCGGACTCAGCTTGTAGAAATTCTAGGATTTTTGGATCAAAAGATTCTATCAGCCGAAGAAACTTGACGAAACTTGGTTCAAAAGGCCCTAAACGGCCTATGCCCTGGCTTCTATCAATACTTAACGTGACTCTGTTTTGTAATATTTTTGTCAAAACCTAGAATGCTTTTAATCTCAATAATATAATTTTAAATATGATATATTGATATGATATAAAAATAATATAAATAAAAAATAAAAAATAATATAATTTAAAATTTTAACAATAATCATAAATAAATTTAACAAAATAAAAAAATATATTTAATATTTTTTATCAAATTAAAACACATAATTTTTATATACAATGATATGAATATATGAATTATTAATATTTTATATAAAAAAAATACACAAATTATCAGATTTGATTCAGTAGATAACAGAGATGTGATTTGTTGATAAAGTATCAAAATTTTAATTTTAATGACTAAAGTTAAATCTTGATAACTTTAAATATAAAAAAAACATTTATATATGATAAAAATTATCAATATTAAAGGTTAAAAGTTTTGTTAAGCTATTTTAATTGAAAGTGTTCGTGGATAAAGAAGGTCCAGTCAACAGATGAAATACCTAAGCTTGAACCAAAACTGAATTGATCAATTCATTTATTTTATATTTGTTATTAAAATATTAAAGAATTTATATTAATATTTTAATATTTATAAAGTGTAAAAAAATAAATATATTTACAAATTATACAACATATGTAGTTCTATCAAAACCTCAGGTCTAACAGCAGAGAAACAACACATTTGTCTCTGGAAAGTTAAGGCATGATATAACACAAACTGAATGATGAAAACTCACTGTGTCACTCACTAAATTGAACGTGAGTTGAGATGGGTATATTTACGAGAGATAAAGATGTTTTTGCAGAATAAGATTAAAATAACATCAGAATTGCATCATGTAATATTTATGACCTGCCACATGTAGAAATGAAGTCTTTACCCTTATCAAGGTAAAAACAAAACTTGCAGTGGTGCAGGTAATCTTTATCAAGAATGAAAACCAACGAGGATAGCAGCCCTGTTGGCTAGTTGCCCTTGACTCTACTGAATTTACAGACATCAAAATCAGCTTCTAAAGATCTTATATCAAACACCATTGGTTTGATCCTCCAATCACCTTTCCCTCTTTTGCACATTACGTCTTTATGTTGGATCTCAGAATCAGTTTCAAAAAATAACCTTTCTAAACTTCTTTTCCTTTGCCAAAAGAACTCCTTTTTTAAGTGCCAAAGCTTCTGATTCCAAGCTCCAGCTAGCCTTTACTAGTCCATTAGCCCCTTCTATCTGCATGACTAAACTTCGATAGCCAGCAGTTGAATTTCTTATCGTTTTCTACGTTTCTTCCTCTGCTCTATTTCTTTTCCTTGTTTTTTTTTTTTTCTTTCCCTTATTTCATTCTATCTTTCCTTTCCAGCAGACAATCGGTATTGGCCACAAGTGCAACGGAGTCAGATATAAGCACATAGCCTTGCCATATAGAGCTGGCAGTAAATTTATTTATTTATTTTGATAATCAAGATTTATTTGACTCCAAAGATCTGTCCAACTCGAACAAAATTCGAACTAGTAGGGAGCAATTTTATTCTATTTACAAGATATATACTAGGTTTGTTGTTGATTTCTCATTTCTCTCTATAGAAAAAAAAAATTCAAATGGTTAATTTTCTAACTTGATTGTTACAAATTAGAGAAACTTGTGTCCATTTGATCAAAATATCAAATAATTGTTTTCCAATTACCACTAATTAATTGAAGTTAATTTAATTTTAGATTAAGTTAAAATTTGAGTTAATTATTTTTGAATTTTAATTAAGCAAAAAATTAAAAATTAATTTAAAAATGTACATGTCAAGTGCGAAGTGCTATTTAATTTAATATATAGTGCACTATATATATATATATATATATATATATATTCCTAAATTAATTTCTTCCAAAATTGTTTCCTCCAATAAGGTTATCAACCATTTTGTTTGGTTGGATTACAAATTATATAACCGTTTCTCAAATGTAAAGTGGAAAATTCTTGTAACAAAAATTTAGGGAAAAAAAATTCTATTCAACATCAAGCAATTTAATTGTGACCATCAATGGAATATTCCTTTTGTCTTTGTTGAGCTAAATGCTGCCTAAATTATTTGGCATCCCTTGATAGAAATGAACCGAGTTTCATTTTCAGAGAGTACTCCAAGTACTCCAAGGAAATGGAAAAATCAAATTAAAAGAGAGAGAGAGAGAGAGAGAGAGAGAGAGAGCCAGTCCATTTTCTTTTCCTTCTACAACTCGGATTGCACAATGGGTCATCAAATACTTGACCAAATTCAAAAGTTTCTGGCTAATATAAATTTAAGACACATCAATGCATCATCCTAATTAAGGATATGAGCCAGGAAGCAGATGGCAACATTCAGGTGATCGTTTGTATTAGGGCTTAAGCAGTCATTTGTTGTTGTTGTTGTTGCACAATCAACACAGAATAATTGCTACCAAAATCTACAGATGAAAGCAGGTCTCTCCAATAATCCCATTCTCATGAAATTCGCTCCAATTCTTGAGACCCAAGGTTAGGGGATCTTAAAGGTTCAATCGTCTCCCAACAATAATAAGCTGGTAATCATCCAAAATGGATCGAAGAAACGTTGAAGTTTCACGGCCGTCGTTTACATGCTCATCCATGTATGTTACGTATATATTTTCCTTAATATCCCTCAACATTTCATCATCAAGTATTCTGTCAGTCTCAGCTAGTATGGCTCCTAAACTATTTGCAGCTTTGAGATGAATTATAGTTGGGCAAACGCTTTCGTTTTGGGAGATGCGTTTGGCTAACGTTAAAGCCTCCCTATCATCTTTACCTCCCAAGAAGATCACAGCAATGCTGTATGATGATGAGTTATATGATGATAGTGACTGTTTAGAATTGGAGCATTTTAGATGGCGTCGGCCTTCAACAAGGATCCCTACTGAGCAAGGCGCCCTTTCCAAGATGTCGCAGTTTAGGCTCTGTATAGTTTGGTCTTCTGATTCAATGCTCTCGGCAATATACCATCTGCAGTGAAATGGAAGTATTATAAAGGATGTGATTTGGTCCATGGCGAGGTTGCATATATCGTCGTACATTAAATCTGGTGGAGAGACTGCGGTGAAAACATCCACTGATACAGCTTCCAAATTGTCCCGCTCAAACTGAATAAAAGCGAGGACTACGTTCGCAGAGTATGATTTGTTGGACATGGTTTTCTTGTCCCTTTGATGAGCAATGAAAAGTGGAGTGGCTCGCCCACTGAGCTTGGTAAGGTGAAGGACATCAAGCGTAATGGGACTTTCTTTGGTTGGACAGGAAACATTCAATATGTTAATGATAGAATTGACATTACTTGGTACGTGAATGCAACCGATCATTCGCAACTCCTCCTTATGCTTGGAATGCATGATGCTCCTTTGCTGGTAGCATACATACTTCCTTGATGGATCGTAGAGCCTTTTCACAAGTATTGGCACAATGCTTGCTATCAAGATGACGATAATACTCATAAAAGCGAATATATCCTCAGATATAACCTGCATTGATTTGTTTAAGTGAGTCAAACAATAAAAGAATTAGAAACCTCCTTTGTGTGCATTATTTTATAACAGATTAAGAAATTAACACCATGGCCTGCAATTTTCTATGAATTAACTATCATGGTTGATATTCATATATTCAGAAATTGAGAAAAATGACTGATTTTTTGTAATAAAAGGTCTTAAGTTTTCAGATTTATTAGTTTCCTTTCTTTTAAGAAATGTTAATTCGTCAATAGATGCGTGTGCATGGTTGTGGGACAGTGACTACATAGATATACAGAAAGAGATCGAAAAAAGGAGAGGGAATACATACCCGAGAGTCATTCAAGAAGCTATATGAACCCATCTCAACGATACCTTTGGTTATCATTATAAAAGCAAGTGCCAAAGAATCCCGTGTAGGCATGTTGCATAATAAGGACATCACTAGAGAGACTCCAAATTTAACAATAAGTGTTACCACAGCTGCAATTGCTTGGTGTTTTGTAAACAGGTTATAATTATTGAGGTAAGACAGATCAACCATCATGCCACATGTTGTAGCAAACAAAGGCAAAAACAACCCTGAAACAACAGGATCCAACTTTTTGACCAGCGCAGATCCTAATGGAGGTCCATCGGAGACAGCCAATCCCAAAATAAATGGGCCAACGAGAAGAAATATTCCAAACATTTCGGTAAACTTAGGTGACATCATAAATGCCAAAATGACGGTATAAAGGTATATATCCTTTATCTGGCCACCTTTAGGCGTGCATCTGACCATCCATTTCATTAAAAGTCCCAAGAAAAACACCACGAGTACTACAAAGAGTATAGATAATCCAGAATCCATTAGAACCACTTTTATATCTTTTTCAAGCCTTACATTCACCCATTGGCTAATATTCGTAAGAACTAGTGACACGATGTCACCGATAAGTGCTGCTGATAGTCCTAGCCCGCCAAATTCTGAATTCAGGATTTTCAGCTCACTGAGAAGGCAATACATGACCGGAAGTGAAGTCCCGGAATATGTTACTGCAAGAAAAAAACTTTTGTTCTTAAACAATTGGTTTTCTGCATGAAAGGCGTTAACCGTTATCAAACAAAATATCAGAGGTACCACCACAGTTATACGGCCTTCTTTCCTGACTTGTATGTCATGCTTACCTCCATCTTCTGCCCACTTAAAAATAAAAAGAATACATAGCCCAAGGATGCCACCGTACCCAGAACTGCAACACTATCCTCTGACATTGTAATCAAGGAATGATGATCCTTGAAACTCATAGGACCCAGTATTATCCCTGCATGCATTAAGAAAATATTGACAAACCCTTTATCAGAATTTCCTAGCGGACAATGAACTACTAAAAATGAGTAAAAAGGAGGAAGTAATCGCATAATGAGAGCATGCACATACAAGAATTTGGGAGATGAACATTGGCAGTCCCAAGTGTTTTAGCACACTATGAATTGTTTGAGTGAGAAACAAAATTGACAGGCATCTGGAGATGAAGTCTTGGTCCAGAAAAGTCCATGAGGTTTTCATTGTTTTCGTTATGTGAAAATAATGCAACCAAGCCGGGAGAGCTAATTTTGGGAGGAATTTTAAGACAGAACTCTTCCGCTCTTTTCAAACCATCCATTCCGGTGGTGTACGAGCTTGAATTACTAAATGCCATAGTGTCCTGGCTACAAAGATATTGAATGGAATGGAAAAAAAAGAGCTAGAGGGGAGATTGAATTGAAGGAGAAAGGAAATGAGAATCATTGCATATATCAAGTTTTTTGTTTTGTTTTGTTTTTCTTCAGTTTTCTATTCTTGTTTTCAAATCAGGCTGACCAGCATCCAGTCTAACAAGTTCTTGTTGTTTCAAACTTATCTTATCGCTTGAACCATAGATCTTCACTATTCAGTTGAAACTCATATAACCCTTGATGACATTAATCTATTTATTCACTGAAATAATTGAAATTAAACGTAAAAGTTTTAGTTTTAATTAATATTTATAAGAATGACACACCAAATAATGTTTAGAGGAAGTTGTTAATTGTTTAGACGATGTGAACTTTTTTTTAACCCCAAAGATAAAGCGAATCTGTTGTGATTGAACTATTGAGAATTTTTTTCTTAAAAAATTGTTGAAAATTAAGTGTTTTTTTTTTTTTTTTTTAATTTTGGCGGATAATCAGAAGACAAATTTATCTAACAGTCTGTTATCTTTTCTCAGAGTATACTAAACCAAAAAATTCAAAATAATATATCGAAATAACTGATATCGATATATATTATATTTTTTAAAAAAAATCGAAATATTGTGTGATACGATATTAATAATCTTGAATTAAAACTGTTTTAAATTAGTGGTTTACATAATAAATCGGTAAACTAGACCTTTTTTTTTTTTTAACTGGACTGATTCAATGTTAACTAATAAGTTTAAAAAAAATATGAAAAAAATCCCTTCAAGTACTCAAAATAACCTAATTAAACCCTTATACTACTAATTTATTAATTGATATCACAATTAAAATTAATTATAAAATTAATAATATATAAAATTAATAAAAAATAAAATGTTAATAAAAATGATTAACTATTTAACAATGACCGAAAATAATTAATAAAAGAAGACGGATATATGTAAAATTAATAATAAAATCTACATTTACTAATTTTTATATAAATATGAATATTTTCTTTTTATTAACATTTTATATAAATGTCTCTTTTTTATTACATAATGATTAATTATTATATATTAATAAATAATATTTATATTTTAATAAATATAAATAATAATTATTATTCTTTATAATTATTTATTAGTTATTATTTATAAATTTATTAAAATATAAATATTATTTCTAACTATTAAAATATAAAATATTATTTTAATAAAATGTTAAGCAATTTCATCTCTAACTAGTAATTAATTTTTTTATGAATTTTATATTTTAAAATTTATAGTTTATGATATATCTTAAAATTTATAATTTTATGATTGAATTATTAAATTATAACTTGAGTTAAAAGTTTGAATTTTAAAATTTTAAAATATTTATATTTGTTATTAAACCAATAATTGACTCGATTGAACTGGTGTGAACATCAATTTTATCTCAAAAAAAAAAATAATAATATTATTAAATATAAAATACAAAATACACAAAAATATAAAAAATAATACAAAATACAAAACAAAAAAATACAAAAAAAGAGAACAGAAAATAGAAAAAATCGAGGATGGCACCACTGCCACCATGCCCTACTCCCATCCTTCACCATGCCTTACCCCCCACCCCTTTGATTACCTAACCCTATCACTGCCAGATGTGACAAAAAAAAAAAATAAAAGAGGCATGGGGCTTGTGCTTACACCCAATGCCGAGCCCCATGCCTTTCCCTCAAACACGCACGATCGAAGCTCTATAAATAGAGCTCTTAGCCAAACCAAAAAAAAAAGAGAGAAACAGAGAGAATGAGATGCTGCCAAAAGGCCAAAAAAATAATAAAAAAAATCAAACAATCATCATCGTAGGGAGGAACCCAACGTCGAGCTTCTTTCATGAAGAAAAAAAAATGGTTAGTTTCATAAAAAAAAAAAGAGTTAGAATAAAAAAAAAAGGTCCACCGAAACTTTGAAAGCAGATCTAGGGAAGTAGAGACTCTTTTTGATGAAAAGGATCTTGGATTTAAACTTAAGAGGTCGAGAGCAACATTTTGGTGTTTTCTGAAAATTTTTTGACCACCGACGATGACGATCGGTGACTGGTAAGCGACAGCAACGACGACTGGCCGGCACTGCATTCGACTGAAGAAGAAGAAAAAAATAGGATTTTTTTTTTAGAAGAAAGGAAAAATAACTGAAAAAAAATTTGAACCTTTTATATAAACGGTGAAAACCAAAACGACGTCGTTTCGATAAACGCCAAAACGACGTCGTTTAGGTCAAAGAGGATCTGTGCGTTGACTCGGACCTAACCCGTGGTCCGCGTAACAGACCCACTAACTCGGCTTCTCAGCGGCTCTGAATCGGTTTGATTAGACCAGACCGAGTCATTCCTTGGATCGATCAGAACCTCGCCTTAGTCGGTTCAACCGAACCACAGCTGAAGCGAACCTTTTTCAGTCCAACCAAACCGCCATTGACTGGACCGTTGACTGATCCGGTTCAGGTAAAAAAATTTTTTTTTTGAATTTTTAAAATTTTTTTATATTATTATTTTTGTTATTTTAAGTATTTTTTTATTTTTGCATGATAAATTTCTAAATTTGTTAAAATAAGTGTTTAATTGTTTTAATAATAATAAAATTGAAAACAAGTAATAATTAAAAATATTATTAAAAATACTAAAAAATAATAATTATTATTATTTTCCTTGCCTAAATGTTGGAGAGAATAAAAAATATTTTTTTAAATAAAACAATTTCGCCTAAATGTTGAAAAATTATTATTAATAAATTTTTGTAAAAAATATATATATAAGAAATTTTTAATTAATTTTTAAAAATCATTAAAATCGAACTTGCTTTGAAAATTCACCTAGATGTTGAGAATTTTTAGAGATCTTCATATTTTCTTAAAAACGAAACCTTAAACACTAATTCTTAATTTTCAAAATCCTAGGTTTCTAAAACCCCTAAAATCCAAAATCTTAAAGTCCAAAATCCTAAAGTCCAAAACCCCTAAAATTTGAAACCCCTAAAATCTAAACCCTTAAAATCCAAACCCTTAAATCAAAACCCCAAACCTCAAATTTTAAAACTGAAACCCTAAAATGTTCAAACTCTAAAATCAAAACCCTAAACCTTCCATAGCTTAAAACCAAACCCTAAAACCCTCAAAACTTAAATCCAAACCCTTAAAATCCGAATCGTCAAAATCTTGAAACCCTAACCTTGAAAACTTCTACCCAAGCCCTTACTTAAAACATCCTAAAAATCCTAAAGATACGTGTGAAAATTTCATTTGAAGCAATTTGTTCCCGAATGCCGCCTAGATGATGGAGTATTTAGAAAATTTTACTTCGTTAAGTCTTTTCACACGATTTTTTAATTCGCATTAATAATAAGATTAATGAATAAAAGTATAATAGTAAATAGGGATCTTAAATATAAACAGTCGCACCTAAACTCTGCCTAGATGTTGGAGAGTTGGGGTGGTCTCATTATACTTAATAATCTAACTTTTAAATTGCATTTCGTTTTACATGACATTCATTAGCATACATACGTTAACATGTTATCATCGATAATTGTTTACAATATTATCTCTTTAATTTTTATTTACTATTTGATGATAAAATATTTTATAATAAAAAAGAATAATACATTTTGAAAATTTTTTTTGTGATATTATAAAATAAAATAAAAATAACATTCGAAAGAAATAATTCTTGGTACTTTGCCTAGATGTTGGAGAGTCACTAACAATTATTTTCTATAAAGATTGTTATGTCATTTTAAGGATTATTGTGTTAAATCTTAAGCGAAATGAGTTATTTTAAAATTTGCCTAGATGTTGGAGAATTTTAAGATAATTCTTTAACTTAAAGATTTTCTCAATTTTCTAAATAAAAATTTTAGCAAAAATTTTATTTTTCCAAATGAAGGGAATTAGTGTTAAATTAAAACCACTTTTATCTAACACCAAAAATAACACGTAATTAAATGGTACCAATTTATGGGCATTGTGGGGGTGCTAATCCTTCCCCACACGTAACCGACTCTCGGACCTAATCTGATTTTTCGTAGATCAAAATTTTTTTTTGATAAACTTTAAACCCGTTTTTATAGTTTTATTAAAAAGATAAACTTTTGAGTGGCCAATCACACCTTAAAAAAGATTGGTGACGACTCCCTATTTATTTCGATTTTAAAACTCTTTTACGTATGGCGGTCCTGAAACCGTTACGACAGCTTGACGACTCCATTGGAAAAAGGTGAGAGTCAGGCCAAAATTTTAATTATACGCTATTAGCAATGGCTGGATTTAATTGGTTTTATTTAATATTTAGTTTAATTCCCTTTCTTTTAATTTTTCAAAATAATATATATACAAGTTAATAAACAGAATAAATTGCATGTTAGTTGTTATTTTGATTTTGTTCTTTTGATTTATTTATTTGGATTAATACATTGCTTTACACACACTTTGCATATTCGCTTACATGCATGAGCTCTATATCCGGGCTCTACCCTTTTTAGGAGAAAGTGAAGTAGCTACGCTCTCGTGAGGTGATAACCTCCGCATTTGCTAGCAAAACACTTCCACTCAGATTGAACCCTTTCCATTAACAACCCATAATGGGCGAGGATCGGGGAACCTTACTAGTCTATAATAGGTGATGATGTGAGGAATAGTCTGGGAACCTTTAGACATATAAATCCTAACCCAGCATATCGTGAGCCATAGGAAGCCTGCCTAGGATAGAGCCATGCCACATTTTTAGAAAATTACCAAAAATTAGGACATTACGTTATATTATTTTGTTGTATGGTTATTATATTATTTTTCTTACTTATTTGTTTTGAATTCTTGAGTCATTTTATTTTATTTTTATTGTATATATATTTTTTGATTTGTGCATTATATTTGAATATGTGGTATTTATTTTAGGTCAATCATTGAAAAAAAAAAAGAGGTAAAAGAACATTTTCAAAGATTAAGGATTTTTCTTAAATTCTTTGTTTATTGGTCGAATAAAGACTAATTTTCAAGCCTTATTTATTTCATTTTTCCTTCTCAAAACAAAAAATTTTGTATTTTACTACATCTTTCGCATTTCATGCATCATGATGAAATAATACATGTATCCCATCCCCATGCGCATCATGATAGGATAATATGAGCATTCCATCCCATCCACATCAATGGATAGTGCATGCATCCCATGTTATACACTTGTTGATAAATGATACATGCCTACCATACGCGTGTATTCATGTAAACATACTTTGTATGTCTTTGTTTTTGTGATATTCATTCAATAATGGTAATAGTCTAGAATTTTTTATCTAAGTCCCGAAATAAAATGTCTGTCTTGGTAAAAATTAGAATGGCAAAAATGAGAGATCAATTGGAAGCAAGGATTAGTGCTTTGGAGTTGAATCAAGAGGAATTATGGCTCGAGCTTCAAGAGATGAAACGAAAAATGGCTCATTTGATAGAAATGGTTAAAGGTAGTAGTGGAGTTGAGTTTATTCCTCTTTAAGGATCGTTGTCACTTTCGATTCCATCAAGTCAAGATCAATCGACTCCTGTTAGTCCTAGCATTTTTTCAAAACAAACTAAGGCATTGGGTGATTTGAACAGTGATCGAAGTTTGGGCGAACTCAAGAGAGGAATGGGTGAACTAGCCATGCAAATGATTGAGCTTAAGAGTTTGATTTCCAATAAGGAGTCACCTGGCTTCAAACAACCATCACCAACTATTTCAAATCCTAAACCGTACCTAAATCCTCCTTATGACTACTTCCAACCTCATTTTCAAGCATCTAGAATTAAGCCCCCAAGTGTCATGCAACTTTCAAAATTTTCACACTTGAATTCACGTCCCCCACCTCACTTTTCACAGTCGTTTATTCAGCATGCTATCCAATCACCACTTTATCAGCCCAATCTTTAATCCAGAGTTTTTTAATTCACCTTGAGACTAACTATACCAGCACTTTTTCAGTAAAGCAAACCAACCATAGGACAGAAAAACTCTGATAATACCAAAAAAAAGTTTTTATTGATCTAATACCAATGTCCTACACAGAGTTATACCCGCTGCTTATAGGGAACTACCTTATTGCCCCCATCTCTGTTGAACCTCACAAATCACCTTTTTTCAAATGATATGACCCAAATGCCCAATGTGAATACCATTTTGGTATTGTGGGTCATTCTTTAAAAGATCGCACAGCTTTGAAACATAGGGTACAGGGATTGATGAAAGTCAGATATCTGAGTTTTGATGCCAAGATGAAGTCAGTTATTCACAAAAACCTTTCTTTGATCCATGTCAAAATGGTAGGCAGTGCTGCAGGTAATAGTAAAGTTGGTCAGGATGATGAATAAAAAGCCTTTTAAGGAAAGAGTTATCCTCTCTAGTAATCATAGTCAACTATTTTTTAGGTGAGACAAAGGGAAGTGAGAGCAGGTCTGACACTTTTTGGCCTCAACCCTAGAATGGTTTATGATGTGTAAACTTGATACTTTTGGAATGAATGAAAACTTTTTTTAATCTAGATTTTTTATGAATTGATGCCTCGTCCACCTTTAATAATTGGAGCCAATGAAAAAGAGTGACGGTTGTGAATATACTTTCATCGAACTTTTGAAGAGGAAAAAATTTCTTTAGATAACCCAGCCAGAATATATGATGGAACTCGAGTTTCTCTCTCTTAATAATAATAAAATTTGGCTTGCACATCATGCATCATCTGTTTAAATTCATTGTTTTTCATGCTAGTTAAAGATAAAAGATGATGATTGCGAATATGCTTTTGTTAAACCTTCAAAGCCAAAAGATTTTTGATAATAAAATTCATGTTGTGCATTTTTGACGTCTGATAATTAATAAAAGGTGCAATGATAGCTATCCTAGGAAACGAGGTCAGTTGAGTCTACACGCTTATAGCACTCGAGTTAGTACCAAAATCATGAAAAATAAAGATGCCAATCGAATGGACATAGTAGAAAAGGCCCAAGGAGAGATCAATGAAATAGTTACGAGAATGCAACAAAACATGAATAAACAACTGGTAGAATTAAAACAGATGATAGTGAAATTGACAAAAGGAAAAGAAGTTGTTGAAACGCACAGGACAAAGGAGGAAATAGCTATCGAAACACCATTGTATCCATCTGGGTTCACATATGTTCAAGATCTCCATGTGTCACAAGCACTTCCAATAACTCATCAACCTTATATTGGCCATTTTATCAAGTTCCTATAAGTTCAGACAAATATCAATCCTGTGCATACTCCTCACGATTTTACTACTGTGCCTAATGTGGATGATCATAAAGGATTAAAGAAATTCAAAAGGGTGTCAGATCCATCAGAAGATATAGTGATGAAAGATGAGTATGATCTGTTGGAAGGGAGATTGAAAGCAATTGAAAGCCATGATGTGTACGAGAATGTTGGCGTCAGTGAACTTAGTCTAGTACCCGATCCTGTTATTCCATCAAAATTTAAAGCCCCAGATTTTGAGAAGTACAATGGAATGAAATACCCTTTAATACACATTACCATGTACTATCGAAAGATGACAGGTTACACTCATGATGATAAATTATTAATCCATTACTTTCAAGATAGTCTCACTGGACTTGCAGCAAGATGGTATGCTCAGTTAGATCGAAGTAAGATTTGCTCTTAGAATGAATTGGCTAGGGCTTTCCTAGTATACAATATAAGTATGTTGAAGATAGGGTGCCAGATAGGTTGTTATTACAGAACATGAAAAAAAGATCAACTGAAACATTCAAAGAATATGCACATAGATGGAGAGACATAGTAACTCAAGTACAACCACCCTTGTCAAAGAAAAAAATTATTGTTTTGTTTGTCAATTCTTTGGACACTCCCTATTATGAAAGAATGATTGGAAATATCTCTAAAAACTTTTCAGACATGATAATTTTTGGTGAAATTGTAGAAAATACAATCAAAGTGGCAGGATTAAGTTAAAAGATACGACAGATGTTGAAAAAGAAAGTACATCAAAATAGAATAAAAGAAAGGTACAAACAGTCATAATAGAGGGGCATATACCTCATAGCTTTATCTTGTATGATCTTTATCTTGTTTATCAACCTCATCACCCTGCCATAAGCCATATATCTCAAAACTCATATCTTTGTCAACCAAGCTAGCATTTGAGCTTTCCAGTAAATTCCCATCCTCAAATGGTCATTCATGATCTTGTTCCTACATTTGAACCCATTACCCAACTAACAAAGAATCGAGAAAGACTAAGAATGATTAAAAGAAATTGCCTATCCTTATTTCTCACCTTTTACCTTTGCTAATAGAAAGTCGATATCTCACTCTTGTGCCTCTGAAAAAACACCAAATCCATCAATAAGGAGTTAAATCCCAATAACAAGTGTAATTACCATATGGGGGCAATTGGCCACTCAACTGAAAAATACAAGGCAGTTGAAAGAAAAGGTTGAAGATCTTATCAAGAATGGTATTCTGACTCCAAAGGTAATAGAACAATAAAAGTTGTTGACTCTATTCAATTGTCAAATGTGAGAAGTTGAGATGAAAAGAGAGGTTTCGAGTTTTGAAAATCAGGATAGGATGATTTTTTTTACTGTATATGTATGACATGTGCATTATGTCTCTAGAAGTTATCTAACTTATTTTGGAAGAATTTTTTGGATCTTTTTCATGAAATTTTCTCTTTATGCATTTATTTGAATAAAAGTCCCACATAAGTAACTTTCAAAAAAAAAAATTAAAAAAAAGAAAAAAGAGAAAAAAAGTTTTATTTTGTAATAAAGATGGAAAGATTTTTAAGGGAAATGGTGATTACTATTAGGAAAATCTCATCAAATACTTCCACACCTTTTCAAATACTTTCATGACTCTAATCACTTAAATGATTGGACTCATCAACCATAACCTTTTAAGGAATGTGAGTTTGAGTTCAGACCTTAAAGGGTCGATAATCTTTTCTTGGGCAAAGAACAAAAGAGATTAATTTTGAAAGTTTGTTTTGAATTTTAAAAATTAGATACTCTTTCAAATTTTTAATTGATAATTCAATGTGTGTCAAAATTTTGCTATGACCATGGATACAAAAATGCTTGAGCCTTTTTCTTAAATAATCTTTGTTCCATGTCTTAAGGCACATTGAGAAAAAAAAATCCCTTTTTGCCTAAGATAATTTATTTCATACCTTTATACCTTTTCTCTTCCTTTCACCAAGAAAATGTCAAAAAAATTTTAGAGCCTAAAGAGCCTTTTTGAACTATACGATCGATCCTTATAGACTTGATCGTCATTAGAACATTGAGTAAAAAGAGATGGGGCATCAAAAACAAAAAAACAAAAACAAAAAAAGTAAAAAAAAAAAAGGGACATCTTCAATGATTTGCTTTTCTAGCCAAGTGATCATGTTTGAAATGATGAATGGCCATCTTTCTCTATCCTTCTCATACATAAAATTATCCATTTGCTACCTATTTGAGCCTATTAAATTTTTTATTCTAAAATAAACCTTAGCCAAGGATCATTTTCTACATTAGAGGGCAAAATTAGGATACAAAAGTATCCGATAATTGAAAGCATCTAACATGCCCTTCGGAGGTGAAAGTCTGAGGTAAAAAGTGAACAAGGCTTCAATTGAAATTTCAAGATTCAAGAAAGTGAATAGCTAAAGACGAAGTTAAGTATTTCTAAGGCAAAACAAAGAAAACTTAGAGATAAGAATTTGAAGCTTCAATTAGAATAAAAAAAAATCAAATAAAAAAATATGTACCTTGAAAATGAGAATTCAAAGAAAAAAAAAGGTGAGTAAAGTTACTGAAATTAAAGCCAAATGTTTAAAAAAAAAGGGGTAAAAAAAAAAGTCAGAGAATGCTTATCAGGATCCTTAGCCTAATCACCCTGAATAACATATTTTGAGCCTATGTATCCTTTCTTTCAGAACCCTTAACCTCAGCCTACATTACACACCCTGAAAAGCTCATTTTGATCAAATGTGGATACTTGGATTGAATAGCAATATCCTTGAATTTGTATATACTTGTTGAATTCTTCATTGATAAAAAAAAATATAGCTCTAAGGTGAAAACCGCAAAAGGGCAGTTTAGAGCTAAAGTCATTTTTGAGGCATCATAATGAATTTTAGAGTTTCAAGGTTCTATCCGAAATAGAAGATCTCGATACAAAGTCTTTTGAAGGACTAGTACCCATTAAAGACTTTCTTTAAAAAAAAAAGGGTCCTTATTTTCTTCTCATATCTTATTTGAAAAGTAATGGCTAGTTTTGACTCACATTGAAGTATCGCGTTTTCAATAAAAGAAGTGTTTTAAAAAATTATCTCTTTTGTGAGCCCAAGAGAAATCCTTGCAACCCTCACCGAGCTTTACATGAGATATGCCACCAGTGAAAAAAATTAAATTGTCAATTACCTTACCCATGAGCTTTCCAAATAGTAATCATCAATTTTCAAGAGATTTAAAAGTCTTGAGTTTTAAATTTTTTCATTCAATTGCAAAGATATTTTATTTAGGGTAATTTTTTATCACTTTTAAAATTTTCAGAGATTATTTGAGTATTTTGTACATAATACTGAGATCATTTTTTTAGGTGAAAATGAAACAATGAAAATTTAAATAGAAATTTAAAAAAAAGGGATAAGAAGAGTATTTGTATTTGCATCGTTTGCATCTGCATCACAAGAAAAACATTCGTATTTGCATCACTTGCATTGGCATTTGTATAAGACATTTGCATTCACACCATAAGAAGAATTTACATTTGCATCATGACATCTGCATCCTAAGAAAAGGTATTTATAGGGGCACTACATGAAAAGGACATTGTCATTTGCATTGTGAAAAAGTCAAATGTATCAAGCATTTGCATTCTTACGTTGGCATTGACATTTGCATTGATACCTCCATTAGTATCATTTGATGAGAATAAACATTTGTATCATGTTTGCATTTATCAACTTTGTAAGTATTAAAAACAAAAAAAAAGAAAGAAAAATGGCATGTTTTTAAAATTTTAAAGTATCTATTTAAGATGAACTGTTCTCAATCAAGATTTTAAAACCTCTGTTTAAGAGGAACCAATTTCAATCAAGATTTCAAAGCCTCTGTTTAGAGGGAACCTTCCTCATAAAATATCTTTAGAGTCTTAAAAATCTCTGATCAAGCGAAAGCCATGTTTAAAAAGATTTTCAAATTTTTAAAGTTTCATTGCCTCTGATTATGAGGAGCATTCAAAGATTTTGAAATTTGTAAGACCTCCGGACGTAATCTTTAAGACCTTCGAGCACAACTTTCAAGACCTTCGAGCATAATCTCTAAAGCCTCTGCACACAACTTTCAAAACGTTTAAGTAAAAGATTCTAAATTTTTAAAGTTTCATTGCCTCTGATTATGAGGAGCATTCAAAGATTTTGAGATTTGTAAAACCTCCGAGCATAACTTTCAAGACTTTCGAGCATGATTCTATAAGACCTCCAGGCATAAATTCGATTCACGGTGTTATCTCGATCGATTCTTTATCTTTCGACTTGTGGTGTTATCCCAATCAATTCTGTAAGACCTTCGGGCATAAATTTGATTCGCGGTATTATCCCGATCAATTTTTTATCTTTTGACTTGTGGTGTTATCTTAGTCGATTCTGTAAGACCTTCGGGCATAATTTTGATTTGTGGTGTCATCTCGATTGATTCATTATTTTTGACTGGCGACGTTATCCAGTTGATTCTATAAGCCCTCCGAACATGATTTTTAAGACCTCCAGGCATGATTTCTAAGACCTCCGGGCATAAATTCGATTCGCGGTGTTCTTCTAATTGATTTTTTATTTTTCTAACTTGAGGTTTAGTCCCAGTCGTTGTTAATCTTTGACTCGTGATTTAATCTCGATCTTTTTTATTCTCTGATTCACGGTTCAATCCCGATCTCTTTAATTTAAAATCACAGTTTAATCTCGATTGTTGTTGTTAACCTCTGACTCGTGGTTTATTCTCGGTCTTTTTATTTTTTGACTTGTGATTCAATCCAAGTTAACATCATTTTTTAACTCGCAGTTCAATCTCGATCTTTTTATTCTCTGATTTACGGTTCAATCTCGATCTCTTTAATTTAAAATCGTAATTTAATCTCAATTGTTATTGTTAACCTTTGACTAGTGATTTATTCTTGATCTTTTTTTTTTTTACTTGCGATTCAATCCAAGTTAACGTTCTTTTTTGATTCGCGGTTTAATCCCGATCTCTTTATTCTCTGATTTATGATTTAATCCTAATCCTTAGTATTTCTCTTACTCGTGACTTAATCCCAATCTCTTCATTTTTGACTTGTGATTCAATCCAAGTTCAATCATGATCTTGTTATTCCTTGACTCGCAGTGTCGTCCTGATCACTTTTTTTATTATTCGACTTTCAATGTTGCCTTAATCGATTTTTTATTTTTCGACACACGATGTCGTTTTCTTTATCACTTAACTTGACCTGTAAAAAAAAAAGAAAAAAAATCCGTTTGGATTTCGAATAAACTTGTTGTCTTTGTCTTTGCCCTATTACTGATTATCAGTAATGTGCAAAGATGGGCAGTTGTGGACATTAATTTTGTCCCAAAAAATAAAAATAAAAATATTGTTAAATATAAAATACGAAATACAAAAAAATACCAAAAATAATACAAAATACAAAAAAAGGAACAAAAAACAAAAAAAATCGAGGATGGCAGTGGTGCCATCCCCGGCACCACTACCACCATGCCCTACACCCATTTCTTACCATGCCCTACCTCCCACCCCTCTGATCACCTAACCCTATCACTGCCAGATGTGGCCAAAAAAATAAAAGAGGCATGGGACTCGTGCTTACACCCCATGCTGAGCCCCATGCCCTTCCCTCAAACACGCACGATCGGAGCTCTATAAATAGAGCTCCTAACCAAACCAAAGAAGAAAGAGAGAAACGGAGAGAATGAGACGCTGCGAAAGGGCAAAAAAATAATAAAAAAAATTAAACAGTCCTCCTCGTAGGGAGGAACCTAGCGCCAAGCTTCCTGCACGAAGAAAAAAAATGGTCAGTTTTATATAAAAAAGAGTCAGAATACAAAAAAAAAGGCTCACTGAAACTTTAAAAGCAAATCTAGGAAAATAGGGACTCTTTTTGGTGAAAAAGACCTCAAATTTGAACTCAGGAGGCTGAAAGAAACATTTTGATGTTTTCTGAGAATTTTTCAACCACCGACGACGGTGATCGATGATCGACGAATGATAGCGACGGCGGCCAGTCGGCATTGTGTTCGACTGATGAAGAAGGAAAAAAATAGGCTTTTTTTTAGAAGAAAGGAAAAATAACCAAAAAAAAATTTGAACATTTTATATAAACGATGAAAACCAAACGACGTCGTTTAGGCCAAGGAGGATCTGCGCTTTGACCAGACCGGACCTGGGGTTCGCGCAACCGACCCACTAACCGCTTCTCAGCGATTTTGAATCGGTTTGATTAGATCAATCGAACAGCTCCCTGGACCGACCTGAACCGCGCCTCAGTCGGCTCAACCGAACCACCACTGAACCGAACCTTTTTCGATCCAACCAAACTGTAATTGATCGACTGTTGACCGGTCCGGTTCAGGTAAAAAAATTTTTTTTTGAATTTTCTAAAATTTTTTTATATTATTATTTTTGTTATTTTGAGTATTTTTTTTTATTATTGCATGATAAATTTTTAAAATTGTTAGAATAAGTGTTTAATTGTTTTAATAATAATAAAATTGAAAACAAGTAATAATTAAAAATATTATTAAAAATACTAAAAAATTAATTATTATTATTATTTTTCTTGCCTAAATGTTGAAGGGAATAAAAAATATTTTTTTAAATAAAACAATTTCGCCTAGATATTGAAGAATTATTATTAATAAATTTTCGTAAAAAATATATATATAAGAAAATTTTAATTAATTTTCAAAAATCATTAAAATCGAACTTGCTTCGAAAATTCGCCTAGATGTTGGAGATTTTTAGAGATGTTCGTATTTTCTTAAAAATGACACCTTAAACACTAATTCTTAATTTTCAAAATCCTAGGTTTCTAAAACCCCTAAAATCCAAAATCTTAAAGTCCAAAATCCTAAAGTCCAAAACCCTTAAAATCAAAACCCTTAAAATCCAAAACCTTAAATCAAAACCCAAACCTCAAATTTTAAAATCGAAATCCTAAAATCTTCAAACTCTAAAATCAAAACCCTAAACCTTCCATAGCTGAAAACCAAACCCTAAAACCCTCTAAACTTAAATCCAAATCCTTAAAATTCGAATCTTCAAAATCTTGAAAATCCTAACCTTGAAAACCTCTACCAAAGCCCTTACTCAAAACATCCTAAAAATCCTAAGGACATGTGTGAAAATTTCATTTGAGTCAATTTGTTCCTGAATGCCGCATAGATGATAATGTATTTAGAAAATTTTACTTCGTTAAGTCTTTCCACATAATTTCTTAATTTACATTAATAATAAGATTAATAAATAAAAAGTATAATTGTAAATAAGGATCTTAAATATAAAATAGTCGCACTTAAGCTCTGCCTGGATGTTGAAGAGTCGGGGTGGTCTCATTATACTTAAGAATTCAACTTTTAAATTGCATTTCATTTTACATGATATTCATTTGCATACATATGTTAACGTGTTATCATCGATAATTGTCTACAATATTATCTCTTTAATTTTTATTTACTATTTGATGATAAAATATTTTATAATAAAAAAGAATAATACATTTTGAAAATTTTTTTTGTGATATTATAAAATAAAATAAAAATAACATTCCGAAAGAAATAATTTTTAGTACTCTGTCTAAATGTTAGAGAGTCATTAACAATTATTTTTCTACAAAGATTGTTATTTCATTTTAAGGATTATTGTGTTAAATCTTAAGCGAAAAGAGTTATTTTAAATTCTGCCTAGGAGAATTTTAAGATAATTCTTTAACTTAAAGATTTTCTCAATATTTCTAAATAAAAATTTTAGCAAAAATTTTATTTTTCGAAATGAAAAGAATTAGTGTTAAATTAAAACCACTTTTATCCAACGCTAAAAATAGCGCGTAATTAAATGATACCAATTTATGTGCGTTGTGGAGGTGCTAATTTTTCCTCACACGTAACTCACTCTCGGACCAACCTGATTTTTCATAGATCAAAATTTATCTTTTTAATAAACTTTAAACCAGTTTTTATAGTTTTATTAAAAAATAAATTTTTGGATGGTCAATCAAACCCTAAAAAAGATTGGTGGCGACTTCCTGTTTATTTCGATTTTAAAACTTTTTTATGTCTAACGATCTCGAAACCGTTACGACAACTGGTAGTTAAACTATTAATCCGATGACTCAAAATTGTGAATGATTTAATATTCAATCGGATTCTAATAACTATAAATTGAATACATATTTATTTAGTATTAAAAATTTTTAATTATAGCTAACAGATTTATAATAATTTTATAAAGCTAGTTATGGAATTTTAAAAAAATTATCAATGATAATTCTTCTTATGAAGTGTTGTGGTTTTAAATCTATTTTTGAAATTTGATTTATATAATATTTTAGCTCATAAATTGTCAACACATTTTTAAATGTGCTCAAGATGCTAGATTATTTTTCTCTTGATTTGGAAAGAAAAAATTTCCATTTTCGTTAGAACAAAAAATTCATACAGAACAAAAGAGAATAAAATCATGTACATTAATACTAAATGATTAGGGGTTAAACTTATTTCTTGTTTGACAAATGCCAAACTTTTGTTTTTTCTTTCACAATTTTTCGAAGAAAAAAGTAGACTTAATTTTTCTCTCTTTCTCTCTCCTTTTTTCTTTCCTGCATTTTAAAATTCTGCATAAAAAACAAGCAAAGGCTTCAATCCTCATCTCTTTTCAGTGGATAGTGAAGAGGTCAATTGATGTTATATTAAATCTAATTTTTTTTATAAAGTATATCTTATTATATTATTAATATATAAATATATGCAAGCAATATATTAATAAAATATACATGTTTTTAAAATTATAAGTTTTATCAATTTATAAATTAATGAATAAAGAAACATAATACATTAAATAAATAACTTTATTTAAAATAATGAATCTTCTTTTTATGATTGTGAGTGATTTTCTTTCAAATAAATAAATAAATTAATTGTCAAATAATATATATTTTTTATCAAATCAAGAAAAATAAATTATATAATTAAAATAATAAAGTTTGAAACTTAAAGATTATAAAGTAAGGATTTTTTTTAATCTTAAAAATAAAGTGGTTTAGGATTGATTTTTGTGTTAAAAAAATTGCATGATAGAAAAAAAATCTAAAGTAGAATTAAAAGTGAAGAATTATATGAAAAAGTGGAATTGTAATCAATTAAAAAGCATAGAAAAATATGTTAGATACTTAATTGGAGACCTTTAATCTTATTTGAGAAACTAAAGAGTTAATTTGGCTTTTATTAAATTTAAATTACTGTGATTTAATCTTTGTGATAGATTTTTTAATTTAAAAATTTATAGATAAGGATTTATTAATAAATAAATAGATAAATAATAATGTAATTTTAACGCATCTTTATTTTAATGAATAAAATAAAATTATTAAAGCATATAAAACTAAATAAATTAATAATTTTTTTTAGAGACCATTTAATTTTATCGTAACATAAATATTAGAAAATTTTAAAACTCTGGGGTTCAAGGCCCCTTCATTCGATAGCTGCGGTCCGCCAGTCTCTTTTACACCTAAAAGGGCCAATTTCTTTCATCAGAGAAAGATTCAACCATCGAAATCAAATATTCTTCTTCTTCTTCTATTTTTTTTTGTTAAGTTTAGGGTGAAAGAAAGAAACAGATGGGATCCGATGGGAGCAAGGGCTCTTGTCCATGTCGAACGGTTACTGGTAGCGGGGATCCAAAGGGAAGAACAGAGTTTTCCATTTCATGATATTGTGTTGATCCTTACAAAGTGTTAAAAAGAAACTGTTTTCTCAACCTTGTTGTGGGTGATTTTGGTTTGGTTTTATTGCTGCTTCGAAATGGAATTGGGTCACCCCGAAATTTTCTTTCCGTGTTTTCTTAATAATTCTCAAGAGTTGTATGATAAATTACCTCTTAGAAACTTATAGTCTATCTTGCGGTGTTTTGCTTTGGGTTCTAGGCTTATGTAGAGTACTATCGTGGATTGGGTGATATTGTAATGATATTTTGCTCCTGAATTTCTTCAATAAAGATACTT
Source organism: Durio zibethinus (assembly GCF_002303985.1). Next base: position 23,120,894 of record NW_019168159.1, read on the forward strand.
TTGCGTTTTTCAATCCTCCTGCCTTGGAGCAATTTTTGGTGCAGGGTATGAGGCTTTTTGAAGATGAACATTTTTTTTCTTTTGATTTAACTGTAGAACAGAGGAGGGGTTTTGTTTGTTTTAGATGCAGGGTTTACGTTTGACGGGGTTATTTGCTGACTAAGCTTATCAAAAAGCTGTCAAATTTTTATCGGGTAGCCTGAGGAAAAAGTAGTACTATTTGTTCTAAAAACTCAACAATTTAAAATTTTAAAGTTCAATATAACATTTTCAGAAAGAGTACAACTTTCGCAGCCGCAGCTGCAGAGCGAAAGAATGAGACGGACAAAGAATGGTTCTTCAAATAAGCACCCAAATCCGTCTGAAGAAGCAGAAAAACAAGAAAATAAATATTCAGATTATTCAAAGAATGTATTGGTGATTTGTTTGGGTTTTCGAATGCTGAACGCTCTGTTGATTCAAACTTACTTTAATCCAGATGAACACTGGCAAGCCCTTGAAGTTGCTCATCGCATCGCCTTTGGGTATTTGTCATTTCTCTTTAAAACTGTTACTAAATTATCATTCTTGAAAATAGTTTTTCAAGCATTGGAATGTGTTGGAAATGGTTGTTTAGTGATATCTGGTAGAAAAGTGATGATGGGTTTTATGTCTTTGTTTTGTTTTGTGAAATAGATAGGTATGGTCCTTCGACATGGGAGTGCGAGAAGGGAATTCGAAGCTACTTGCATCCGATGGTGTTTGCCCTCTTCTACAAACTTCTCACATTATTGGGTCTTGATACACCATGGTTCATGGTAAGTATAAATATCGTTTTCGTTCAATTTCTGCCTGCATAGATATGACTATTTTTATGTGCATGATATCTTTGTGAATCCATGTGTGAGTTGGTGTTTGTGCATTTTTTTTCACTGTGTACATCTACATGGGCATATACTATATGGAATAATCGATATCTCACATTTTGAACAATAGGATATAGTATGAATATAATTACATTAGTTTTTGTGGTTTCATTCTTCTTTAACGTTTGGCTTGTGTGCCTAACTACTTTTTACTAAATTTACTGTTGTTAATTTAATTTTCACTGCTAAAATAATCTTTATTAAAAGTGAGATAGAGATTTTTGCTTAAGAAATTTTCATATAAAATTCATCAAGTTTGACCTTTTATGGTGATGGTGAAGAGTCTTACTAGTTACGACAGTTACATGTACTTGCTTATCTTCGTAGGAAATTCCACAACCAATAGCTTTTGATTTCTTTGGAGCTTCAAGATAGAGAAGTGAAAATAACTAAATATTTGATAGCAGGATGCTTTTATTGTTTTATAGCCTTATTGGACGACCTGAATTCACTAGACCAGCAATTGGTCATGGTTTTGACCTTGATTCCTCTGAGGCATAAGTGGATTTAGCCCTTGAGATGGTGCCATCTGAACTGTATGCATGGCAAGATTACAAAGAAAAGTGGATTTTGAATTTTGTGTTTACATTTTTAACATTGTATTTATAGAACCATGGTTTTTGTCATTTCTTTGCTGACAGATGTTCATATCTATTGCTAATAAGTATCTATAAGACAATGGCTATGTTTGAATTCTTGTGTTTTATGTACAAAGGTATTATCTATTTTGTTTTTCTCAACAAAACATCAATAAATAATGAAGCTTTGGGTTCACAAATTGTGCCTTATTTTTTGTTTGCCAAAGACACCTTGCTTATACCCATTGTTCTCTGATTTGTAGATGAAGGCCCCACGTTTGCCGCAACCCATATTTTCTGCAGTTGGCAATTTGTACTTGTATAAACTTTCCCTTGTCCTGTTTGGTGATTGTGTTGCAAAGTGGGCAGTATCCTTTTGCTATATGTTCTTCGGAGGTTTTTTTGCTACCTTTTGCTATTAAGCTATTTTTCTGGTTGTTATTGTCACTGGAGCTTTTTTATGATGGATGATGTACTTAACCTTTTTTCAGCTATTTTCTCAATTGTCAAACTGGTTTGTGTTTTTCTTTTTCAATTGTACATTATCAAATAGTTTGGAGACTGTTCTTACTCTTGTGGGCCTTTACGACTGGCCATCAATGAGAAGTTCTTCAAACAAAGTTCCTTCAGAATCAATGAAGTGGGGTTTGGCTCTAGCTGCATTAGCTTGCACCACTCGGCCAACAATTGCTATTACTTGGGTGTATGTTGGCACTTGTGAGTGGCTGAGATTTATATTTCTGGAGCTGGTTCCTATTGGGTAGGTATTTTTTTCTCCCTCTTTTTCCCTTAAATATTTTGTAGCTATTTGTGCTTAAAATTCTTCTGCTATTTTTCTCTATTCTATCTCTTTTATTGTTAATATAGAAAGTTATGCATAGTCATGGTTGAAATTCTTGTTACTAGGTACAATATGAAGCTATGACTGGTGAGTGCAACAAGTGAATAACACAAATGTTAATGTCATCTTGACTATAGTTGTCCACATGAGCGTACAGCTTCCAAATGAAATCCCTTTCAATGAATATTTCCATTTGTGCACATCATGTAGGAAAAGAGAAAAGAGAAAGGATGAGATAATGTGAAACATTTATACTATATGAGTTGGCACATAAGCTGAGTTTTGTCACTATATTATGTTTTTGTGATTAGACAATATAAACAATATCCTTCAGTTCATAGATTGACTTGAAACTTTAATAATGAATTTAACAATAAACAAAATTTCCTTTCACCCAACTATAGTCCTAAATTTCTTACTGAATGACTCAGTATCCTTAGTTCGATAATTACATTCATTATCATTAATAAGCTTAGAATTAAAAAATTGGAAGATGTAATTGATTAAAGTTAGAATTGTTCCTTTGGTATAAATTAAAATTTTTATTTCATAAGAAAGATAAATTTGGTTTTTTTCTTTTCCCCAAAGGCAATATCTTATGTCATGTATGGGACATGCCATGTTTTAAACATGAATTGCAGTCCACTTTTTTTGGTGGTAACCATTGGTGCTTAGAGCAGATGTGGTTAGGGATGTACCTTAGGCTTGCAATACACAGATAGAGCAACACATGAAAATGGATGGATGCACAATGTTCATTTCGCCTTCAAAGTGCTTAGATATTGTACATGTTTTTAGATATCAGTTGGAGTTCATTTCCTATTTTACTGTCTTCTTTGTGGATTATCTTACAATCTTTTTTCCTTATGTTATCAAGACTTTGGTGCTCGGACTTATGTGTTTATTGGATCTCCTAATGTATGGCTCCTGGATCTTATTACCGCTTAATTTTCTCAAGTTCAATTTTCTTTCTTCTGGCCGAGATTATTATGGAACTCACAAGTGGCACTGGTACTTCACTCAGGGATTTTCAGTGATGCTATTCAGTTATCTACCATTTTGTGTTGCTGGCATTATCAAGTCTAAATATTGGAAGCTTTCTGGGCTTACTCTGTGGGTTTTAGGACTTTACAGCATACTTGGTCACAAAGAATTCAGGCAAGTTTCCCTAAAGTATAATATCATGTACTTTGAGTTCACATGCATTTGATAATTCCTTATGTACCTTTTGTTCTGCTGTCTTCTACTTCATCTATTAACTGTAGGGTTGTCGTCCCTGTGCTTCCCGTAAGTTTGATATTCTCTGGATATTCACTAGCTGCACTTGAAGAATGTGTTTCTCCAAATGTTGAAGGGAAAAGATCTTCATGCATTTACAACAAATGTCCTTCGAAAAAGCAACTTGCTATCTTCTTCTTGCTTGCACCCAATATTCCAATGGCCCTCTATATGAGTTTGGTTCATCAGGTATAGTGACTTCCTCTTCAATGCAATCAAAGTTGCTTAGCTTCTGTCTTCTCTTCTTTATTACAACAGTTTCATTTGCTTGATCACTTCCATCATATGTGTCTGTGTGCATGTTTCTAATATTTGCTTTATTAATTGAAGTAAATTTCTCACATTGTTTTCCTTTTCATTTCTTTATAATTGTCCTAACTATGAAGTAATAGAATCAGAAAAGATCCTTCACTATGTTGTTTTGTTGGACATTCTATTTTACTCCTGGTTCTCTTTCATGTGATGCTCAAATCTCAAACTTGCAAGACGGAGAGGAACTGAGGATGTGATGAACCAACTATCTAAAGAAGCTGTGAAAGAGAAATTGAAAAGTATGATTTTCCTAATGCCCTGCAATGCCACACACTAGTATTCCACTCTGCATCGCAGCCTGCCCATGTGGCTTTTAGATTGCTCACCAAGGTTAGTCATTGGCACGCTTTTTTTCCATGATATTTCTTTATGGTGTTGTTGCTTTGTAACTCTTATGCTATTCTCACATGACTTGCAGTGAAGAGAAGGGAATCCCTGAAAAATCGGACCTTTTCATGATGGATCCAGTTGGTTTTACAGTAGAATTTGCCAAAAATTGTCTCAACCTAGTCACATTGTATTGTTTGATTCAGAGGAAAAGCAATTAAGAAACTTTCTAGTTTCACATTCTTTTAGAGAGGTACATGCTAATGCCGGTTTGTTTTATCTCTTTGTCAAGCCATTCTTGTTGATGCTACTTGTGGTTCTTGCAATAAGCAATTTGTTCTTGATTTCTGCGGGTTAGAAGGTTTTTCCATGCTCACTTCAAGGTGGACAGTGATCTTCAAGCATCTGTGGTTGTATATGCTATGACTGGCACGTAAAAGTCAGATTCCAACACAACCAGTTTTGTAATCTAGCCTTGATCTTGCTGAACATTGTTTTCTTTACTCCTTTTGTTTTCTAATGTATGTAATTCATTGATTTTTTAGAAAAAATTGAATTCAAACTTGAGAAATATCTTCAAGGCATGGTTGATAAAAGATAGCTGATGATACACTACCATGCTCTATATGTAAGACTGTCCTTAATAACGAATCATGTTTTTCCTGCCCGAAGTACCTGCTTATGTTGTCGGGACAGAGTGCCGCTCGTTCTTTTAGAACTAGACCATTTACATTTTGGACACATTAATGTCACCTGTATTTATTTCAAAGATAATCTGACCTTAAACAGATTTATGGTTTTTCCAAGATGGGTCATGGAGTTGGATTTTTATGGTTGTCATTGTCTTGTAGTGGCAAAAATCCTTCATCAATGAATTATGGTGCATGAGTTGGTGAAGTTGATTCTTGAAACTTATTCTGAGACAGCTGTTAATAGATTTGTCCTTCCCCATTTATACTGGTAGTAATCCTACCATATCATAGTATTCATAAAAGATTTTCATAAATGGTAATACAATGTAGAACTCAAAAGAGTCTACAACTAATAATTCTCCAACTAAAAATAATGCTTTATATTTTAAATGCAAAGTTTCTTGCTTTTGTTTAGTGTTTTTTTTGGACAAAAAACACAACACGGAAGCTGTTGAAAAACAAAATCCTTTAGTGAAACTGTGTTCTTACTTTTGTACTTGTCTCCACGTGACTCATCTCAAGCATATCCAATAGAGGAGTTGTAATTTCAGATCAGGAACACTGCTTTAGTATGAATATATATTTCAGAGGTCATCTTAGATGCAGTGAACTGTACATGAAATGCTAGCTTGTCCTCTTGCAAGTTGGCCTACTTGGCTCAACTAGCTACATTCTTTGAACCCCAACCACATCGACATCCAGTAGCTGAATTCCTCTCCGACCATAACCGAAAACTTTATGCCATATATGTTCAGCTGATTTGCCAGTTCTTGTAGAAGATATAGGCTTATAGCTGCTCTGTAACAGTCTGAAAATCTATATTCAATCAATCTCTTGTTGGTGGGTAGGATAAACAAGACCCACTTGCAGCTTTGATTAGATCCCCAAATGGGAGAACATATATGCAAGGAAGGACCACATTTTTAGGAAAATTCATGCACATTATGGGTTATCAAATTCTCCATTGTTCTGGATCAGTTTTTCCTTTGTATATATTGAGAAAAAAGACAAGCCGATCGGTTGGTACGTAGAAATTCAGAAATGCTGGAAAAGACCATGCAATTCTGCTTGCTCTAGTCTTGTCACAATTCAGAAGGACCTGAAGGTGTCAAGATTCAGCCCCCCCGGAGAATGTCCAGTAGACTTCATACAGGTGGACAAATATCTGAAATAAGGCTAACCGGCCTTTTTGCAGAGGAAAGGAATCTGAAGTACATTGCAGAATATGAGAAATGAGATGATGAGACATGGACTATAGAAAACATGCATGCCCACCAGGCCACCAGCTAGGCCTATACATAATGTGGTCCTGAACAATCCATACATGGTTGCCATCATTTCCCCATCCTGCAAAAGTTGTTGTGGCACTATTCACGTTGCCAAACCCATGTATTAGATATAATTACAAGATTATAACTTGAGCTCCATAAATAATAAAGATGATTCTGTTAAGGATCTATATATAACCCAAATTCCAAAATAGAAATGCAGATAAGCTAAAGGTATTCATTTGTGATTCATGTTAAACACAGCAGGTGTTCTTTTTGTTTTTCATTTACTGAAGGAAAAATGGTAGATTCATTAGTCCATTATGACAATGTTGAAATGACTTCTACATCACTTTGGTAACGGGAAACAATTTTATAATGTTCCAGGGATTTATAGTTTGAACTAAAATATTTGATCCAATGGTTTTGGTAACTTTTTCTACTTAGTATCTCCAATTTATATATTTATTATTTTTTTCCTTGGGGCTAGGGGTGCGGTGTTGAAATTAACATGGGTTTTCTGAAAGGAAACATTTAAACTGTCCTAAGGCAGTGCACCAAACTTTGTTGTCTATTGAATTCAATTCCAAAAGACAAATCCTGAGGCTAGTTCCACCTTCTTGTGTTCCTTGTGACCTTTTTTTTTTTTTTTAATAACATATGAGGCCAACGCCTACGGGAAATTGAGAAAAGGGAATTTGCAGGGATGGGATCAAATCCCAACTTTACTGAAAATTACCTCTTAAGAAAGGTAGGTGAACCATTTGCTCAAGTCCCAGGTTCCAAGGTCCTTGTGAGCTTATTGCTTCTCTTGATTATAGATAACTTTAGTCATACTGTCAAGTAAGATGAAACTTAAGAGCTTAGTATTAAAGTTGTCAATGTATAGATATAGTGATGTTCACTAGGTGACAACTGACAAGTACGAAAAGGCTTCAAACAGCAATTTGCTCCATATCTCCCCCATCTTCAGGTTTAAAATTTGAACTATTAAATGGCTCCTAGCAAGAGAAAACTTCTAAATCTATAAACTCCTTTGGTAAACATCCAATTTACAAGCAACTTGTCTTGCAGTATTTTTATCATGAGAAAAGCTTGCTTCTTATCCATGAATCAAAGAAACCAAAGGACAAGGATGTGCCGCCTAGGGTTGAGAAAAAAAGTGAAGTTTGTCAAATTTCCGGTGCATATTGCACTCTTCGAAGGATGGTTGCAGGATGCGAGGAGGCCGATTTAGAAACCTTGTTTCAGAGGTCTATTGAGCACATTATCAAATTAAAATCACTAGTTTATGTTCTCAGAAGCCTTGCAAACTCCTATGGTGTATGATTGGATGTATTCCCATTTCTTAGTATTATCTACAATTGCATCCACTGTAAGTTTCAATTTCTTGCTGCTACTCTTTTTGCATTTTGGTTTTAATGGATTATACTTTATTCAGATTGATTTTCTGCTATAAAATGTTTCTGGATAACCGTAAATGATTGCTATCACTATGTCATTTAATTACCCTTGGATGGTCTTGAACTCTGGATTGCCAATTCCTTTAGTAACTATGTAATAAACAACCAAATGATATAATTAATTTCAATTGCAATGTCTCAGCTCAGTGCAACTTTAAACACCATGATCGTAAAATTTGCGTTGAGAAGTAGTGTATATCAAGATCTAACTAGAAATTCCATGTACTTATGTCCAACAAGAGTTATTACAAAGTAAATCAATATAAAATACTGTTACAAATATAGAAAATATATAGATGGATGCAGCATATCACCAAAAACACAGTAAATTCAGTTTTTGTAGAACTGAAGTTGATATTTGGAAAAAGAAGTGGAAAGCATGAGCATGTGATTAATGGTGGTAGCCCATGTCTTATAACGCTTATAATCATCTACCAAGTCTAGCTTAATGGTCCCCAAATTTGTTGTTAACACGATTAGGTAACATGTATCAGTAGTCTCATGATCAGCTTCAGGATCTCTATACAACTCAGCATGCAGGTCCAGTACAATGCCTGAGTTACAGAATCCATATTTTGATCAAATTCCATGTGATCTTGATCTTTAAACAACTTTTTTTTTTTTTTGCAAAAAAGCACTGGAGGACTAAATGAAAAGAAAATGGGAGAAATGATGAAAATGTGAGACTCACATTCTTTCTTGCTTTTCAACAGGCTGAGCTTCCTTAGTTTCAGAATAACCTGCAAGTATATTATGAATGAAAAATTGATTAACGCATTAGTTACCAGGTAATTATAATAAATTAATGTTTGCACGCCAACAAAGCATTTGATTTAGTGCATCTAATTATTGTGAATTTCCAAAGTAGAGGCTTCAGCTTCACTGTCTGACCTTCGATTCACCATCGAGGAGTATGGACACTGATCTGACCACGTGTTTCCCTGTTTAGAAATAACAGTATCTGATAAGGAAAAATAAAATCAAAGCTCAAATAAGTAAATTATTTTCTCAAATGCAATATATCTTCTTTTTTTAACTATAAGACTAGAAAATCTACTAACCATCTGGTGTTTCTACACCTAGCTCAGCTCCCTCTGCTAGCATAGACCTGCACTTCTCAAACTCAAATGGAAAATCGTTTTTGTCCTCAATTGGCAGGATGAGGGCACTACCATCGAATCTGTTCTTGCATCCTGTTCTTGCTTTAAGAGTTGCAGCTCCTCTTAAAGCTACAATAATTATTAGAAGAAAATAAAAACTGAAAAATGAGTTAAAGATCAAGAGAGATTAACACTATATACCCAAAAAAAAAAAAAAAAAAACAGCACAGCAACTAAATAGCCCTCAATTTATTTATTATTATTTTTTAATTTTAAAGGAATGATTAGCGGTGGCTGAATGGTTTATTACTTTCTCTCCACAGGCATTAATGGATGTCTTAAGAAAATGTTTCAATAATAAAAAATTAAGATTTTAAATATAAGAAAAATTATTTCATACATTCCAATCAAGTTTTTAGACTAATGGACCTGGACAGGAGAAAAAAATTGATGATTAAAACTTGAGTTGGTTTGAACCAATATTGAAAAGATCTCAACGAACTAGCTGCTCGGGTAAAAGACCCTAATGAAATTGGAAACCGGTTGAGCCCTGGCCATACCAAAACCCTGATGAGCTGGACCTGATTTACCAATTTCAGGTGATAGCTGAATCTCCATTTCAAATTTTCAACAGACAACAGTTACAATTCCAGAGTAGCTCTAGCTTGTTCGCGAATATTACAGAAGATCAGACGGAACATTTACGTTTATACTTACATGTATTAGCTGCAGCAGTTAGTGTTAAGATATCACTTGCACTTGTACCACTCATGGCCGAACCTATAACACTGCCAAGCTGCTCCTTCTTTGCCCCCATTGCTTCTGCCACTTTGGCGCATTGTGCTGCAACCAGAGCAGCGGCTGAGGTTACTGCAGCCTCCTTGGTTGGGTTACAATCCCTTTTGGAGTTTTCAGCCGCAACTGCAGCCAGTGCAGCTGCTAACCCTGCCACTGACATTGCTGCGTGCACTTCTGCTCTTTGTAGTCTATCTTCTTCCTTTCGCTTTGCTTTCATCTCCTTCAACCATTTCTTTATTGAAATACCCCTAAAGGGAACTATGTTCCAGGGCATCTAAGCACATATATGAGGAGTTAGTGGTAAGAATTTCCCTGAATATTAAGGTTTTTTATCTAAATTAAACAACTACAAGGACGTAGAAACTAGTTTCTAAACCACCTACCCATTTCTTTCGAAAGCAGCCGTTGTAATTCAGTTCTGGATGCATCGCTTGTTGCATCCATATCCATGACTGAACATACAATGAAAATTAATAATTTTAGTCCAAGATATATAAAGAAATAATTAAAAACAGTGCTTGTACGTAGCACTAACGGAACAGAGTATGATGGATGTTACCTTCACATCATTGGATTTCCATGGTGGCAAAGAAGACTTAAAATCAGTAGCATCAATCTTTGTGCTTTTCTCCATCTTCAGGCAGTTATAAAAGCTTGATCAATTCAATTTCTTTTGGTCTGTAGCATGTAAAATACAATACGTGCAAGATAAAGTTTGATACTCACTGTAAAAGACATTGGGGTTTTCACTCTCAAATTTCTTGATTGGATTGTCTAAGACAACAATCGATTGATCATGTAATTCAGGTTGGAGAGCTTGAACTGCAAAGTTGCACCATGCACGCGAAAGAAAATCCATTGTCTCGGGGCATGCCTCGGAAGGGGACGGTTTGGAATTGAAATCCATGCAATTAGGAGATGATGAGGGAATATCCTAGGAATGAGCTTAACAGAATGATAGAAGGCAACCCTGATTCAGATATAAATTACCCCCTCTTAGTATTATGCAAATTTTTAGGATGTGCCCGGGGGTTCACTAAACATGGTTCATGTGCCTCCTTATATCATTGGCGTTGGTGGGCATGATCAATTTTAACATAATAAAATCAAATCAACCAAGTACATCATATACATGTTTAAGACTGACGTGAAAGGAGGCAGGAGGTTCCGAAGGACAGTTTGTTTATGTTGGTAGTTTAAAATGTGATACATCTTACACTAGATAAAAAGATTTAATTATTGATGAATAAAATTAATTTTTTTATTAATTTTATTTATATTTTAAATAATTATGTTTAAATAAAAATAATTATCATATGACAAATGGTGATAACTATTTGAATATAAATATATTATTATTTATAAAGGTCATGATTATATAAAATGTTATAATCATCTGAATAAAAGTTTATGTATGTTCATTTATTATAAATAAATATTTCAGTATAATTATTTTGACTACTTCTGATTGGAGAGTTTGAGATTTTGTTGTATCCTAAAGGCATAATTGCCTTTAAGAAAGTGTTTTTCACGCGTCAAAGCCAAAATTATTTTCTATTATTTCTCTTCTCTTATTTTTTTTTAACAATTTAAAGGTAATTATGAAAAATTTATATTTTGCATGAGAAAGATACAAGAAACAGAAATTGGCATGATTTGGATATTAATATTAGAGAAGGCTCAAGGTATCAAAGGATTAATGTTCTATAAACCAAAATGTTAATTTTCATAAAGATCTTCATTACAGGTATGTATTTTATTTTTTTGCATACTTGTTGGTAAAATGATTGACTGAATGAAATAAACACATTAATAATTTTTTTCATTAGTGTGTATAGTTAAAACACAATATGCAAAATATTATTATATTGCATAAGTTTATGCATATATTGAAATTGACTATACAATTAGGTTTAATGAATTGTATTTTATTTATTTTGAAAAATCAATGCTTATAAAGACTAGGATGAGAAATAGCCTGAAAACATAAAAGGAAAAGACATGAATTGATTTATGACCAAAAGAATTATCACTTGTTATTAAGTAACCAATTAAATTGAGTTCTAATGGAATGACCGATTGTTTAATTATCGTGTTTTGGTTATATATAGAACAGGCAAATTACTCATGGTTTCTATGAAAACAATAAAAAATGGGTAAAAAAATTTACCATAAGAATTAGGTACAAGTAGAGAATATATGTAGAAAATAAGATTTGACTACAACATTAATTTTATTATTAAATCATGGTATCAAAATTGAGATAATAAGTTGAGTTAAGCTATTTGTATGATTCTATCTTTGTTAGTCATTTATAAATCAAATGTTGATATATATATTTAAAATTTATTATTGGTTCAAATTTTGATTAGTGTGTAATTTTCATGAAAACCAATTAAACTTAAATTGATATATGTTAATAATTATTATTAAGATATGGTGTTTTATGAATTAATTGGTGGATAATAAACCACATAATGGTTATTATTAGTAACATGGGTAGTGTGACATGTATTTACCTACTGGGTGTATTACTAGAAGTGATTTTGCAAAATAAAATTTTATTGTAAATGTCGTAACATATAGATCCGTAAATTTGTAGCTAGACTTAACAAAAGAAGTCACCACCAATCTTTTTTAACTAGGTGTGATTAGTCACTTAAGGAATCTATCCTTTTATAGAACTCTTAAGTTTGACTAAAGGTCTCTAAAAAAATAGGTTTGAGTCTACAAACTAGAATAGAGTTCAAGAGTTCAGTTACATATGGAAATGTTATAACATCCCTACATGCCCATCCAAAAGATAGTACTATATTATTCTAAATTTATCCTAGGATCCTGATTCTAATGGTTTCAAATTTTTATGTTCAAATATTGGAAATAATTCTTAAAATTCTTCCATTAATTTGACAAAATTCTTAAAAATATTTTCTCACCTCAAAAGTATTCAAGAATTTCATTTGTTTCCTTGAAGAGGCTCAGTCATTGAAAAAAAGTTTAATTATTTTTTATTGAAAATACATCTAATTATTCCACCATTTGGGCCAAATTAGAAATATTTTTTTTTGAATTTTTAAATTTTTCACTATTTGGGCCTATATAGAAATTCCTTTTATTTCTCTTCTTTTTTTTTTGGAAGGAAAATAATATGACAATTATTTTTCTTGAAATTTCATTTAAATTCTTTCACCATTTGGGATAAATTTAAAGAAACTTCTCACCTAAAGATTTCTTAAGAATTCATCATTTGAAATTTCTAAGAATCTTATCATTAGATAATTATCAAATATTTTCAACCCAATTTGGAAAAAAATACAATTACTTTTATTGAAATTTCATCTAAATTATTTCACAATTTGAGACAAATTTAGAGAAAATTTTTCACTTAGAGATTTCTTAAGAAATTTACCATTTGAAATTTCTAAAAATCTCATCCTTGGGTAATTTGTATTTTTTCAAAATTTTATTAAATTTTTATTTTAATTTTTTTGGTTTATTATTTTTTTTGTTTGAAAATAAATATTAATTATTATTATTGAAACTTTATCTAAATTATTCCACCATTTGAGATAAATTTAGATAAAATTTCTCACCTAAGAATTTTATAGAAATTTACTATTTGAAATTTCTATAAATTTCATCATTTGATAATTAATACTTATTCTAAAAAAAATATTTTATTTTTTTATTTTTTTAATTTTTTTCCCAAACTTAATCATGTAAAAATACTAAAAAAAACAAACACATAAATAAAATACTAAAAAAATGCACAAAAAAATAGAAACGGCTCGGCTGAAGTGTCTAAATCGGTTGAGCTACAGGCACAGATTGAAAAAAGTTGTTAGAATTGAGAATTTTTTATATTTTTCTAAAAAAAATTTTTTTACCTCAAAAAATTTTTGAAAAATTTTCTTGATTGCTTTTTCTGATTTCTGCCTCTTAATTTTTTGTGTGTGTTTGTGTGATCTGCATGGGTTTAAGGTTGAAATCTGAGAACTCCAATCCAGAAAGAAATCCCAATTTTCTTTTAATTTCAATCTTAAACCCAACTCCAACTTTACAAATCAATGTCAATAATTTCACACAAACTCGACTGCCTATTTTTTTTTATTAACAAAATTAACCCAAGTAGAACCCCAGACAGATTGAGGTATCTACAGTTACTCATTTTTGTGCATTTTTTATGAAATAAGAATTATGTAAAGACGTAGATAACTTAATCAAAATCAACTCAATGCCTTTTTTTTTTAAAGCATACTCACACTTCCTAAAAACTCCTTTAAACAAAGGCTCCATAACTTTTGAAAAATAAATGCTCCCCTAAATAGAGGTTCAACAGCTTTGAAAAATAAAATAAGGCTATTTTAAGTAGAGGCTCAACAATTTTGAAAAATAAAATGCAGAGGCTCAACGACTTTGAAAAATAAAATGCTCCTCTAAACATAGGCTTAATGAATTTGAAAAATAAAAAGTTCCTCTAAACAGAGGTTCAACAAGGCTTCTCTAAATAGAGGCTCAACGACTTTGAAAAATAAAAAGCTCCTCTAAGCAAAGGTACAATAACTTTGAAAAATAAAGGCTCATCTAAACAGATGCACAACAACTTTGAAAAATAAAAGCTCTTCAACAATCATGTCCAGAGGAGTCATAGACCGTGTCTAATGAAACTCAAAGATTCACAATTTGACTTCAAAATTCAAAGGTTTAGATTCGCAAGAACCTTTCAGCTTTGTAAGAATTCAATGAAATTTGATTCTCAAATTTTCAATTTTGCATGAATTCAAATTTACAAGATTTCAAGCTTCGCATTTGCAAATTGCAAGATTCGCATTTGCAAATTGCAAGACTCGCATCTAACATTTAAAGATTCTGGTTTGAATTTTGGAAATTCACATCCAAAAGTTCAAAGCTTCTCATTCAAGTTCAAAGGTTCATATTTGACAAATTTAGGGTTCATATCGAAAAAGTTTAAGCTTTTTTGTTCAAATTTTAGAGATTCACATCCAAAAGTTTAAAACTTTTCGTTCAAGTTCAAAGGCTCACATGCAATAAATCTTAGAGTTTCACATCTAAAATCTCAAAGGTTTTTATTTGAATTCTTTTTAAAGATTCTCATTTGAAAAACTTAAATATTCTAATTTAAAAAGCTCAAAGGTTCTCATTTGAAAACGTCTCAAATATTCTCATTTAAGACTCAAATGTTCTCATTTGAGAACGTCTTAACGATTCTCATTTAAAATTCAAAGGTTCTCATTTGAAAGTGTCTTAAAGATTCTCATTTAAGACTGAAAGATTCTCATTTGAAAATACCTTAAAGATTTCATTTAAGACTCAAAGGTTCTTATTTGAAAATGTCTTAAAGATTTTCATTTAAGACTTAAAGGTTTTCATTTGAGGATTCAGGACATCATCAAAATATTTAAAATTTCTTTTCCAAATGACTTTCAAACTTTTAACAAAGTCAAAATTTTGTATGTACTAAATGTCATGATCAATGACACAAATGCTTTCTTAAGGATGCAAATGCAACAATCTAGCTCCTCACAATACTACAAATGTCATTTTTTCAACCATGAGTCAAATGTTTACTGCATAATACAAGTGCATAGCCAAACCAAAATTTTAAATATTTCTTAAACAACAATGCAAATGCAATGTATGTAATGCAAGTGTCAATGTCATGAAATTCTAATTAAATGGGGTAATATGGATCTCTAGACTCTATCATCTCACATTTTTCTTTTATAGCTCCTCAGCATTTTAGAACAAGTTTTGTCAACTAATCCTCATTATTTTTATCACTTGATCACCATTCATAGGCTTCTTAATACTAGCAATTTCATAATAAATTCTATCAATTGATTCACATTATGTTCATTACTCGATTACCATTCACAAGTTTCTCAGCACTAGCCATTCCAAAATAAATTTAATCCACTGATCCTCATCATTTGATTACAATTTATAGGCTTCTTAGCTCTAGTAATTTCACCGTAGATTTCATCCATTGATCCATACAATTTTTACCACAATTTACAGGCTTCTCAGCACTAGCTATTTCATAATAAATTTTGTCCATATTATTTTCATCATTCAATCATAATTCACAGGTTATGTCGACTAATTCATCATAATATTCATCATTTGGTCATACCATATGTTTTTTTAAATCACCTTTTCAGGTTTTCGCCATCTTTTCATTTTTGCCCCTTATCATATTGGATTTTTTTTCAAAAGAAGGCAAAAATCTTTTATGCACATTGTCATTCATTCATCATCATTTCAATTTTTATCAACTATAATGCAATTACACATTGTCGATTTATTTTGGGAATGCAAGAATAAGAGAGCACAATGTGAATTGAAAGAAAGGTAATCAATGAGAAGTGAGTCTGGTACAAAAATAAAGGGACAAAAGAATAAATTTAAAGCATATCAATAAGGATAGTATTGAATGGTGTGACAATGTCTAAACAATGAATACTTAGACAATTCTTAACATTAACCCAAAATTTTTCTTTCAAAAACTTATTTCATTGTCTGTTTGAGATCAATTTTGAGCTCATTGAATTTTGTCTCAGCCTTGAGAGATTTTCAAATGTCTTTGATATTTCATCCATGTGAACTGGTTATCAACTCTCAACTTAGAGACTTTTCTACCTAAATCACCATTTCAGATTTTCAATTTAAGTCTTCTTTTTTTCTCTTTTTCATTTATTTAATTTTTTTCTCTTTTCTTTTTTTTCCACTTTTTTTTTCATTTTTTCTCTCTTTTTTTTTTATTTTTTCCACTCATTAGTGATATCTTTCATACATCAATCTTTAGAGCATTGTAGCATGATTCTATTATTCTATCATGAGCATGCTGTAGCCCAACATATGATCATTCAATTTGAGCACTCACATTTGATCTAAATAAACTTTTAAAGGCTGTAACGTAGACTATGGTGAGGAGTCATGAAAGAAATGGATAAAATAGGCTTAAAATATGTGTTTAAAGGGTTCAAAACCAAATGATCATTTCTCATATTTTGATGGATTTTGGCATTTTGCCCCATTCTACATCATTTCACTACTTTTTTTCATTTATTTTATTTCTCACAAAAAGATTCTCATTACTTTGTCCCAAATCATATATGGCATTCATTTTTCTTTTTTTTTTTTTTTCTTCTCTTTCTTTGAGATCATTTTTTTTCAAAAATTACCCCCTAGTGTAAAGGGTGATCCTTGGTCAGGGTTTTTTAGAAAAAAAATCATAATAGACTCAACGGGTAGCAATAAATGGTTTTTCGAATGGTAAAAAAAAATGGTCATTTTTCATCTCAAATGTGAATGTTTTCCTTAAAAATCATCTATTGAACAAAACAAGCTCATAGATCTTTATAATAGACTACATATCTTTAAGATATATCTATTTCATATCTGTTAGTAGTTTGTTTATTTTGACCAAATAGTTTTATCAGATCAATATGAATGAGTTCTCAAAATTAAATCTCAGAATTATTGTTGTCATTGTCTAAACATTCATCATTGAAAATGAGAATAAAAGATATAGTAAATAATAAAGCATGGAATAGTGGTTGGATGAAAGAGAAAATGTAATGAAATGCATCAACTTGTCTTTATTAAAACGATAACAAATGAAATCTTATTGCATGAAATAATTTCTAACATTATTCTGAAAGAAATTGTAAAATAACAAGCAACTTCCAACTAGCCTTAACATCCTTATCAAAATTATGCCCCTATGCAATCAGGTGAGGGATTTTTATTGATATCTTGCCCCCTTGATTTGTCGATGCTCACTAAACCTTTTTGGATCAAACTTTGTACTTTGTGTTTGAAAGCATGGTAATTTTCAATAGAATGACCTATATTCCCATTATGATAATCGTACGTTGCATTAGCATTGTACCATTTTGGATAGGGTGGCTTCAATGGTTCTAGAATAATTAGAGATGCCAAGTTGTTCTTGACCAGTTTTGAAAATAACTTAGTGTAAGTCATGAGGATAGGGTCAATATGTGCCATTTCTTAGTTATCCTGAGATCTCCTTAAATCATTTGCTTGATTGTCAGGCTTTGAAGCTGATGTAGGTTCTTGAAAAGTTGATTAGTAGGTTGGTGGTTAAGCTGATTATGGATATGGTTGATATGGGTAGAGTGAGATATTGTTCACAGAAAGATAGTATAGGGAATAACCTTGTAATGGAAAAGGTTAATATCCCCTGAATTGTCTATCAAAGCTCATGACTTGAGCTTTAGTCTTTTTTTCTTTAGCACATTCTTGGTTTCTTCCTTTCAACTTGCTATTTTTAATGGCATTCTCAATGATTTCACCTGAGATCACTATGTCAGTAAAATATTTTATGACATTTCCTATCATCTTTTCATAATAGAGAGATTTTAAAATGCTGACAAATAGTACTGTAATTTACTTTTCAGTCAAAAGAGGTTGTATTTAAGAAGTTACATCTTTCCACCTCTAGACGTATTTTTTGAATGACTCATTTGCCTTTTTTTCCATGTTTTGCAAAGACAG
Source organism: Durio zibethinus (assembly GCF_002303985.1). The sequence goes on from NW_019168159.1 coordinate 23,138,997, forward strand.
ACGATTAGAGGTTAAGTCTATGATATGTCGGTATTGACTGATGAAGTCATGGGCTATATCACTCTAAGAACGAATATGAGTTCTATCTTACTAGACATACCACCTAGCAACAGAGCCAGTAAGGCTATTTAAAACACATACATTAACAGCTTCTCATTATTAGCATGGGAAGCCATCTTCTGATAGTACATGGTAATGTTGGTCTTTGGGCACTTCATATCATCATATTTCTCAAACTCTGACACTTTAAATTTCGAAGGAATAATAATATTTAGGACAAACAAAACCTAACAACATCCACTGAACCATAAAAATTGATGCCCTATACGGCCCACAACCTTTACTCTAACAAGTTTATCTTCTGTTCAGCTTTTGAAGCTTCTAAAGTCTCATTCTCCTTAGGTCTCAACTTTTCTTTCTCCTCTAGATTGTCTAAGTTAGGGATTACTATTGTTTCTACTACCTTCTCAGTAAAGATATAATTTATATAACTTTGGTACTGCCTCGGGTTTGAAGCTGATGGCATTCTAGGGTATGTATACCCTATTGGATATATGAACTACTGTGGTGGTGGATCTTGAGTGAACTAGGCTTGATGAGGCCTAAAACCAGGAGGATATAGAGGATCAGTCACCTCTTGTGATGGATGATCATGCTACCTAGTATTTTTTTCTAAATTCTTCCCTTTGTTTAACTTATTCAAAGCATTTAAAATCCTATTCAATTCTCCTTCAAGCTTTTCTTGGGCTTTCTTTATCCTCTCAAGATGGTTGGAATTTTCTTGTTTCATCTGTCTAGCTTGAGCCCTTGTATTGTATTGATGAGTGAAGTTCTTGCTTGGTGGAGTTATCCTTGAATCTTGAGCACCATAATTATGTTATTAAAAATGCTATGCTTTATGCATGATATATTGATACATGAATGAAAGTACATTTTCATAGATGAAATCTAATATGAAAATGATGCAAATACATAATGTTACATATGAAAATGAAAATGATGCATGATATGATAATGCAAATGCACAAAGTCAAACAAACAAAATGGTTAGATCACAAACTATTTTTTCTTGTGTCCTATCTTTGGGTTACATCTATCATTAGGTAATAAGGGCTTTATATTAGGGCTGACCTATTAAGTGTACACTATATGTAGGGTTAGGTGATTTTAACCACTAAAAGTTTCCAAATTGTTCCTTACATCATTTGTCCATTACATACTAATAAGGTAATCCAATCCTCACCCATCACAGGCTACCAATGAAAATGATTCAATTTGAGTAGGAGTATTTTGCTAGCCATTATGAAGATTATCATCTCACGAGAATGTGGGTACTTTACTCCTTTTTAAGAGGAACGGAGCCTGGGTATAGAGCTTATGTAATGCAAATACATATGATAATGTGTGTGAAGGACCATATAGGTTTCATGCCCCAAAAATAAAAGGAAAAAAAAAACATAAAAATGTTAGTAACTAGATAACACAATCATTACAATTTAAAATTGTTAGACTAAAGGATAGGATAAATTAAAAAATTATGGCTTGACTCTTAGCATCCCTAGTGGAGTTGTCAAATTGTCATAACATATAAATCCGTAATTCTGTAGCTAGACTTAACAAAATGAGTTACCACCAATCTTTTTTTACTAGGTGTGATTGGCCACCAAAGGAATCTACATTTTATGAAACTCCTAAGCTTGACTAAAGATCCCTAAAAGAATAGGTTCGAGTCTCTAAATTAGAACAGGGTTCGGGAGTTTAGTTACATATGAATAAGTTATAGCACCTCTACCTGCCCATATGAAAGATAGTACCATATTATTTTAAATTTATCCTAGGATCTTGATTTTAATGGTTTCAAATTTTTATGTTCAAATATTGAAAATAATTCTTAGGATTATTCCATCAATCTGGCAAAATTCTTAAAAATATTTTCTCACCTCAAAAGTCTTTAAAAATCTCATTTGTTTCCTTGAAGAGTCTCCATCATCGAAAAAAAGGTTTAATTATTTTTTATTGAAAATACATCTAATTATTTCATCATTTCGGCCAAATTAAAAATATCTTCTGTTTTTGAATTTTTAAATTTTTCACCATTTGGGCCTATTTAAAAATTTTTTTATTTTTTTCTTTTTTTTTTGGAAGAAAAATAATATGACAATTACTTTTTTTGAAATTTCATTTAAATTCTTCCACCATTTGTGACAAATTTAAAAAAACTTTTCACCTAGAGATTTTTTAAGAATTCACCATTTGAAATTTTAAGAATCTCATCCTTGGATAATTATCAAATATTTTCAACCAAATTTGAAAAAAAAAATACAATTACTTTTATTGAAATTTCATCTAAATTATTTTACCATTTGGGATAAATTTAGAGAAAATTTCTTACTTAGAGATTTCTTAAGAAATTCACCATTTAAATTTCTAAGAATCTCATATTTAGGTAATTTGTATTTTTCCAAAATTTTATTAAATTTTTATTTTTTTATTTTTTTGGTTTTTTTTCTTTGAAAATAAATATTAATTATTATTATTGAAATTTTATCTAAATTATTCAACCATTTGGGATAAATTTAGATAAAATTTCTCACCTAAGAATTTTATAAAAATTACCATTTAAAATTTTTATAAATTCTATCATTGGATAATTAATACTTACTCTAAATATATATATATATATATATATATTATTTTTCTATTTTTTTAATTTTTTTTCAAATTTAATCATGTAAAAATACTAAAAAAAAAAACAAACACATAAATAAAATACTAAAAAAAATCAAAAAAATAGAAATGGCTCGGCTGGAATGGCTAAATCGGCTTGGCTGTAGGCACAGACTAAAAATAGTCGTTGGAATTTAGGAATCTTTTAGATTTTTCCAAAAAAAATTTCTTTTTTTAACCCCAAAAAATCTTTAAAAAATTTTCTCGACTGCTTTATCTTATTTCTACCTCTTTATTTGATTTTTTTATGTGTGTTTGTGTGATCCGTGTGAGCATGTATTTATAGGGTTTTGAATCTAAGAACTCCAATCTAGAAAGGAGTCCTAATTTTTTTTGAATTCCAACCTTAAACCCAACTCCAACTTTACAAACCAGTTCCAACAATTTCACACAAACTCAACTACCTATTTTTTTATTTTTTTATTTTTTATTAACAAAATTAACCTAAGTAGAATCCCAGATAGATTGGGGTGTCTACAGTGAACAATCACAAAATAAAAATCATAAAAAGTTGTCAAAGAGTTAATCAATGGTTACAAAAAAGCATTGTTGCTTTTTGCATATGGGATATTGATTAAATGAAAAGGCATGCCATTATTTGTTAGTTACTAGCATTTTGAAGGATGTTTAGCAATGTCTAATTAGAAGTGAACATGCAAATTCAATGTTCCAAAGGCACCAATATATACATGTATTTAATTTTATTTTGTGATGGCAAAGAGAACATTCATACAATTTACCATATATCATGAAAATGAATTGAATGTGATGAAATTTTCTTTCTTATACATATAAGAAAGATATGGACTATGGAGATAAAATGTCTTCATCCAATTAATACATTATTGGTTAAAGACAATGAAGATATTTTTGCTTCTTGTACCCAAAAAAATGGCCTTTTGTAGGCTGTTAAAATGAAAAGTGAACAAGTTTTTAAGATTTTCAATAGTTTTATGACAATGGCAAGGATGTGGTTGTTACATACCATATTAACATATGAGCTTAGATAATAGTTTTAGTTTGTGAAAGTCATAAGCCTAAGAGTTAGCCAATCAATGATTTAATCAATATAAATTTATCATGAATTTTTTCATGAAATATGAGTAGAACTCATATTATAATTATTGTTTATACTATTTTATGAAAATGATTCTTTGGATTCACATTTCATGACTTGCATTGATGTAGTAGTCTAGATATGAACATCTGGTCACAAAATGATTATGAAAGTATTTGAAATTGGAGTTAAATATATTATGAACTCTTATTGTATGACCAATTAGAAGTGGTAAATAACAAAGATATATAGGCTATACAATGGTGGAGAAATAAAATTTTCATAAAATTTTGAAATCATGTTTAGAGGTTTTGATAATCATGAACTTGGAATTGGCTATTTGGCAATTACTATATGCATTGAAAACTCATGATAACATTTGAGATAGTTGGTTTTTGGTAAAAGCAATCATTATAAATAAGATAACTTTAGTAGCCAAATCTACATGATTTGTAGGTATGGGTGAATTATTACAGTTGGCTTAGAATAGCCATAAGCCAAAATTGATGTCACAATCTTGATCATGTTATAGTAATTTTTTGTTATATATATAGTCTAATTCATTGATTGTACAAATGATTTATCATCTATGGTTTTATATAGTGAAACTTTCAAAGTATATTTATTTTGGAAGCCATAAGTGATTCAAAGATCTTATAAATTTGAAAACTCTTATAATATAAAAAAGAATGCTATTTGATCCATTTGGGTGATGGAAATATTTTTGTTCATGGTAATAAAAAATTATTAATAGTATCCATGATGAAATAGATTCCTCTAAATATTTATGAACTGACATAAAAATCTTAAGAGGAGATTATAGAAGCATAATTATATTTGAAATTTGCTTATTAATATAAACTATTATATTGAGTTAAAATATAAAAGTTTTGAAGTTTTTATTGAAATATTAAGATATAAGCGAGTTATCTTTCACTAATGGTAGATTTGGAGGCCTCTAACTTAAAAAAAAAACCACCAAATAGTAAAAAAATAAATGAAATGGCAACTTGATTAAGTATATATGATATCTTGATAACTGAATGAGATATTCTTTAATAAAAAATACATACTTGCACATGATGGGGGTGATAAGAATCAAAATAAATAAAAATTACCACCATAATGTTGTAAGATTTTAGTATAATTTTATGAGCAAATTATAAAGACTAATAAGTTTAGACACTTATTAAAGTAAAATCATAAAAAAGGTCCTTAAAAATCTTAAAATGACTAAAATTGTTTAGTTTATTTATTGAATTTATCCAATTGTACTAGAAATATAATTGTATTAAAAATGTATAAAAGTATGGAAATAGAATGGTTGAAATTAATGAATATAGAGTTGTAGCCACAACCAAAATCACCTATTTCTTAAAATGATAAAAATGAGGCAACAATGTTTCGAGCATATAAATGATATGCAAAATAAAAAATTTAGATATATTAGCTTGAAGTGATTCTATTAGAGATTCAATTTCAAGTGGGGGTAATTACTGTAAAAGAAAATTGAATTCCAACATATTTGGTTTGTAGTACTACAAGTAGAATGGATTTAAACATTTACTATTAGACACTAATAATGAGAACCCAACTTTGAATTAGTAACTTGTAATTACAAAGTTTAATGGATAAAAATAAGATATTGTTATGTGTTTGTTAAGTATTAGTAAAATCCATTCAAATTTTAGAAACTAGTATGATTCATTGCGTGGGGATGATGAGTTTTTATACTCTTAATTGAGTTTTAAATGTCTAAAGCAATGAAGACATAATGAAAACTCTACCTATATAAACATAAAAGTGATGTCACTTCAACAAGAAGAATTGGGATATCTCTTATAAATGTTTATGAATAAAATAAGCACATGGCCATAATAATGTTAAAAGTGGTTATAAATCTCTAACAGAAGAATAAATAAATATTATGTTTGTTATATCTTCAATTCTAACACTAGAAGTTGAGGTTTAATTTGTGGATACTATCAAATTCGTTAGAATTCTAAGATACATATACAAATTGAAGGTTTAAATCAAGAAATACATTCATGTATTCATAATATTTATTTGTGTAAAAGGTAAAAATTAAACACCAATATTTCAAACTAAGGGAGGATCGTTGATAGTTTAGAATATCATGCATCTCACATTGGATAAAAAGATTTAATTATTGATGAATAAAATTAATTTTTATATTTATTTTATTCATATTTTAAATAATTATGTTTGAACAAAAATAATTATCATATGATAAATAGTCATAACTATTTGAATATAAATAAAGTATTATTAATAAAGATCATGATTATACAAAAAGTTATAATCATTTGAATATAAATTTATATTTATTCATTCATTATAAATAAATATTTCAATATAACTATTTTTATTATTTTTTATTGAAGAATTTAAAATTTTATTATATTCTAAAAATATAATTACCTTTAAAACAATATTTTTTATACTTCAAACCAAAATTTTTTTTTATTTATTTTTTCTAACAGTTTCTGCCCTCTCATGCAGAAAGAAAAGTTTCTGAAAAAGAAACGTAGACAGATGGGATGTTCCAGTTGGAAAGGTCAACAATGTTCACAAACATAGAAACATTGAAGAGTTGCAAACAAAGGGGGACCTACTTGGCATTATGGAAGTTTTGAGATAGTAAGATTGTGATTAAGTGGGAGGTCCTGAAAGATTCAATGAGAGAGACTACACAGGTTAAGCACTGTAGAGGCAAATAGGCAATGGATAGACTAACAGAAGAAAATCATAGAGGGCGAATCAAGAGGACTCTTCTCTTTTCATCTTTAAATGAAAACCATATATTCAAGCTAAGTATGATGAAGTTTTTGATTGAAGTAATCAATTACCTAGCTAGAGCTGTCTTGCTAGGGCCATAAATTAGCCCCTAGCCGAACAGGTTTACAAAGGTGAGGGGGGGAAAAGAGACGAAGAATTGTGAGACATTATAACATTGGCCTAACCATGCACACTCGGGCCAACATTGAGAAAAAGAAGGTAGACGTGTATCATTGAAGTTAACCTTGATTAAAAAATTAATTAAATACTACAAATTTTCTACTGTATGAAGTTTTGTTTAATTTATTTATGTTGAATTTGTTTAATTATAGTTTAATTTATTATATAATTATTTAATAATTTTTTATATATAGGTAAAATTTTAATTGTAATTATAATTTTTCTCGTATTATAATTTTATAAAAAAATCATTGAAATTATTATTTTTTATTATTAATTACATAAACCTTTCAAAATTTATTTGGACTCTAATTATACTTTTCCATTGACGAAAATTGATCACATGGCGCATGTGACTTCGATGTCCATCAACAAATTGATGATGTGAAATAAAAATTACCGCATGTCAAATTACGTGCCAAAGAAATTTCAGAATGGCAAACCATCCTTTCGGTGGTATAATTCCCACTAATTAGATGTCCATGTGGCAATTTTTTATTGATTAACAATTAAAAAATAAAATGAATTTAAAAAAATAACAAGAAGCATTTCTTTGATTAGAATAAATGAAAGTAGCGTGACTAGCCACAATTGAAATGATCTTGCTAAAGTTGAACTTTTTGTATTAAATAGTGGCGAGGGTGTTTGTTGGGTTGCTTTTCCATACAAAAATGTGATAAGGGGGTCACCTTTACTCTATTTCATTGAAAAAAAATTGTTTAAGTATTGGAGGTTTGGTGAAGGGTCACCTTTACTCTATTTACATGGTATAAAACTTTTTTTAGTTTTACACAAATTTTTAATTCATAATTTTAATAAATCTAAAAGACGAGATAAATAAGTAAAAATAAAAAAATATTTTAATTGTTTTTCTTATATATATTAAAATTAATGGTTAAAAAAATAAAACTAAAAAAATTTTATATGATATAAATTTATCCCTCTTATAAATAAATAAAAATATATATATTTTAAGGTGGCACTTGATAATGATTATATATCGATCCATAGTCTAAAAAATCCTTACTTAAATTTGCTCTTTTTCGTTATCTCTTGAAATGGATCAAACTTTAAAATTGAAGTACTTTGTTCAACTTTTGATGGTCGCATCTTATAATTTCCTTCACAAGTTGGCCTATAGCATCCTTAACGTGGGGGACATTGGAGCCTAATAAAAATTTTATCAACTAATTACCTAACTCAACGTATACATCACTCTCGTTCTATAGCCACCTTTTGTAATCGGGCTTATCTTCAACCAAAAAAATATTGGGCTTCCAAATCTAGGCACGAATTCAACAGTGGAGTTGAATTTAGGATGGAAACCCAATAAATTTCATTTTCATGAGCTCCAAGTGGGCTTAAGTTGAAATATCAAAATGGGTAGAGTTCAGCCTGAAACAATTTTATTCCTCTAATTATTTCCACCCAGAGGTACAAAATCCTAACCGTGGAACTGGGGGCTACTGGCGAAGTGACAGTGCCATAGAGTTACTAGAATTGAGCTCCTATTGTCTCTGTTATTTTTCTTTTTTTTTTTTTTTGATCAAATATATACGTATCTCATCAAACATAGCTTTGTCTTTGTTGAACATATCGGAATCAAACTTAGCTTTAAGGAACAGAAGAAAAGGTTTCTTGTTCTAGACCCTAAAGTCCATATCGAGGAAAACACTTAAAAGATATATGTTAGAGGATATCTCAAAATTGTCTCTTCTCCATCGACATATTCCTTTCTGAAAGATGCGCAGATATCTCGAATGATGTTTTTCTTTTTGTTAGAAAAACTCTTGGTCCCCCCCCCCCCCAAAAAAAAAAGTACTCTCAACTCAAAATTGAATTATATTTTATTGAGTATTTCACTTGATGTGCAATATTAGAGGACATGATTATTGTTGGATTTTGTAAAATTTCCCAATCAAATAAGGAACAGTACATGATTTAATGAAAGCTTTGACGGGGATTGGCCCTTGGCAATCTTAAGTAAGCTCCGATCCATGTGATGGTCTCGAGCTCCAACATCACTGCATATGATGTGCGTGTACCAATACTGATATACTATACATATATACACGTACGGCTGTTTCAAAAAGTGAGAAAATGGGAAAGAGGTCATTATGGAAGAAATGCAAAAGCTAGTTCAGTCAACACGAATGATTAATTGGAAGAGCTTTTTATCTTTGGAAATTATGGAAAGGAAAACTATCTGGCGAGCATATATAATACGAGATTAAGAATGAAAATTGATCAAATGAGGCTTGGTCTCCAGGCCAAGCCACACAATAAAGAAAGCAGAATGATTACTTTTATATATATATATATATATATATATAGAGAGAGAGAGAGAGAGAGAGAGAGAGAGGAGGGGGAGGAGGAGGCACTTACATTAACGTAGTTTTTATATTTTTTTAAACTCTTAGATAAAAATTAATTCAATGACTCATTCGAATAAAAATAATATTTTTATCCAAAAATCTGCAAAATGTAAAAATTACACTAATATAATTAGATAAGAAATGATGTAATATCATTAAAATAAATTAGATCAAACAAGCATTGGTATCTGATTTTTCAATTTAAAAAAAAGAATTTGCTTTTTTTCTAATAGATTTGGGTGTATATATATATAGTAAGGATTTACTCATATTAATATAAGAGTTACACTTTTTTTTTTACCCTTTTATCAAAATTAAATCCATAACATTTACACTAAACTATTTTGATCCAAAAAAAAAAAAAAACATGTATTTTTACATTAACATTAATAAATTCTTTCTCATATATATGTGTGTATATATGCATATGCACATTATTATCATTTGTGAAAAAGGCACCCAATCAGATGGATTGAAAGAACACAATCCGAATAAACTAAATTCTATTGTCTAACTTTGGATAACAGTTGGAGCTTGAACCAGCTACTCAATGACCTGGTTGATGCATGTGTACGAGTAAAATGTCCAGGAGCACTCTCAAAAGTTAAAAAAAAAAAAAGAATTTTTTGAAGGAAAATATTTTTTAGATATGGTTAAAAATTTTCTTTGGATATTATTTCCATCGACAAAATTAATAAATTCATCAATAATTTTTTATTCATATTTCTTTTTATATGCAGTCACATCAGGATTTGTTGAATTAACCCGAAATAATGTCCAAAGAAAATTTTTAACCATATCTAAAAAATATTTTCCTTCAAAAAATTTTTTTGAATCTGCCCCGTAATGTGACTGCATATAAACTTGACATGAGATGATCATTGTAATGTTCATGACATAATGATGGAAATAATAACTTAGCGAATCTGATTTTTATTACTTTTTGTCTCATCTTTTTCTGACTAGGATATTCGAAAAGAGAAGTATTCCTAAAGTTTTAAGTGTTAAAGGGTGTGTTGTTGCTTGAATTAAATTTCACATTTCCCATTTATGGTTTGCAATAATAATGAATGTGTAATTAAGAATTTTGATCTTCAATTCGTGCTGTCATGGACTACCCAGCTGTTTCACAAAATCTCAAACAAAAACCCATTCACGAAACCCATCAAAACTCCATTCCAAATCCTCCTTTCTGCCCAGCAAAAAAAAATAAAATCTGCAGTCCAATTTCCATCATTCACCATTCGTAAAAATCTTTCACAGTCAAAAACTTCATCAAGAACCCCTATATTCACCGAAACCATCATTTTCCACGGCCAAGAAAAGCTAGCAACAACAAAAGAAAAAACCTAAAATGACCATTACAAACCCTCAAAGATAGCCACCAAAATCCACCATCATCAAACTATCAAAAACCTTGAAAAAATCCATTAACACAATCAACGAAATACCACAAAAGAGTGAGCAACCAATAACTAGAAAATGGATGAAACTGATGTTGCTAAAATTTGGAAATAGAAATAACATTGCAACTGAATGAAGAACCTGATAAACTCAGAAAACATGGGGTCTAGGTTAGTTTCTGGGTGGGAAACATAGAAACAAAAAATAAAAAGACAAAGAAAAGAAAAATAAAGAATGAAAGAAAGAGTTGTTCTATGGTTTCGGGTTCTGGGATTTTTCTTAGAATTTTAGGTGTTTAAAAGGTTGATATGATGGAGAAGTCGGCCGTCAACGGTGGTCGACGACGGATCGTGGAAGCTGGATTTGGAGCTGACTAACCTTGAGTTTAGAGTCAGAGAAGAAATTAGAGAAGGGGGAAAAAGAAGAAATGAGACAAAAAATTTGATTTTTTATACTTAAGGCCAATAGGTGCCATATCATTTGACATGTAGACTGCCAAATCAGCATTCACATGGCAAATCAACTCTTAATTTTGACTTCAGACAGAATAATTAATACTCGCACATTTTCATTAAATTTAGGTGAAATTGAAAAAAAAAATAGAATGAGGATCAAATTAACCTAAATAAAGGCAAAAGGTTCAAAATACCCTCTCAACTAAAATTCAGTAATTATTGAAATTTTTATCTTTTTTAATTATTTAAATATTTATTTTCATCAATTAAGCTTAATTATTTTTATCTAATCAAAGGCTTAATTGAAAGAAAATAGATATTTAATAGTTCAATTTAATAAAAATAAATATTTAAGAATTCAATTGATCTGAAATAAAAATTTTAAAATTTAATTAATTGCAATAAAAATGTTAAGAATTTAAATGATTATTAAATTTTTGTTTAAAAACCTTTTTATTCTTTTTCCAAATAAAAAATAAAGGCAAGAGTAACTCAATTTTCATGGTTTAAGGGCCAGATTTGCATTTATCCCTTTGCAAATAAATTTAATATACATGACATTGCATTCGACTAAATTGGGAAGAATATATGGTAAGGGACATGAAACTTTTCTTTTTCAGGGGCTTAATTTGAACTTGATTAGTAAAAATTGGTGTCTCTATGTTGAAAATTTTGATAAGTAATTTCGAAGTAAATCCCCTTTCCATTGAAGATTATAAACGGTTCGAAACTAGGTAAAATTAATGAAGACATCAAACAAATCATGGCATAGTTGTTTTTCAGTGCGCAGATTCTGAGGACAATGTTTTAAATATCAATCACAAGTTTTACCATTTCGAGCAAATCATCAACCCACACACTTTTCGGCTGCTACATATGTGGGTTGCATACATTGTAACTTCATGAAAAATATGGCAACCCATATGCCTTTTTCCTCATCAAGTCCGAGGTATCACCCCATTTCCCTCCAAAATCATATCTCTTTCGGGTTAATTCAACAAATCCTGAGCTCATTGGGATAATGTAAATTTCTAAGATTAAGTTTAGGAGCTAATAATACGCATATTACCTAGCTAGACCAAGATAAGATATGCAATATAAGAGCAAATTTATGTCCTTGGCTTTTAAAGGCAGTTTTCTTTTTTTTTTGCTGTTCGACCAAAAAAAAAAAAGTCACAATCATGTTAAACATGCTTTGAAGTGAAGATGTTGCACGGGTGTGCAGTTTTTATAGCTTTCAATGAAACATGTCCAGCAGCAACTTTTTTTTCTTCTTTCTTACAATACCTCAATAATACAAAGTCTGATCAGTTTTCTTAACCAAAATGAGCACAAAAAAGAATAGCACAGCTGTTTAAGAAATACTTCAAATGGAAAGCCTTTTTGATTGGCGTGCATTAATCGTTTACACCGAATTATTCCCCTCCCTCTCTCTCTCTCCACATGCACACCAAACATCATTCTATCGAGTAGCTAAATAATGTTCTTCTTTCTAATGTACACTTATTCATGATACTATTTAAAGCAAATAAAAGTGAATTAGTACTTTTTTGAACCATTTCGCTTTTTTTCAATCATTTATGTGTTTGCTCATTAGATTTCCTGTTGCTGCTGATAATCAAACCAATCTCACTATCATTTGTCTCCTATGCTAAGACTTATGGAACAGTCTGTAAAAAAACGGCGAAATTGAAAGAAGTTAAAGAATTAGTAGAAGTATAAAATTAGTTGGTTTTGGAGTAGTTAAGCCTTAAGGCATGGCAACTATAATATATAAGAAACCTATGCTTGGGATTAAAAACTCAATGCAAGCCAACATTAATGACTTGTAGATGATTGAAATTAAAGCCTGAATTGACTTGCATATATATAGTTCTGTACATGCATTGGCCTCAACTGTTCCAGCTTCCGTTTTCCTTCATCAAGATAGACGAGGCCGTTGGGCCCCCCAAAAAAAAAAAAAAACAAAGGAAATAAAGATATTACTTAATAATAACTAAAGAACAATTTACCATTGTTGCTCTTAATTATGGTTCACTGGCTAGCTCTGAAGCACTGGCAAGACTTCGCATTACATCAACCTGAGCTCGGAGAGATATGATATAATCAAGAGTTTCCTCAATCAAAGTTACGTCATTCATAAACTCTCCTCCGGGGATTAAACTTCGCAAAATTTGAGTTCTTTTCCTAACCAACCTTTTTGCAATAGAGCTTGCCAGAGCCACTTGGGGTGCAAATTTTCTTGTTCTTTGGATTCCGCAACTCCTTTTCAGGATCTTCTTGCTTCTCATCCTCTTGTTGCACACCGATGCTCCTCCTGTCAAAACCTTCTTCATTATTAGCCTCTCTGACTCCGGGCCCAATATTTGCTCAACTAGATGTTTGTCATCACCGCCATCTTTGGAATAACCATTGGCAATGAGAGCTCGACTCCAACAAGTTGTACCGTTTCTAGCAGAAGCAATGGCTACATCTGCTGACAACTTTATAGCCTTCTTTCTCTCCAAGATGCTCATATTCTTCTTTGAAGTGCTATATCTTTGGAGACCCATCATCCATTTCTTGAGAAATTCTTGCCTGAGTGAACTAGGAGGACGCATCCTGCATAAACAAAAGAAATTATCATTTTCAATGTGACATCAATAGCTTTGTTATATATACAGAATTCATTACACACAAAGCTTTGAAATAAAAATGATCATCTGGAATATATAGCCAGCAGCTTTCTCACTTTCTCCTAATGCTTATATTGAAGTGAAACGGAAAATAAATTCTACAAAGATTAAAGTAAAATTACAGGATGCAAGGGAAGGAGCTAGATAGGGTTTAAAAGAAGACAACTACAGTGCAGACACCATAAAACCAAGTGCAAGAGATCATATATTGCTAGCATAAACAACACCGCTTGAGCTTAGTTTTGCTGTTGGATATAGCATATATGTATAAGGTTAAAGTAATAAATATATAGTAATAGTAAACTAAAACCAGTACGTACCTAGCTAAAATTTCTTTTTGTATGGAAAGAGGAAGAGTTAAAAATTAATATTCAGAGATCAATCAGAAACAAATTAGTTGCAAGAGTGAAGCAGTTCGACAGATCCAAGAAAGTGCATCAGAATCCAAGAAGGAGGTTCAGAAACATATAGATAGAGAGAGAGAGAGACTCAGAGGGAGGAATGAGAAAGAGAACAATGTACAGGAACTCCATTTATTTGCTCTAAGGAAAAGAAGTGGTGGGCCTATGAGAGAAAGACACAGCACATGCATGCACATGGAATGCATGGCCCACCCCACAAACCCTAGGAGATAATTTTTAAAATGATATTTATTTTATTTTTATTATTAGATTTGTAAAGCATAAATCAAATAAAAAGGTGCCCTTAATCTAATGCAAACCTAACATTTGTTTTTGCTATGAATACAAACAAAACTCGCCTTATATTACTGACATCTATTAATTAATTATTTCATCCATCATCGTTAACATTCAGCCAATGTTACGTCCGATGTTATGTATTGATAATCTTGCCGTATCCGTACAATTATTTAAGAAAAACTACCATAAAATGGTTAATGGTTTTTTTTTTTTCATTTTTTTAAATGAACTAATTAGTACTTGTTAAAAAATTTCCTCGTAGATTAGTAAGATTTTAATTAGAGTTAATATTTGATACATTGATAATATATCATTTTTATATACTGTCAATTAATAATAAAATAATATATAATTTAATAAATAAAAATTAAACTTTCATTCCTTAAAAATAAATATTATTAAATTTTTTTAAGATTAATTAATTATTAAAATTTTGCTCCCCTTATTTTTTTTTACCGTCTCCTTCAATATTTTGAAACCCTCACACCCATTTTCAATCTTGCTATATTTCGACTGCTTCACTCACATTTTTAACCCATTGTTTCTCCACCTATTCTCTCTGCTAACTTCGCAAAGTTCGGGGAGCAAGTTCTATATTGCTCTTTTTTCTTTTTCTATGAAATTACTTTCCAATTTTCCTGTAAATAATAACTTTCAGATATCCAACATGTCTATGGAATGCACACAACTGAAAAAAAAAGTCTTTGCTAACCTGAGATATATGCACTACAGATGATTGTGGAACCAGAGCAGCGAGTTTCAGATTTTATTAATTAGGGGAGAGCAAAATTTTTATTAATAATTAATTAATTTAAGGTAAAAAAATAACGGGAGAGCAAAATTTTAATAATTAATTTATCCTAAATAAATTTAATAATATTTATTTTTAAGGATTAGAAATTTTAAGTTTTATTCATTAAAGGAGATGTCATCTTATTATTAATTGATGGTGTATAAAAGAAATACACTATCAATATATCAAATATTAACTCTTTTAGTTAATACTGTTATCAAGTTATTTGAGTTTTTCTTAATCTGAAATTTCGCCATTGATGCCGTTGATTCTTTTATGAATTGAGGTAAGAGCTCAGCAGAACATTATGAATAGCATGTCGTATAGTAATGATAGAGAATGACGACCAAACATTTATTAAGAAGAGTGAGATCTTGATGATAAGTTTCAATTCGTGCAAAAGAAAAGAACATGTAAAAGGAAAAGATTAGCCCTTTATCACTTTGGATATGGAAAAGCATATACTACTATATCCAATTCAAATACTCAAAACATATCTTAGTTGAGAAATATAATTAGATAACGATATTTTACGATCGTAAATTTTTTTAAAGAGATTTCAGGCACATATGTATTAATCTCTCAATATTAATGCTATTTTACTATAATTTCAAATATTCAATTACTCGTTAATAGTTGTGTAATCTATTAATAAATTAATAAATTTTTAATTTTAATGATTAATATTAAATTTTTGATAATTTTAAATATAAAAAAATTGAGCTACTCATATAATATGAATATAACAATTGGTAATTTTTTTAAGTTATCAAGTGATCGGGCAATTGAGGTACAATGATCCAAAAAACAAATAAAAAGTAAAAATAATATTTTGAATTAATCTATTTATCTATCTAATAGCACGGGAGGAAGGTTGCCATGCTATACATATAAGGAAGTTGATTTGGGGGAGAGGGAGAGAGAGAGAGAAGGGGGGGGGGGGGTTTGGCAGGATCCGGAAAACATGGCGATGCTGAGAGGGCAAAGAGGACCCACAAAGGAGAGAAATTGTAGCGCACGGGTTTTGGCTTTGGGTCTGGGCATGAAGAAAAGAAGTCCCCCCACATGGTCTCCACATGGGGGTTTTAAAAGTACCACCTATGTGATGAGGCCTCTCTCTCTCTCTCTCAAACTACACATTTTCTCATCAATCATTACATTTATATTATACATATTCCTCCTACTTGTTGCCTTCTTACATATCACTGATTTTTTTTCATATACGCCCTAAAGCTTTTTGGTATTTTTTTTTCTCAATATAAGAAATTATTTTGGCTTGGTTCACTTGACCTTTTTATTTTTTATTTTTTTACTTTTTTTTTCTGCTTGTTCTTTGCTATTGGTACTATATTTTTATTTTTTTGCTTCTCACTTTAATTAAAAAATAGATAGCAAAGGTATTTTAGATTTACATACCTTAATTATACAGATATGATAATAATTCCTATTGTTATTGTGTCCTTTATATTATCATAACAAAAGTCAAAATCTTAAACCAATTAATGAATTACGTATCCAATGGATAAAGCGTTTGTTTTGATGGTAAATGGTTTTCAATTCAAGTTTTAATTAACGGTGACAGCTGGCTGTCGTACTAATTTTGGATCCTCAAATCGTTACAGGATACGATACATAATACTATATATACATGATCACTCTTACATCTATGTCGATGTTTATTTAATTAATCTATAATATATATATATATATATATAAAAGCATAGATGTGGAAAATCTTTTGAACTAACGAAAGTAGACATTTATATTTATTATATTTCTAAATTGCACTTTTAAAATTTTTATTGTTAAATATTAATAAAATTTATTTATCCAATTTAAAAATAAGAAGTATATTTTCATTGAAAACTTTTATTAAATGAATTTATTTGAAAAATAAAAAGTTGAAGTTTATATTAATTTTTTCAAAATTTTACCTTTACGTTAAGGTTAATAAACTTTATGTTAATACAATATATTATTTTTATAAAATTATAAGTATAAAAAAAATTAAAATTATAATCAAATGTTATATTCATATATATATATATATATGAAATCACAAACTAATCAACCAATAAATTAAAATATAATTAGATAAATCTAACATAAAATTGAATCAACTCATATATAATAAAATATGAACCTAATAACCCAGAGTTCTATGACCTCCTCATTTCCTCTAACTTTACATATATGTCATACATCTAGATCGAGCAAACT
Organism: Durio zibethinus; assembly: GCF_002303985.1. The sequence goes on from NW_019168159.1 coordinate 23,156,383, forward strand.
TTATATGTTAACATGCATTTTATTTATTTTTTAGAAAGATTAACGTACACTTTATTAATTTCTATTATATATTTATACAATATACAACTATATTCAATATATATAATTATTATTTAAAATTTCTTTTTCCTTCAAAGTTTTAATTTTTACATTATCGTTACAAGTAATAAATTAATCTAATATATTTTTCACCTAAGACAAATTTACATGTTAATTTGCATTTTCTTAATTTAAAATATTTTTTGGCCTCGTATTAGTTTTAAATATTTGTACAATACACAACCATATATTCAATATATAATTATTATTTAAAATTAAATAAAAAATATATTCACCTACAATGTATATGATGATAAAAACTAGTTTATATAAACTCAGAGATGTGACGAATCTTTTGCATTGACGAAAATATACATCTATATATGTTAATTCTATTTCTAAATTGCCACTTTAATTTTCTTTTATTATAAATGTTAATAACATTTACCCAGTTTATAAATAAGAACTCTAATTCTATTAAAAGAATTTCATTAAATAAATTTATTTGGTAAATAAATAAAAATGAGTTAAAATTTTAATTAAATCTCTTTTTTACAGTTCTAATTTTTCATTAATGCTAAAAGTAATAAACTTAACGTTAATTTGATATATTAATATATGTGGAATAAAATTTACATATTAATGTCCATTTTATTAATTTCAATTATATATACAATATACAACTACATATCCAATATATAATTATTACTTAAAAAATTCTTTGCCTTTACCTTGTTATTTTTACATTAATGTTAAAAGTAATAGACTTTAAGTTGATCCCATATATTATATAGATAGGATAAATTTTGCATGTTAATATGAATTTTATTAATTTCAAATACTTAAACAATATGCACCTATATATTAAAATAGATAAAAATAATTATTCATGTGCAAGATACGAGACAAAAAATATTAATATATATAACTAAGATACGAAGAATGTTTTGAATTGATGAAGATATCTATGTTTATTATATTTTAAAATTTTCATTTAAAATTATTTATTATAAATATTAATGAGATTTATCTAATTAAAAATAAGAACTCTACTATCATTGAATAAATTTATTTTGATAAATAAAAGTGCATTAAAGTTTACATTATTTTTTTCAAAGAATTAATTTACAATAATGTTAAATAAATTTTATATGTTAATTAATATGATATATTATATACATGGAAAAATCTTTATATGTTAACTTGCTTTTTTTTTGGCCAATGAGGCATGTTAAATGGCGAAAAGAGACCTTAGAACCTTGAAGTATTGGGTTCAACTATTATTATATGTGTGTTTGGTTGTTTAATTATATTTTAGTTTATTAGCTAATTATTCAATTATTGTAATTTGATTATACTATAATAGTTGATTATTCAGTTGATTATTGAATATAATATTTGATTATGATTATAATTTCTAAAAAAACATTTTTTTTCAAAATTAACATTTAGTATATTAATTTTTATTGTTTATACAATATTGAACTATATATTCGATATATAATTATTATTTAAAAAATTTTGCTTCAAAGTTTTAATTTTACATGAACATTAAAAATATTAAAAGTAATAAATGTTTATTAATTTAATATATATATTTTGCACTTAAGACAAACTTATGTATTTTATTAATTTAAAATTTTTTTTGACCATCTTATTAATTTTAAATATTTATACAATATTAAAAATACAACTATATAATTAATATATCATTATTATTTAAAAATAAAAAAAATAAATATTCACCTGCAATACAAATTACGACAAGAACTAGTTAAAAAATAAAGGGGTCAAATTAAGTGATAAAATTTAAATGGTTTTTCTGCCATTATCCTACAGTGATCAAATATTCATAAACAAAACCTTCTGGATGTAGGACTAGATTGAATAAATGGTTAATTTTTAAATGATGTTCAGATAAAGAGAAAATCAGGTGGGGTAGATGTGTTAAGGGTCAGAATTCAATATTATATATGTTTGGTCAAGTTCAACCGATCTGACAATTCAGGCCCTAAATAAGTGTGTTAAGTTCATTGTGATTTATAAATGATATTTCCTCCGTCCAAATTTATTTATTTTGTATTAATTTTTATAAAGTTTAATGAAAATTTTTTAATTTTAATGTATTTAATATTATAATTAATTTTTTTTATAAAATTAAAGTTTTATGATTTTTAATATTAAAAAGTAAAAAAATCATAAAATATAATTTTAAAATATAAAAAAATAAAAATTTTAGATGTTAAAAAAATATAATTTTGGAACATTCTAAAAAGAAAAGATGGATAAAAAAAAATGGGATAGAGAGAGTAATTTCTATGATTGCCTATATTCTTTTTTTTTTTTTTTCTAAAAATGTAGTTTAATTTTTAATTAAGTTTTGACATATAAATAACTTAACATAATCTTCATATTTATAATATAATATCATACACATTTATCATTTATATGATATAAATAAATTACATAATATATAAATATAAAAAGAATATATATTATTTATTTAAAACTAAATCAAACCGAATCTTTTTTCTCCAAATCAATTTTTTCTAAACCTTTTCACATATCAAGCAGACTTCTAGAATTAGACAAACATATAGCTTAACACGTGAACAAATACAGTTGCTTGCATGCTCTTCCCTTCCCTTTTCGGTGCCACTTTTATTTTTCTCTCTTTATTTCTTTGTCATTTACACAATAAGATTATTCAAAATGCATTTTTTTTTCTAACACAAAATGCTTGTTTAAATGTTTCTTCTACAAATTTCACATAGTCTCTAGACGTCCAATCTGTACATGAATCAAATTATAAGCAAGATGTTCTTTTTATTTTTCCCAATATTGTGTGCTAATTCATATATTAAAACTTATAAAATTTCGGTATTTTTATAATTGAAAAACTCACTATGACATATTCTTCCCAATATAATGTGCTAATTTCGCCCATAATTCGTAAAAAAAAAGGATTAAAATATTTTTTCTAGAGGTTTCTTTAGTTCATATAATTCATAGAATTTTCGTATCAATTTTAATTTGATCAAAAATTGATAATTGAAATTGGTAGATTGACAAATCACAATGTCCACCGCAAATGTCATGAGATAGAAATTAAATTATAGTTTATCCTACTTTTAATATTTAATATACCAAACATAAAATACGATTTGAATATATATTTTTATCTAGTTTTTTAATATTATTTTATTTTATCATTTTTTTTTCATCATGTGTATTAAACATACTTTTATAAGAATATCCAATTAATAGTAATTTGTTTAGTTTATATATTTTGCATGCTTATATATAATATTCGGAAAATATTATAAGCACAAACATGAAAATTTTTTTTTTTTTCAAGTTTTCTCTCACAAACACGTAAATCCATGTGCACGCATGGACACACAAAATGATACAAATGATTTTGATTGATCAATTAAAATGACGAATGAAAAATAAAATTGTCTCTTATCTCTTGCTTTGCTATATTTGGTGATCAAATTCAAATGGCAAGCGAAAAAGAAATAGGAATTTTCATTTTGAGCTAAAGTGTAACTATTATAAATTATGAAACTATTTAATTACCAAACAGTATATATTATAAACAACATCCGTATTAGTTTGATGTCATATAAGGATATTTAAATATCCCTATTATTTTTAAATGAATTAAAAACAATATACAAAAAGAGTGAATGAAATTATTTACAATTAAAAATTGAAAAAAAAAAAGGTTGAATTGCAAGTATTTTTCTATAGTTAATTAAGCACAAGAGAAACTCAATTTGAAACATCTTTACTAAAAAATGATGTTCTTATTAATTAAGTTATTTGAAGATTTTAACTGCTTAAATTTTAAATATTTAAAAGATGAAGATTAACTAAAATCAAATTCATAAGCAGGTCAAGTTTGTGAAATCCGACAAAAGTAATTTGAGAAAGGACAAGTTTATTTTCATGCATGGTTTGAATTATTTTTGCATATAATGTCAGTTATCATGTGAGCAAATGAATGGAGTCAAATGATTGTAACTATGATTAATTTGATTTGAGTGGGAGAAGAAAATTGTGTTAAAATAAGCTCTCTTGCATTTGTTTGGCTTGAATTTATTTGGTCAAGGGGTTCTCTGTTTTTCTTTTGAAAATTTATTCCAAACACATGCATGGACTTTTGGGACATAGAAATCAATCTTAAAAAGAAATTGCAAGTGTTTATATTTAAATTTTATATTTATTGAATATCAGCTTTTAAGAATAGTTATAAAAATCAATTGAATTAAGTTTTAAATTCTCACATATATAGAATTTTAAAACTTTACAAGTTAAAAGGTTGGCAAGTATCCTATATCTATGACACTTAATGAATTAATAAAAAGTATTAATCTTGTATTTGATGTGTGCAAATATTACGATAGAATAATTTATTTAGTGGTTAAAATTATCTTTTTTTAAAATTTATATAATTTAAATTATTGATATAATTTTTAAAAGTATTTTAGGATATATAAGTTTAATATTATAGATTAAAAATAATAATTTTTATTTTGAAAGGATTGAATCATCTTATACAAAAAAGATGATTAATTCTCCTCATAACCATATTTTTTTCTTTAAATATAAACTAAATATAATATAAAATGATTATCATCATATCCTATCCTTCATTTTATGCATCAAACATAACCTAAATACCAATAAAGTCTTAATTTAGTGGTGAGAAGAAAGTGTTAGAATCAAATCTTACTGTATGCAAATTTGTTTTATTTTATGTTAAATTTATTTAGTTATATTTTAATTTATTGATCATTCAGTTATGTAATATTTAATTATAATTATAAATTATAATTATAATTTCATAAAAAATATAAAGTATTAGATGAACATATGTCAATCTTTTATTTAAAAATTTCACTATTAATGTATAAAAAATAATATTTTTTGCTTCCATATATAAGTATAAACCTAATATTCACAATCCCAAAAAAATATTATTTAATCAAAATTGACTGAAAATTTGATTTTAAAACTGTAAAATTCAAATACATATAAATTCACATTCTAATCCTTACCATGTGAGAAGATGATAAGATACAGGGAAATAACAAAGAAGGAGCATGAATCAATTGGACAGATGATTTTGAAAAGCAGATTAAGAATTTTTAGCACTCAAACGTTAAATCGAGATTGTGAAAGGATTGAAAAATAAGAAAACCAAAACGATGAAAGAAGGGAATTGCAAAGGACAAGATGTAAAGCATGAGGTGTTGAACCAAACAACCAACCAAAATAGGGGGCGGGTGAGGGGGTCAACCCCCGTGATTTACGGGTAACCTTGCATTCACATAACCTTTTGGGACTCATCCAGCGGCACACATAGACATGAACTGATCAAAGTTTTTTAAGATTATGGCATTGGGCTCCACTTCCTCACACTACCATTAATCAATTGTCATTGACAACCGACCTCCCACGCGCCTTCGGTTGTTGTATTGTATTTAGAAGTAGCAAATGGGCGGTTTACACCTTTTGTTTTCAGATTTATTAGATTTTTTTTTTGGATTTATAAAATATGTAAGTATTTTAATATGTTTTTTCGAGTTCGGATTAATCAGGGGTGGGTCTACCCTCCGCCTTTTTTTTTTGTAATACTGTTTATGAACACTCTCCAGAATTAAAAATTAAAAAATTAAAAAATTTTTTGGACACTCATAAAATTTTTTGAATTTTTTTCATAAAAAAGATAAATCCAGCATTATATATATATATATTATAAGTTGATATTGTAAAAAAAATTTAAATCATCATTAAAATTAAATTCAATTTAAAATTTTTATTTTATTAATTAAATTCAAATTTAAACTTTTTCGAATTGATTTAAGATCTATTAATTTTGCCACCTATGATAGCTTCCTTGTTAATTTGTTGTTGAAAAATATTACGGTGTCAGACAAAATCAACTAGTTGCTTTTCTTCAAAAAAATAAATAAAGTATGATTATCTATGAAATCGACTTTGTCGGACAAAATGGACTAGCATCCCTATTTTCTATCTAGATTGGTGGCCTTGCCCACACATGAAACGATCCAAGGAAATGTGCTTAGAAGTGCTTATAAAATTTCTTATATTAGATTATGATGTATTCAATTTCTAACAACTTCTTTCATCAACAATCAAGATAAATGATCAATGATTGCCCGTGAACCCAAATATAAATGAAAGGTGTGAACTAAAGAAAGATTAAAGAAGCTTGCAAGTATTCAAGACCCAATAAGGCAAGAAGATTGGAGAATCAAAGCCTTAGAAATTAAGATATCAAAAAGTTATTATTCCCATATTTTTGAGTGAAGAAAGGTAGTGGGATAGAGCTTGCTTTACAATAATGTAGTATTTGTAAAGCTTTAGGGAAGAACGTTGCGTTTTGGTATGTTGGGATAGCGTGACCAATTATACTGTTATATTAGTGGTACAAAATGTCTTAAGAAGAATTGTGTTTTCTTACACAAATTAAAATGACAGACTTTTAAATCAGTTGATAAAATATTGAAATTGATATTTAGAAGTTATGTGTTTGTAAGAATTTATAAATATAATATATTTTTCAGTCAAATAAATATAAAAATAAAAAAATTTAAGAGTAAATTAAGAATTAAAAAAAAATTGAATAACAAATGCAAAAGAATTTTTATACAATTTAAAAATGCTAAAATTAAGTAAATAGATCCACATTCATACAAATATATAAAAATATAAAACCTAGTCTTTAAAAAACGCTTTTATTTGTTGTGAAGAAAATATAAATACCAAAATAAAATACAAGTAAACTAATAAAATATTAATATAAATATAAATATTACTTATTTTTATTTGTTTTTTAAATTTTATTTTGATTTTATGTTAAAATTTTCAAAATTAAAATATTTATTCAGTTTAATTTTTAAATAAAAAAAAATTTCACTCTTCAAAGCAATAAATCAAGTTTATCAGGGCAATTTAATTTATTGAGGCTGAATTTAAACAAATAATGCTCAAGTTTAAAAGTACAGAGATAAAAAAGAAAATTTTTGGGTTAAGCTTAAATGATATAATAATCTTTCCTTAAAAAAGTTGAGATTCGATTTTTACCGCCCGTAAATTTCTCAGCCTACTTCCTTAGTTAAAAAAATAAATAAGAGGAAAAGAAGGGTGGTAATGGCATTGAAGAGGGGTACGTGCTGGTACCCGCGCGTCAAAGCAGAGAGGAAACAATGTAACAGTTGCATGTGCACACGTGGATGGGACCCGTAATGTCCTAACAAAGGTTTACAGCCCTACAACCTTCAATCATGGGCACCTTTCCCATCCCTGAATTTGCCTTTCCCACGCACCCCCGAGAGCCCAGAACTGGTTATTCAGTCCCTTTGCCCTATCTTGTCAAACAATCAAACCAAAGCTTTAATTTTTTGTCACCCCCCCCCCCCCCAAAAAAAAAAAAAACTCTGTTCAACGTTAAATCTTTTGATATGAAATAAATTAAATTTTGGCCGCTATACGATCTTGGGAAAATTATGTAATATATAGGCAAGGTAATTTTTTGAATATTAGAGAAAAAATTCAGATCAGTAGGCAAAAGCGTTACAACCCCATCAGAAAAACAAAAAACCCAACCAAAAATAAGGTATTATAATTTGGCAACAAGCTTTTGTAATAAGTTTAAAATTTAATTCAATTAGTTAATGTGATATAAAAAAGAAAAGATCAAAATAATAATTTACTAAAAAAAAAGATGAAATTATTATTTTAGAGAGAATGAAGTATTATGCTATAATGAGGCAAAAAATTTTTGGCTACGCCCCTAGTACCTATTATCATTTCTCTTATTTTAAGATTACAACTTTTTATATATATAAAGAACTCTATTGGTCCTTATACATTAGGTTTTGCAATGACATTAGCAATGAAATAAGCATATCGAGGAATGTGAACGAAGATAACACCCTTAAAATTTAAAACTTGCTTTTGAGAGGTTCAATATGGTTGGAAACATGCTTCGTCAGCCAAGGGACTGAGATGCATGCGATCATTGGCCCAGAGAACTACGAATATTGCATGTGGGTGTGTGTTTTTTTAAAGATGATCAAGGGTATCTCAAGCTTTACTTGAACGTAATCACTAAAATATTATATATATGTATGTAAATGCTTTCATGTGTATAAAAAAAAAAAATGCTTCTCTTAGTATCAAGTATTACATAATGTTCTGCTGTCAAATAATTGAATTTTCAGAAGATGAGTTCTATAATCTAATAGATAATTATGAGATCATACACATGAGATTAATTTCAACATCAATATCTTAAATTTAAACAAGTTAATAGATAATCATGAGACTATACGTACATTGATATCTTGAATTTAAATCATAAGTTTATAGACGTGAGATTTATGAGATGAAAGACAATTATTTTGTATTTTATAATTCAAAATTTTATGTATATATATATATATATAATTAATTGATATATAATAACATTCATTACTTAGCTAAAGAAAAAAAAATCATATTTCCATTTTATAAAAGTGTATAAAAAGGGGCAAAAAGTTATGTCTACCTCTTTAATTTGGGAAAATTTTCATATAAGCATGCTACATGAAACTGAAATTCAAAAAATTTGGCTGGAAAATGACATGTCGAGTGAGACTTGAGTCAATGTGAGACATATAAATTATGTGCATTAGTTAAGAAGGACAGACGATAGTCCAAGAAGTTAGTTTTTGTTTATTGTACGAACTTTACAGCCAGACAGTCCATTAAGGTTTTATGATATTTTATTAACACATTAATAATGCTCTTTTTCAACAATTTCATGCCCTTAAATCAGGGGTTTGGTTGCTTCTACCGTACTCCTAAGGACATCCACTTCTTCTTCAAGCAAAGTTCTAATCTGTTCTAGAGTATAATAATAAATTAAAATTAAGCTAAATTACACCTTGGCCCTAGAAAAAGTACTCCACTAAATCGCACCCTTAAGTAACCTCCTTGAGGCCTGGCCTCAATTGTCAATATCCTGCCTAGAAAATAAATTGAAAAAAAAATTGATTAAAAGTTGTAACATTTAGTTTGGATATATTTTTTTATTTGATTTGTTTTAGGTTTGGATATTAAATATTTTTATTAAATTTAATTTGGTTTTTGAATTAAAAAATGAAAGAATAAAAAATATCTTAACGGAATCATATTAAATATTTTTATTAGTTTTTTTAATTTTTATAAAATAAAAATAATTTTTTATATTTAAATTTATTAAAAATTATATTAAAATAATATAAAAATTAAAAATTAATTTTTAAAATTCGAGGAACTAAATTTATAAAATTTGATTCCACTTAGATCAATTTAAAAAAAAATTTAAATTTAATTCGATTTTAAAATTTTATAATATTATAATATTATAGATTAATTAAAATAACCAAACTGAAATTGAACTTTTATCACAGTAAACCAGAGTAGAAGGACTGAGCCTTTGTTTTAGATAAGAATCGAGATTTTACCTTCAAAACCAAATTAACAAATTAGTTGGTTTCTTCGTAAATATGCATATAATATAATATAATATAAGAGACCAAATTGACAAGGGTCTCGCCGCTTGTCAAGCTTATAGACTCAAGTACTCAGCCCGATCAGAATTGTGAAGTTTTAGGTTTGGATCTAGAATAGTTGGAAAAATATTATTTTGTTAATAAATATAAAGAAGAGATAAATTTATATAATGAAAAATTAAAAAAAAATTTACATTATGTAAATTGATTTTTTTTATAAAAAATATATTTTTATTTAATTTTAATTTTAAAATTATTAAAATTATATATTAATTTAAAATATTTTTAATAATAAAATATTTGTGAATGTGCAAGTCGTGCTCGACCTAGGTTTTCTTTAGGACATTAAAGTTTCCTTAAGTTCATACTTTTATTTTTTTTTATTATTGTATTTTGTATTTGGTTTTTAACTTTTTCACTTTTTACTTTCTATCGAAAACAACAAAAAAGTAAAATTATATTAGTGTATGATTGGATGGACCTTGCCTATAAAAACCTCTATCAGAAATATGCTAGAATTAACAAATATACACATTCATGCTATATATACATATAAAGTATCATAATTTTATAAATAACATATATATATATATACATGTGAATCAAAATTTTATTTTAGAGGATAGAAAATCTAAATATATTATAAACTCTAAACCTTAAACTAATTTAAATATATTGGTTAACTGCATGATAACTTTCAAATTTTATATTTTTGTGTCACTATTTATTAATTGAGATATTAAATAACTTAAAAAAATATTTGAGGGAGTGTTTATTATATTTTTTTAACAAAGAAAGTATATTATTAATTAATCTAGGGGTACAAAATTGATAAGTCTTAGTATGTCCTCATGACAATCACCCACCCACACTCTATCAACATTCCACTGTAAAGCATATTTAGCAATTTTATGTGCATGTGTCACAGGTCGAGATTTAACTTCTAGGCTTGTACAACTTCAAAACCCATGTATGCACTCATTCGGTGTCTCAAATCAGCCTAACTATCACGATTCATACCCTTGTAAGGTGTTGTCTGCTTTGACCTTTTTTTGACCTCACGATTTTATCTCACAAAAAGTGTCTCATAAGAAAAAGATGGTGTGAATCTTTTTATACCCCAATGACCTCCTCTTTCATATTCGATGTGGGATTGGAGTACCTTGTCTACTCCCATTGGAGCACTTGGCATGACACATGGACATTGGCAGTCCTTTTAACGAGTTTCACTCTAAATGATCTAAAGGTCATTCCTCTAACACGAATATTTGTCATAATGTTCTCTACTGCAAACAAGTCTTCAGCTTTTAATTTGATCCTATTAATGACCTGTGAAGTATCTCTTTCAAGAATAACATTTTCAAACCTCATATGGGATGCCAACTCCATAACCATACTCGCAGCAAAAGTTTCTACTGTATTGGGGTCCTTCACATTAGCCACTTTGCTCATGGCAGTCCCAATAACATCACCATTAACATTCATTGCATTAGTCCCAAGACCACCCAATTCCTCAACTAGATTAAGAGCGCCATCAAAGTTTATGCTCATCTGACTCCAGAGCCTGGTTTCTACTATACCACACAACCTATCAAAGGACTAATCCTCTCACCAGTTCTTCATTGCTCACCACTTTAGCAACCACATCAAGCCAGCCATTGTCTGCCTTTAGATCAGCCTCCCTCAATTTTGTTGATAGAGTAACCATACTCCAGACAACTTTGATCCTTTCATAGTCCCTAATGGCATGGTTTATAGTTTCTTCCTACTGGCCGTATTTAGGACATATTTTCTGGACACCAATCTCTCTTTTTTCGTAATTTGGTATAAGTTGAAAGAAATCCCAGCATCAACTTTCATCCAACACTATAGGGGTGTAGGTCTTTATTGGCTTTTTTTTTTCAACGTTTAGCAACATTTATAAATGCTACTAAATGATTTATGGTGTTTGCCAAAAACACCACTAAGAGTGTCGACTATACAAGTGTCAGGGAAAATAATGACATTTATGTCTGAAAAATGCTGCTAATTTAATGGCATTTGTATAAAAAAAACACCAATAATATGGTGGTGTTTATATCATAAAATGCCACTTTATTAAACAGCGTTTGTCAGGATAATTGCCACTAAATTAATGGTATTTGCATCATAAAAACGTCACTAATTAACGTGTTTTTATAATAAAAATATCGTTAATTTAGTAGCATTTTTATAACAAGAACGCCTCTAATTTTAGTGGTGTTTTATGGTACAAACGTCACTAAATTTAGAATTTAGCGACATTCTTAAACATGAACATCACAAAATTAAAAAATTTACTTTTTTTTTAACAATTTATTTTAATATTTTATTATTTTCATTAACAAAAAAGGTTAAAAGAAATAAAAACGAACTTAAATTCAGAAACTGGAATTAATAAATACATAATTTACGTTCAAATATGCATGTAATTAACACAAAGTTAATAATTAATATAATAACATTCAAATTATTTTAGTACATTTATCAAAAAATTTAAAATGTATGAAATTGATAACTGCATAGATTTGGAAGGCTACCATTTGATGAAGAAATTTTTTTTACTTTGGTCACTAACGTACTCAAGAACCTATTGAATAATATTATACAAGTTTTGACACTTAATAATAAGCTATTTTTTATATTAAAAAATATAAATATTTACTAAATATAATACTTGAGTTGGTGGACCACCGAGATTAGTTCCTGAAAATTTTTGTTGTACAAAATTCATAAGATGATCAAATCGATCCTGCAACTGCTAAAATTTTACACACTTTTGGTCCATTCTAGCACGTTATTCTTCAATTTTGGCACGTGCATGTTCTTGTTTTGTTTCCATTTGCTGCAAATATTGTTGCATAGTTTGTAACTCCTTTCTCAATATGGATATGTATTGTAAAGACTAACTTGTTGATAATGTAAATTACTGAGAGCTATGTCCATAGTAGATAGATGGTGTTGGACCCAATCCAAGGCCTTGGACCTATCTATGCCTTTTTTTTCCAACGACTTTTGTGAAAATCTGATTTTTCAATTCTTGCATATTGACAGAACTATCAGATGCTACTTTAATTTCAACAGCCATTTTTTCTTTCGCTTTCTCTTATAAATTAATCAGATAAAACTATTAAGTTTAATGATTAATTTATAATATGTTAAAAATAGTAAATATTTACTTTCTGTTAAAATAGATGTAACGAATTACCATAATTTATTGTGTTTTGACATTCAGGTAAGATACATCTTTTTTGATTTGTGTTAAGCGAAAAAGTTTCACACATCCAATTTTGTTACCCATCTCAATCATCTATATAAAAACATATGTTATTGTTAAATACATATCAAACCTGTTAATCAAGTTCAAAATTTTGAATAAGTTTACTATCATGTATTTAATCTATCTAAATTGTTAAAATAGAAATATAACCATAAAATTATATTTTTGCCCTTTAATAACATAAAAGTCTTAAACAAATGTAAACAATAAAAGCATTTTGGCCTTACACATATTGATCATAGAAACCAAATTCAATTATTTGGACAAGTTTGATATCATGTATTGAAGCCATCCAAACTGTTAAAAGCTATCCAAAAGTTTAATTTGTATTTTTGCCTTTAAAAGGCAAAAATGGTCCCAAATAGACGTAAACTACAACTTTTTCACACATATCAATTGTAGAAACTAAGTTCAATCATTCGAACAAGTTTAATATCATGTATTGAAGCTATTCAAACTGTTAAAATAGAACAATAACAACAATTTTGTATTTTTACCTATTAACGACACAAAAAGTCCTAAATAGACGTAAACAATAACTTTTTCATACATATCAACCATGGAAACTAAGTTTAATATTTTGGATAAGTTTAATATCATGTATTGAAACTATCAAAACTATTAAAATAGAACAATAATTTTTAATTTGCATTTTTACCTTTTAACGGCACAAAAAGTTCATTCATTCGAATAAGTTTAATATCATAAACTTACTATTTCTTTTTACTTTCTTGCAAAACTTTTTGATCCACTTGTGTGGCTATATTTCTATTGCTTTCTGCGACCAATCCCAATTTGTTCTCTTTCCTGTCATAAAAAATAATTGTGTATATGTTAGAAATACAAATATTAGCAACTTAAAGCATAAAACACTTTTATTATTTAAAACTAATATTAAAAGTTATAAATTAGTACCTCTTATTTTCTTGAGAACCAAAATCTAACTAATTGTTCATATTGCCACCTAATCACATTACATGGTAGATTTTCCATTGTGGCCTCTACAATAGTATTTTGATCGAAATACTTTTTCTTCAAATTATGTTTATAGTTTTTCCATTTCTTTCCAGTGACTTGTACACAAATGAAGTTGGTATTTCAAGTACAAATCTTGACTGTAATAATACAAAAAGAAAAGTTTGAATCAATGAACCTAATGTAAAATAATTATATTTTTATATATACTTAATTAAACTAATACCTCAATAAAGTTTAAAGCATTGGCCTTTAACTTTTGTTGGAACTTTATGTCATGTTTCATAATGAATAGGTAATTTCATTCCATTACAGGCAATCATGCCTAGAAATCCAACCAATAGTTGAGCCTCTTCACAAATTGGTTGCCTATAAGAGTTTGCAAACACTATAATACACTCATTCGGAGGTAATGCAAATAGTTCATTCAAAGTTGTTCGGCCTTTGGTCCTATATTGACCATTGTTATCAACTACAAAAAAAATTTATAAAATGCCAATACTTTAATCATTATAATTGAATTCTAAGTATGGGGTATATCAAATTAAAAGTAGAATCAATTGATGGGATACTATTTAAACCTGGACCTCCCATATTACCAGATCCAATAACAGTTGAAGGGTTAGAAGTAACTGAGTTAAAATTGACAGTACGTTCATTCCCCTTTAAAGGATTCAGTCTATAACCAAGATCAATGTTGCCATAGATGGTTCTAAACTAATATCTCTGATATGTATTCTTTTCAATCTATTCCTTTACATTATAGCTTAGCTGCACCATGAAAGCGAATATATAAAAAATATTAGTTTAGAACATATATAAAGACATTGAGAAGTTAAGAAATCATAACCAATGATATATAAAGAACATATCTATTTAATTAAATTAAAAGAT